>CAWUFW010003290.1:1540000-1865402 GCA_963921515.1 Calotriton arnoldi | reverse complement strand
TGTACTTCGTTCAGTTACGTATTGCTTTCCTTCCTTTTGAGTGTACTTCACTGTGTGTGAGTGTGACAGCAATGGCAAGATGGCTGACAGTGGTGTCCTGCTGTTTGTTGGTGCCCAGTTCCCAGCAGGGCCTTGTGCTCCCCACAGCAGTACCCAGTGTCAGCCATCTTGTCAGTTCTTTGCCACTCCCTGTGATGTGAGCATGGTTCAGAGTGGTGTTGATGGGCCAATTGTGAGGGTGACCAATATCTGTGACTGCCACTCCCATCATGCTATTGCCTCCACCCCCTTCCCAGCATGCCCATACTTCCTTCCTTTTGAGTATACTTCACTGTGTGTGAGTGTGACAGCAATGGCAAGATGGCTGACAGTGGTGTCCTGCTGTTGGTTGGTGGCCAGTTCCCAGCATGGCCTTGTGCTCCCCACAACAGAGCACCAGTGTCAGACATCTTTGATGGGGCTTTCCACTCCCTGTGAGGTGTGCATGCTTCAGTATGAGCTTGCTGGGCCATGTGGGTGGGGGATGTTGAGCTGTGACTACCACTCCCATCATGCTATTGCCTACACCCCCCTTCCCAGCTTGCCCATACTTCCTTCCTTCTGACTCTGCTTCCCTGTGGGGTAGTGTGCCTGTGCTGAATGGATGGCTGACAGTGTTGTCCTGGCGTTTGTTTGGCTACAAGTCCCATGTGTGTCACTGTGCTTCCCACAGCATAACCCAGGGTGGTGGTTCTTTGTGGGATAATTAATTTTAGTGTGAGGCAATGCATTTTCCCAGGTGAGTTGTGTGTAGTTTGTGTTAGGGGTGTGTGTGAGAAGAGCTGCTGGTAACTATGGTCAGAGCTGTCAGTCCTCCTTCCCACCCAGCCAGATATCCCACCATGGAACGTGCTTCCATTGCAGGGAGTGCAAGTTGTCTTTCAGGATGTCAGTCAATGGTGTCCTGCTGTTGGTTTGTGCCCAGTTCCCAGCAGGGCCTTGTGCTCCCCACAGCAGTAGCCAGTGTCAGCCATCTTGTCAGTTGTTTTCCACTCCCTGTGATGTGAGCATGGTTCAGAGTGGTGTTGATGGGCGTATTGTGAGGGTGGGCAATATCTGTGACTACAACTCCCATGATGCTATTGGCTACACTGACTTGACCAGCATACACAGAATTCCTTCCTTTCTATGGGCTTCCCTGTGTGGTGGTGTTCTAGTGGTGGCCACATATCTGACAGTGTTTGTTGGTTAGATTTGTGCCACTGCCTAGCTTTATTTGTTGTAGGGTTTGTACATGTCATGACACAGTTACATATCACTATGAGATGGCATGTATTGTGTTTATCTGACTGACATACACATCTTGGGATGATTCTGGTTTTGTTGCTGTGGATTTGCTAAGGGTGCATGGTTTGACTATCCCCTTGACAATGATGTGTGTATGTTGTCACATGATATTGTGTATATTTGTTGTGTACTCACCAGGCTCTGGGATGTTTGATAGTCCATATACGCTCACTGGTGGTAGGATGGCCCGCACCTTCTCCTCCCAGGGCCTGAGGTATACTGGTTTGGCAGGAGGGCCACTGCCGGTGTGTTGGCTCAAGATGTAATCCTTCTTCAGTAGGTCCCTGACCCTCCTGCGCACGTCATACCACCTGTTCTGGATGTCTTCCTTTGTGCGCAAACATGGTGATTGTGCGTTCACCCTGTTGACGATCCTCTCCCACATCTTGGTTTTCTGCGACATGGGGGTCTGTTGGACCAGTGTACCAAACAGCTGTGGCTCTACCCTGAGGATCTCATCTACCAGGACTTCCAATTCACTATCTAGGAACTTTGGATTCTTCTTTGGGGGCATGGTGTTGGGTGGTGGTGGTCAGTGATGTGTGTGTTGGTGTGCAAGTGAGGGTGTGTGAGTGTGTGTTTTGCTGGGTGTATGTGAGGGTGCTATTTGTTGAGGTGCTGATGGTGTGTGGCTTGTGTGATGGATGAGCTGTGAGTGTGTGTGTGGTTGCTGTCTGTTGGTGTTCTGTGCTGGCAGGTCATTTGAATTTGCAAAGGATCATGGTAGGGATTTGTGTCCTTTATATGGGTGGAGTTGTGGGTGTGTCTTTGTTCCCTGTTTCCCCCCCCAGTATTTATTGGCTTTGTAATTGCTTGTTTGGCCTTTATTTGGTGTTTTTCCCTTTGTACTTTTTGTGCATGTAGGAGACGTTCTTCTGACCGAGTCGGACCCTGCAGTTGTCTCGTGCGGAAGCCTCCGAGTCGTTCACGCTGTGTTTGTGCTGTTTCATGTGCGGCGTACGCGTCGGTCGCGGAGTATTGGGTTGCTTCGGCTCGCTGTTTTGTATGCGTGTCGTTCGTACGGCTTGTACTCCGTGCGACTCGGTCGGGTTTTCCACCCGTTACATCGTACTGCGCGAGTCGGACTTCGCGGGTACGTTTCGTTCGGGTTCATTCCTGGTGCGTGTCGGTCTGTTCGATTCGCGTGGTTTTCCGGCCGGATAGCTGTTTTCCGTGCGGTTCGGTCGTTCGGCCGTACGAGTCGGTCGGATTTTGCACGCATTTCATCGTACTTGGCGGGTCGGGCTGCACCGGTACGTGTCGGTCGGAATTTATTCCCGATCCGAGTCGGTCGGTACGTTTTCCGGCCCGAATCGGAATCGGCCCCAAAGTGTCCATTCTCCCTTGATTTAGTCTGCAACCCTCTATACAACATAATTACTATAGACCTTTTAGTTATTGTTTCTTGAATCTGTTCCGGACTACAGCACTCTACACGGTCTTCTTGTCCAGATGATGACCTTGTTGTAGCCCTGAGATCAAAACGATGTTGTCTAGACAATACTTAGGTAAATACATAGACTCTTTGATCCCCCTCCCTTTTGACAAAAAATCTTCAGAAATCTACAGTCATGTTTTTTTATGCGAACACACCTGTCACTCACTCACTGCATTTTCACTGTGTGATCACTATTTTAAGCCATTTTACGTTTTGGAGTACAATATCCTGTATAAATAAATGTATTATGAACTTTATTGTGTCTAGTTGGTTTCATCTCAAATTTGTTTGTGAAATGTTTCCTTTGGATGGATTATGCATCCTCTCAGTGTGAAATGCTATTTTTGGAATGTGTAAACAGGGGACAACGTTTTTCATTATTACTATTGTCCTTTGTTCCTGTAGCATATTGGGCTTATATATTGTACAGATGATATGTAAATTAAATTGACAGCAAAATTACTTTTGAATTTTTAATTTGCAAAAGGTCTTGATTTGGTAATTTATGATTTGATTTCATAAATCACATTTCTGAGTCCAATGTTTGCAGCTTAAGTCTTTTTGGGAACATGGACGTGGATGTGTCTACCATGGAGAGCATTGGCATTGCAGAACTGAGAAGCATGTGCAAACAGAAAAGGTTGAGGTGGTACAGTTAATCTAAGAAGGAGGAGTTCCACAAAGCCCTCAGGGCCTGGGAAGAGGTCTGTCAGATACAGATCATCTCACATAAGGATGAGGACATTGAGGAAACCCAAGCAGAGGAGGGAGTAGGGGATAACCTTTCTCAAAATGTCCTATCTAGTGCACCTCCCGGGCTAGGAGGGATGCGGGCTCGAACAGCCAAGCTCTCCGAGCTGACCATCAGCCAAATGGAATTTAATGACAAGCGGTCTTTGAAGGGCCAAACTAGCAACAATAATCCTAGAGGAGAAGAAGTTGGCAATGGAGGAAAAGAAGCTGGCATTAGATGAAAAGAAGGACAGATTGTGACTTTGCAAGAGGAGGTAGCTGACCCATACACACACATGAAGGATGCACTAGTGCAGAAGTTTGGATTGCTACCAGAGGAGTACCAGAAGACGTTCTGGGACACACACAAGGAATCACAACAAACTTCGGTTGATTTTGTAGATAGCTCATTAAAGGCATTGGAAGGCTGCCTGAAGGGAAATATCATGGATATTTATGATAGGCTATAAAATTGGATTATGAAGGAGGACATCTTTAGCAATTGTTCTTAAGAGTTTCTACAGCATCTATTGGACTCCAAGCTAACTAATCCAGGAAAGCTTGGAAGGGAAGCTGATGTGTGTATCCCAAGAAAGATGGCCTGGCCCACACCAGGGAAAGGAGTGGAGCAACGAGTCTCAAAAAGAAATCTCCTTAGGCCCCCAAATCTCTGACAAGGGGAAAGAGTCCCAAATCACTTCTGAAGAGAATGGACTTGGCTACCCACATGGCAAAAACCCCTTTGAGAAGGGTAGGTGCTCTGACTGCCTGCAGCCAAGGCATAAAAAAGGGAGATTCCTCATGCTCTAAGAGGGGTATCCGACCTTGGTACTACCTTCGTGGATACAGCCTTCTGCCTTGCCCATCTGCAGGAAACCATGCTCCAAAAAAGAGACTAAGTCCAAACTTAGAAATCTTGATTGGAGGAAGCCGTGAAAAGTGTCCGGCACATGAGCGCACTTCAATAGGCACAATATTTGAACTTTTACTACACTGAACTTTTCTCACCGAAATCAATGGCTTCAGCAAGACCTCGCTCAATGTCTATCTGACTTGGGAGAAACTTTGCCGGATAAAGTCTGCTGCTTTACTTCACTGGAGGATTTTGACTTCCATGTTGCTGCGAGGAGGAGGGGGCAAGAGAACCACAGGCCCCAGAGCTACCTCCGGCAAGCCGCCGCCCATGTTGTTGCTTTGCTCCCAGAGGCACCTACATCTGCTGCCTGGGGCTACCACTGCGTGGGAAGCGCCTGGGCGCGTGTCTGGACAAAGACGGGGCCAAGGGAGGGCCCATCTGCACCCGTCAGCGGCAGGAAGAGGCTGGGCTGGGCCCACCCTCTTGGTCTGATTTTTGAGACCTCTGGGCCTGGGTTAAGTCTGCCAGAGGGAACCCAGCGTCGCTGAATGTTGAGTGGACCAGCAATGGACTCACTGGTAATCAATTACTGAACACTCCTGTAGTGGTGGCACCCTTGTCACCACAATTCCAGATCCCCATGACTACTATTACCCCCCCCCCCACCTGCAGCGAAACATAAAAGGAAATCCGGGAATAATGTAACTATAAATGGGAGTTCTCATGACTTGTCAGTTCTCCAGGAGCCCACTGATCACATTAATGATATGGACAAATCCTCTTGGAAACCTTTTTGGGACAAATTAGCAACTATTGTAAACGAATTACTGCTGCCACTTAAAGAGAAATTGGGTAAATTGGAGGATGAAATGGAAATTGTTATCTTCTGTTGTAAAAATCTATCTAGTACACAGATATCAAGGGATAAGGAGGTGTGACTCATAAATACTAAGCAGGCAAACGATGTAACTGTGCCCCCTTTTGTAGGGGTTGTTGACCAACCTGGCGAGAGTTCAGCCTCTAGTCAGACCCGGGTGAATAACAAGGACTGCCAAGTGATGGGGTCTACAAACATGACACCTACCCAGACACCTATTGTGGGCCAAAATCACTCAGCTGAAATAGATAACCATTTTTTTTTTTAAATATACCCACTTTCAAGAGCAAGCAACTATTAATCTCCCCCTAGCATGTTGCCCTTATGTGATAGTTTTGGTTAATGTTCCCTCACTGAAAATTGGAGTCAGGGAGTCTGCAGAATGTTTAAAGGATAAAGTTGTCCACTGGCTTATTTCTGAACATTTGTTTTCACCAGCTAGAGCACAACAAATCTTATTCACATGGAGAGTGAGGTGTATTGGCCCCCAAAAGAAATGTTTTGAGGGAGATTGTATTGTCGTCAACTTGCAAAATCCTAGTATAGCCAGAACTATCTATGCAAAGGCAGCACTACTACCATTGGCTGACCGAAATATGGCCAGACTCCCATTGGGCTTCTTCTATCATCACTTACGAAGCCATAATCACCGCCATGCTAGCATTCAAATGCACAGATATCAAGGTTACCTTACCCCCGTTCTCATGATCTACAATTGTCAAATAGATACCAGGTACTAAGTACTTTAGAGGATAATGACTGGCTCAGTTGTAGTGAATATAGTGTAGTCGATACTGTGATTTACTGTAGAAAAGGTGAACTTAAGTGTCAGGTGTGTAATCTGTCCTTTAAAGGTGCTAAACATAGACCTGGACTGGCAACCGAGTGTAGAGGGGAGATATCGAAGTCTGATAACACTAATTGTGATAACCAACTTAATTTTAGTAGACCATCAACTGCTCCCCCAACTACGAATTCAACTGGGGAATATTCGGGGGGAAAATATAGGTTTGCCACATGGAATGTGAACGGACTCAGGATTAAAATAGGGGACATCGACTGGATTAACACCATATCGGGCTTTGATATAATTTGCATGCAAGAAACCTGATGTACGAACCCTGTACATGTCAAAGGGTTCTCCTCATATTGCCTAGAAGCAATAGCATTACATGCTGGGTGGGCTAAAGGAGGGCTCCTGACACTTATCTCAATAAAATTTCAGTGGATGTAAAAAAGATCTCAACAGCGGGTCCACATTTCCAATTATTGTGGTTGAAGATAAAGGGGGCAAAAGATTTGGTCATAATAAATTTCTTTAATAATGTTTTTAATTTAACACGCAATAGTGTGGCAATGGCTCTTGACCACAGTCTGGAAACCTTTATAAGCCCGATCCATACAAACTTTGTTTTGTTCTGGGCAGGTGATTTCAATATACAGACCTGTGCATTATCTGATACACGGGCATGTGGCCGCTTTGATCAGGACGGGGTGGGAAATGACCACTTTGGCCACAATGAGTATGGTGAAGTCCTGAATTTTATTATTGCCAAGTAGGATCTACAGCTATTGAGGTGTGACTGTGACACTAACGGGGAGCCAGTCCCAACATATATTGGTAGAAACTCAACCACATTTATCGACCATGTATTGATATCTGTGCCAGTAATACCTATGTGTGGTACACCTATCACAGTACCGGTGGCCCTAAGTGATCATAATTTGACTTCACTGTCATTTTATTTTTGGGGCAAGAGGCGTGACTTATTCCCTATAGTGAATAATATTACTCCAAGTAGGTCTAATGGTGTAAGAATTAAATGGGAGGGCGTTGATCCCATTATTATGCTGCGGAAAATAGTAGTGGAAAATCATAGGGAAATCTATTACTGCCTCCAGGAGGCTATTGTACCCGAATTATTAGTTACAAATTTTAATCACATCATGGGACACTTTGGCTATTAAGACCCTGTACACTCAATATAAACAGGCTCGGGCCACAAGGATAAAAATGCTTAAGAATAAAGCTTGGTAAAATCTTGCCGTGCGGCGGAGAATAAGAACATCAAGCTCTTCTGGGACACTGTGAATGCACCTTTTTAAAAAAACGATGATCCCTCAGTTTAGCTATTTCGCTCCCTGTGACAGCTGGGTGTTAAATTTTTCTAATATTTTTAGCCAGAATAATGAGGTCACCATAAGGAAATCGAGGGGGGTTGGTATGTGATGGGGGACCTATGAAGTTATGCTGGCCATTCAGGCCAGCACTGGGGGACGGGCCCCTGGACCAGATGGAGTGCCAGTTGATGTATTTAAAACTGCCCCATATCTATCGGGACTTATTCTGACTAGGGTTTTTAATGCAGCATCGACTGATAGGATCCCACCTTCCTGGGAAGCATCTATCATTGTATCTATATATAACAAGCATTTGCAATGCAATAGGTCTCGCATTTACGCGAGTTTAAGCTATTGGCATTATAAATGACAATGCAGAGATGCACACACAGAAACAGACGCACACAGAAACAATGATGTAGACATAAAGACAGAGACACATTGACTGAGACACGACGTACACACAGAGACATAGAGGCACACAAAAACACAGTGATGCACATACAGAAGCATTGATCCGCACACAAAAAAAAAAACATGTACACACAGACACAGTGTTGCTCACACAGAAACAGAGACGCACACAAAGACGATAATGCACATACAAAAATACTGATGCACACACAAAGACAGAAACGTACACACATAGGCAGTGTTGCACACACAAAACAGAGACGTCCACACAGAGACAGTAATGCACACACAGGCACAATAATGCACATACAGAGACAAAGATGCACACATAGAGACAATGTTGCACACATAGAGATAGAGATATACACACAAACACAGTGATGCACACACAGACACAGTGATGCACAGACAGAGACAGAAATGCACAAACACACACAGTGATGCACACATTGACACAATGATGCACACACAGACACAATGATGCACACACAGAAACAATGCTGCACACACAGAGACAGTGATGCACACACAGAGATATTGATGTACACTCCAAAACAGTAACACACTAAAGATGCATACACAGACAGTGATGCACCAGAGATGCACACACAGAGACAGTGATGCACACACAGAGACAGAGACATACACACAAAGGCAGTAATGTATACACTGAGACAATTATATAGACACAGAGACAAAGATGCACACACAGAATGCTGCACACACAGAGACAGAGACGCACACACAGAGACAATGATACACATATAAAGACAGAGATGCATACACATACACAGTGATGCACACACATGACAGTGATGTAGAAACTGAGACAGAGACACATACAAAGACAGTAATACACAGACAGACCCGCACATGCAGAGACAGAGACGCACATGCAAAGACAGAGACGCACAGGCAAAACATACATACACAGAAAGAAGTGCACACACAGACACAAAGGGGTACACACAGAGACAGAGGAGCACACATACAAACAGACACACACAGAGATGCACACAGAAAAACAAAGACGCCAGACAAAACGTAAAAAAAGAAAAGCATGTTACTTTTTGTAAATTATAACTAAAACTTAAAGTACTTTTTTATTGAAATGTAGACCCTGCAGTGTATTTTCTTATTTCTAACCAATGTATATAAGCAATGCTTGTATGTGTTTCGTTCGATATTTTGTATTTTATACATTAGTATTTATCTTGTGCACTGTATTTTGTAACTTGTAAGGCGAGTGGCAACAGTGTACGTGTTTGCATACTATTGCTATACATCTGTTCCTTTGTTTCTTGTAAACAAGTCGTGCCAGTGCGAAAAACAACCCCAGGCCCTGTTTAAAGTATGTAGATAACAACTAATAGTGGGAAGGCGGGGTGGAAGGATGGTAATGGGAGACGTCTGGAGCACAGAGGAGATAAGAGAAGTGAGAAAAACAAAACAAATGGTACAACTACTTTCACACTAAGCAAGCTGAGGGCGTCTTATGCTTTTTCACTGTATACTTTTTCCGTTTCTTTAGCTTTTTGAAATTGACATTTATTGGCTATAATATATAGATTTCTACACTAAGTAGTGTGTCTATTTGTGTGTTGGGTACATGCGGAGGAGGCCAAACAAAGAAATATATAAGTAATCTAAACACTAGTGCATAGAAAATGTGCGAGTGTTTGTACACGATACATTTATGCTATATGTGGTGTTTTACATAATAATATGTGCATGTGACCTAAAAATTGCAATATAAAGGGATAACATAGACTAAAGGTGTAAGTATAGAGTAAAGTAATAACATGAAGTAAAGAGTGGTTGGAACTGTAAGCAAAGGGATAATGTAAAGTGAGATATGTGTTCATAAAGGAAAACTTGGAGCCTATTTTTGTAGATTGAGTGGAAATCGTAGTGTTGTTTATTTCTTGTAAGGAGAACCGAAACAGTATGTTTTTTATGTAATAATTGTGAAAGAACATTTTGGATAATAGCAAGTTGTGAGAAGGCATTTTACAATAGTATATTCTAGCTGCTACTATTTTACATTTGTACATCTACATTAAGCAACAATATTCTATATTTTCCACACATATTATATAATTTTTAAAAATGACACCACTATTACTTTACAATCTACATTCTCCACAACTGCAAAACACATAGTATTACACATAAAAAGTGCTCCCACATCTCCGTAGGTTGCAGCACGCCCCGTTCTGTAGCAAGAACGGGAAGACCCCAATGATGAAGCATGACATCAAATGAGCATTTGATGTGTGAGGGGTATTTTACAAACACACAGTGTTTTGCTTCACGTTAATAGCTTTCACTAGTGACAAAAAAAATATACCAAAGTTCACACAGAGACAGAAAATACATACAAAGACAAAAAACACATACAGACACAGAGAGCACATACAGAGAGACACTACACACAGAAACAAAGATGCGTACTCACAAAGACACATACAGAGATACATTTAAAAAAACACAAACACACACACACAAAAGCAAAGACGCACATATTATGACAGAAATATACACAGAGAGAGACATGCACACACAGAGAAACAGATATGCACACATACAGACACAGATACATAGAAGCACATGCACACACAAACACAGATGCACACACACAGAGACAAACGCAACTACAAAGACAAATGCACACACAGACACAGACGCCAAACAGAAACAGATGTACACAGAAAAACAGGCACTTAGTCACAAAGACAGAGACATACACCCACCGAGACAGAAACACACACTTAGACAGAGAGCCAACACCAAAACAAAGATGCATATATAGGCAAAAACACACTCACATACAAACAGACACACAGAGACAGAGATGCAGACACAGACATGCACACACAGAGACAGAAACACAAGCAGGAACTGAGATGCACAAACTCAGATACACATAGACACAGACACACATACAGAAACGCACATAGAAACAGGCATATAGTAGATGCAGGAACAAAAATGCACATACAGAGACAAAACCAAATATAGAGACAGTCTTGAACAGACAGAGTTGCACATACAGAGACGCATATACAGAGACGCACATACAGAGACAGACACGCAGAGATAAAAAAGTAAAGACAAAAAAGCACATATAGAACCGAGATGTACACACAAAGACAGTGATACACATATAGAGACCGAAACGTACACACAGAGACCGAAACACAGACAGAGATGCACATATAGAGACTACAGAGACAGAAGTACATACACATAAATGCACATACAAAGGCAAAGATGCATACTCACATTGAGACACAGAGGCCTGAGGCATATATACACACAAAGGCTCACACAAACAAAAACACCTACCTAAACATACACACACAAAAAAGTGAGACAGAGAGACACACAGACAGAAAGAAACGCACAAAAACAGAGAGACACACAAAAATACAGAGACACACAAAGACATACAGAGGTACAAAAACAGAGACGCAGACAGAGATACATACACAGAAAAATACATATATACACAGAGACAGACACACACACAGACACACAGAGACATAAATAATATTTGAGTGCATTTTACAAATTCTAATGCAAACAACGCAGCATATTTTGTAGCTTTTTACACAGCTATTTGCTGCATATTTTGTAATGTATTAAGTGTAAACATGCAATATAGGCAGTGTGTGTTTATGTATGCAACAGAAACAGTGATGCACACACAGAGACAGATGCACACACCGAAACAGAAACGCACACAGACACAGTGATGTACACAGAAAGACAGAGACACTTAGACAAAGACGCACACACAGACACAAACGTACACACAGAGACAAAGAGGTACACACAAAGACAGTGATGCTCACACAAAAACATTGACACACACAGAGACAAAGATATACACACAGAGACAGTACTGCACACATAGAGTTAATTATATACATACAGATACAGCGATGCACACACAGAAACAATGATGCACACAGAGAGACACTGCTGCACACACTGAGACAATGATGCACACACAGAGACAGTGATGTACACATAGAGACAGTGATGTACACACAAAAATAGACGTACATACTGACACAGTGATGCGTACACAGACACAATGATGCACACATTCAGAGACAGTGACACACCAGAGATGCACACGCAGAAACAGATGCACACATAAACAATAATGTAGACATAAAGACAGAGACACACAAACAGAGACGAGACATACACACAGAGACAAAGAGGCACACACAAAGACAGTGATGCACACACAGAAGCATTGATCCGCACACAAAAACAAACATGTACACACAGAGACAGTGCTGCACACACAGAAACAGAGACGCACACACAAAGACGATAATGCACATACAAAAATACTGATGCACACACAAAGACAGAAGCGTACACACATAGGCAGTGTTGCACACACAAAACAGAGACGTCCACACAGAAACAGTAATGCTATACATCTGTTCGTTTGTTTCTTGTAAACAAGTCGTGCCAGTGCGAAAAACAACCCCAGGCCTTGTTTAAAGTATGTAGATAACAACTAATTGTGGGAGGGCAGGGTGGAAGTATGGTAATGGGAGACGTCTGTAGCACAGAGGAAATAAGAGAAGTGAGAAAAACAAAACAAATGGTACAACTACTTTCACACTAAGCAAGCTAAAGGCGTTTTATGCTTTTTTACTGTATACTTTTTCCGTTTCTTTAGCTTTTTTATATTGACATTTATTGGCTATAATATATAGATTTCTACACTCAGGGGCCGATTCCGATCTCGGTCGGAGGCGCACCCAATACCATTCGGTCGGGAAAAAAGCCATGCGAAAGCCAGTTTCCCGACCGATCCGTACAGCACACCGAACGAGCAAGTACGATGCGCACAACAGCAAAAATTCCGGCCGAGCCGTACTCACCCAAACCAGGTCCTGTTCTCCGACCGAGGCGAATCCGGAAACGCCGAATCGAGTCGCACGGAAGGGAAAATGCAGCCCCGTCCGGCCGGACAAGTACGATGCGCTTTCCGTACGCGCCGAACCCGTCGCTACGCACGGCACGTCAAAGCATCCGGGAGAGGCGCACATAAGCTCCGAATCGCGCCACAACACGATCCACGGCTACGAGACGAACACAGCACAGACGAGGACGACGCGAGGCGACGAGGACGAAGCGAAGCGACGAGGACGAAGCCAAGCGACGAGGACGACGCGAAGCAACGAGAAGGACGAACGACACGAACCAACCATGAATCCCTTCGTCCCGATCATACCAATATTCTACATCTACTACCGGAACAGGCACGGACGCGTACGGCGCAGAAGGTAAGTCAGACACCAACCACAAAACACATACAACACGTACACGACACATCACACACATACACTGGGAATCTGAATATACTTGCAACAGCAGCACCATAGGGGCGGGATGCCCATCACCAATGCCACATATGCACACAGGGGCCTGAATGCGCGCCACCACCCCAACCCAGGGGGCTGGATGCCCACCACTACTACCACCCTCACCCAGGGGGGCTGGATGCCTACCACTACTACCACCCTCACCCAGGGGTGGCAGGATGCCTACCACTACTACCACCCTTAGCCAGGGTGGCAGGATGCCTACCACTACTACCACCCTTAGCCAGGGGGCAGGATGCCTACCACTACTACCACCCTTAGCCAGGGGGGCAGGATGCCCACCACTACTACCACCCTTAGCCAGGGGGCTGGATGCCTACCACTACTACCACCCTTAGCCAGGGGGCAGGATGCCCACCACTACTACCACCCTCACCCAGGGGGGCTGGATGCCTACCACTACTACCACCCTCACCCAGGGGTGGCAGGATGCCTACCACTACTACCACCCTTAGCCAGGGTGGCAGGATGCCTACCACTACTACCACCCTTAGCCAGGGGGCAGGATGCCTACCACTACTACCACCCTTAGCCAGGGGGCTGGATGCCTACCACTACTACCACCCTTAGCCAGGGGGCAGGATGCCCACCACTACTACCACCCTCACCCAGGGGGCTGGATGCCTACCACTACTACCACCCTCACCCGGGGGGCTGGATGCCTACCACTACTACCACCCTTAGCCAGGGGGTGCCAGATGCCTACCACTACTACCACCCTCACCCAGGGGTGGCAGGATGCCTACCACTACTACCACCCTTAGCCAGGGTGGCAGGATGCCTACCACTACTACCACCCTTAGCCAGGGTGGCAGGATGCCTACCACTACTACCACCCTTAGCCAGGGTGGCAGGATGCCTACCACTACTACCACCCTTAGCCAGGGGGCAGGATGCCTACCACTACTACCACCCTTAGCCAGGGGGCAGGATGCCTACCACTACTACCACCCTTAGCCAGGGGGCAGGATGCCTACCACTACTACCACCCCAACCCAGGGGGCTGGATGCCTACCACTACTACCACCCTTAGCCAGGGGGCAGGATGCCCACCACTACTACCACCCTCACCCACGGGGGGCAGGATGCCTACCACTACTACCACCCTTAGCCAGGGTGGCAGGATGCCTACCACTACTACCACCCTTAGCCAGGGGGCAGGATGCCTACCACTACTACCACCCCAACCCAGGGGGGCTGGATGCCTACCACTACTACCACCCTTAGCCAGGGGGGCTGGATGCCTACCACTACTACCACCCTTAGCCAGGGGGCAGGATGCCCACCACTACTACCACCCTCACCCAGGGGGCTGGATGCCTACCACTACTACCACCCTCACCCAGGGGTGGCAGGATGCCTACCACTACTACCACCCTTAGCCAGGGTGGCAGGATGCCTACCACTACTACCACCCTTAGCCAGGGGGCAGGATGCCTACCACTACTACCACCCTTAGCCAGGGGGCAGGATGCCCACCACTACTACCACCCTTAGCCAGGGGGGCTGGATGCCTACCACTACTACCACCCTTAGCCAGGGGGCAGGATGCCCACCACTACTACCACCCTCACCCAGGGGGCTGGATGCCTACCACTACTACCACCCTCACCCAGGGGTGGCAGGATGCTCTACCACTACTACCACCCTTAGCCAGGGTGGCAGGATGCCTACCACTACTACCACCCTTAGCCAGGGGGGCAGGATGCCTACCACTACTACCACCCTTAGCCAGGGGGCAGGATGCCCACCACTACTACCACCCTTAGCCAGGGGGCTGGATGCCTACCACTACTACCACCCTTAGCCAGGGGGCAGGATGCCCACCACTACTACCACCCTCACCCAGGGGGCTGGATGCCTACCACTACTACCACCCTCACCCAGGGGGCAGGATGCCTACCACTACTACCACCCTCACCCAGGGGGCAGGATGCCTACCACTACTACCACCCTTAGCCAGGGGGCTGGATGCCTACCACTACTACCACCCTCACCCAGGGGGGCAGGATGCCTACCACTACTACCACCCTTAGCCAGGGGGGCTGGATGCCTACCACTACTACCACCCCAACCCAGGGGGGCTGGATGCCTACCACTACTACCACCCTTAGCCAGGGGGCAGGATGCCCACCACTACTACCACCCTCACCCACGGGGGGCAGGATGCCTACCACTACTACCACCCTTAGCCAGGGGGCAGGATGCCCACCACTACTACCACCCTTAGCCAGGGGGCAGGATGCCCACCACTACTACCACCCTCACCCACGGGGGCAGGATGCCCACCACTACTACCACCCTCACCCAGGGGTGGCAGGATGCCTACCACTACTACCACCCTTAGCCAGGGTGGCAGGATGCCTACCACTACTACCACCCTTAGCCAGGGTGGCAGGATGCCTACCACTACTACCACCCTTAGCCAGGGTGGCAGGATGCCTACCACTACTACCACCCTTAGCCAGGGGGCAGGATGCCTACCACTACTACCACCCTTAGCCAGGGGGCAGGATGCCTACCACTACTACCACCCTTAGCCAGGGGGCAGGATGCCTACCACTACTACCACCCCAACCCAGGGGGGCTGGATGCCTACCACTACTACCACCCTTAGCCAGGGGGCAGGATGCCCACCACTACTACCACCCTCACCCACGGGGGGCAGGATGCCTACCACTACTACCACCCTTAGCCAGGGTGGCAGGATGCCTACCACTACTACCACCCTTAGCCAGGGGGCAGGATGCCTACCACTACTACCACCCCAACCCAGGGGGGCTGGATGCCTACCACTACTACCACCCTTAGCCAGGGGGCTGGATGCCTACCACTACTACCACCCTTAGCCAGGGGGCAGGATGCCCACCACTACTACCACCCTCACCCAGGGGGGCTGGATGCCTACCACTACTACCACCCTCACCCAGGGGTGGCAGGATGCCTACCACTACTACCACCCTTAGCCAGGGTGGCAGGATGCCTACCACTACTACCACCCTTAGCCAGGGGGCAGGATGCCTACCACTACTACCACCCTTAGCCAGGGGGCAGGATGCCCACCACTACTACCACCCTTAGCCAGGGGGCTGGATGCCTACCACTACTACCACCCTTAGCCAGGGGGCAGGATGCCCACCACTACTACCACCCTCACCCAGGGGGGCTGGATGCCTACCACTACTACCACCTCACCCAGGGGTGGCAGGATGCCTACCACTACTACCACCCTTAGCCAGGGTGGCAGGATGCCTACCACTACTACCACCCTTAGCCAGGGGGCAGGATGCCTACCACTACTACCACCCTTAGCCAGGGGGCAGGATGCCCACCACTACTACCACCCTTAGCCAGGGGGGCTGGATGCCTACCACTACTACCACCCTTAGCCAGGGGGCAGGATGCCCACCACTACTACCACCCTCACCCAGGGGGCTGGATGCCTACCACTACTACCACCCTCACCCAGGGGGGCAGGATGCCTACCACTACTACCACCCTCACCCAGGGGGCAGGATGCCTACCACTACTACCACCCTTAGCCAGGGGGGCTGGATGCCTACCACTACTACCACCCTCACCCAGGGGGGCAGGATGCCTACCACTACTACCACCCTTAGCCAGGGGGGCTGGATGCCTACCACTACTACCACCCCAACCCAGGGGGGCTGGATGCCTACCACTACTACCACCCTTAGCCAGGGGGCAGGATGCCCACCACTACTACCACCCTCACCCACGGGGGCAGGATGCCTACCACTACTACCACCCTTAGCCAGGGGGCAGGATGCCCACCACTACTACCACCCTTAGCCAGGGGGCAGGATGCCCACCACTACTACCACCCTCACCCACGGGGGGCAGGATGCCCACCACTACTACCACCCTCACCCAGGGGGCAGGATGCCTACCACTACTACCACCCTCACCCAGGGGGGCTGGATGCCTACCACTACTACCACCCCCACTCATAGGATGGACAATGCATGACACAACAAGCACACCACAACCTAGGGAATGCAAGATTAAGACATCCCCCCACCACCATGACAAGCGTGTGTAGGCTGTGTCAAATGCCTACAACACCGAACATGACTTTCAACATACAATGTGACCCCCTAGCACATGTGCCACACATATATGTGTGTGGCACCCACAATGCAAGCAGCCCATGACCATTGTGGCAATGGGGCCTAAACCCCCATCATCACAGTGACCAAAAGGTAAGTGTGGGGTCCATAGCTGAAGCACATTTTGACCATTGTGGCAATGGGGTCTAAACCCCCATCATCACAGTGACCAAAAGGCAAGTGTGGGGTCCATAGCTGAAGCACATTTTGACCATTGTGGCAATGGGGTCTACACCCTCATCATCACAGTGACCAAAAGGTAATTGTTGACAAAGAAAGAGCTGCAACTGCCAAACTGCATGGATCATTCCTGCTCACAGAACCAAAAACTCATCTGTGGCAAAGTAGTGTATGTGTCCCATTGCAACATAAATTGGGGGAGCCAAATACTGCAGTGCAAATGAAACATTCCTTTGGCCATGTGCAGACAAACAACACCCATGGGGGCTGAGACCGTCAACAGTCATCAATGACACAATGACAGAAGTGACCATCAGAATGCAGAACCACATATTTGCACCAATGGGCACACAAATGCAGATACCCTGTGGAGACAGCAGATGTGAGGTGAACAGATACCATACCATGGCAGCAATGGGACACACAAACCATGATCACTGTGCTGACCGATGACCTAGGAGTCCCAGGGACAGCAGGGGAAACACACCAAACAACATACAGCCAATGGCACACCCAAGATATGCCAATGCAGTGGTGCAGATGCACAAACACAAACAGGCAGACCAACACTGTCATCATACACAGCAGGTGAGGGGTGGGGGTGCCAGTGTCCCCAGGCAACCACACAACACATGAGGAGAGCTGAATACCAATCATACAGATGTGCATACACTGCCACACTAAGGTAACTCATGGATCCAAATCCCCTATGTGGGCAAGCAGGCATTGTCAGGTGAGAGGGAGCACAAAACACACATGTCACACAGGCACGTAGGAACAACAACTGACACAGCAAGTCACAGACACACCACAGCACCACCCCCAGGGCCCCCACAATGTGGTGACCCTGGGCTGAATAAAAATACCACTGTGATGACAAAGCTAAATGTCGTTCACACTATGAACCACAGTCAGGTGTCCTGAGCAACAAACTACCATCACACCTACACAAGCACAAATCAATCAGCATGGCCAGTAAGCCAAGGCCAACATGGAGGCAGGGGCCTAGCCGGGCAACAACTCTCATCTGCACACACTCAACACCACACCCCTCGACCTCCAACAATGTGCAGCAGTGAAGTACACATGCACTGGTGACATTGCACATGCACCCATGACTATTCCAGGGTGGTGGGTGGGAACCAAGGTGTAGAAACACATCACACATGGACACTCAACAAGACTCCTGAATGTCTGACACACTGCACACTACGCTGTACATGGACATGACGGCAATACCACACCGACCAATGGGATCCCAGCCACAGTCACACACCAATGAAGAAGCCAAGGTCACCCACAAAGAACACACATAGACAACAACCAACATTGCAGCCCGGACCCTGAGGAGTGCCAGCAGTCACACACACAACGTGTCACAATCACTGAAAGATAACACAAACTGGAAATCACATGACAGGGGCAAACAACAAGTGCCAAGGGGAAACCTGACTGTGACCCATCTGCGTCTGCACACAAACTCAGCCCTGACAGCAAACACACCTATGGGTGACACCCTGATGACCAGTAATGTGCCATGCACCCACATCACAGAGAACACAGGGAGAAGACTTTGGGGGAACATAGCTCAAGTCAGCAAGCATCACAAACAGGTACAACACTAGGGATCACAGCATGCGCAGATGAATGGAAGTGAACACACAGACATGCACATACAACACACACCTTGGGCGCAGGCAATGTCACACGTGTACACACTGCCATGAGGGGACTCCACTCCTGTGTGAGGAAAGCTGTGCCATATGTTGCCTCAGTAGGGCCCCATCATGTCAGCTGAGCACTTGGTCACACAATCAACAATTAGCACCAAATGAGGGCTCCCATCACATCAGCCTGGTCATGGATGTGCCAACGGAATCATCAGCACAGATCCAACACACTTGTATAGCAATGTTGCACTGACTACACGGATGAGTCCCTCCCCATTGATGCCCAAACCTGCATGTCCACTGGAGATGGCAACACGGTCAGGGAAGTAGACAAATGCAACGATGGCAGGCACAACAGATGTGCAGGGGTGGAAGCCACAGATATGAAATTGCCAATGTAAGTAGGAAACCCATTGCCAAATACTGAACACATGACACCCTCAGATGCTGCTATTGATGACATGGATACACCACATGATAGGACACATTCCCCCTGGACCACATGGGTTCCTGCACAGTAACACTTCATAATCATGAGACCAGATATCACCATCACTGCAGCAAGGGCATGGTTAGCTGCACCAACAACATGTACATCTGAAGCATGAGCACTAGAGAAAAGAAAGTTGCTTTATTCAGCATATGTGTTGAGGCCAAACGAAGTCCTGAAAAAGAGCAAAGGCCAATGGCCAGTCCATTGTCAAAGTTCAAACAGGGTGACACTGGCAGATGTCACCCTACGCATGCCTGCACAATACCAGGGACAATCCACTAGGAGGGGCAACCGGGGGGCAGGCCAGGCACCGCAGGGACAGGATCAGGGCTCACCAGGGGGAGTCAGGGAAGGGGTGGTGGGTGCAGGAGAGCCACTGACAACTGCAGTGGAGGTGTCTGACATGGTGTGTGCCGGCACAACTGGGGGCATGACACAGATGTCGTGGGTGCCGGCACAACTGCAGTGGACCCTGCAGATGGGGTGGACAGGTCCGCCACTGCAGTGCCCAAGTCAGACAGGGCGGTAGTGGACTCCACTGCAGTGCCTACCTCCAGGGGAGGAGAATGGGGAACAGGCAAGGTGGGTTGGACAGAGGGGGGACACCCTCACCACATCAGTGGCACAGACAAGCGCAGCGGGGGGTGTGGTGCTGGGAGAGCAAGTGGCAGGGGGAGAAGGCCGGAGCATCTTGGGGATGGTATATCTGTGGGTGGGGGAACCTGGGGCAGGGTGTGGTGGGGGCACCTGTGCAGTGGGGGCCTGAGGGATGGAGGACGGAGACCTTGTGCCTGAGCTGCAGGGTGGTGGCGGGGTCTTGCTCTTAGCACTCCGGGGGACTTGCGGGTGGGGGCCTCAGTCCGTCTGCGCCTGGGGGAGGGTGTCCGGGGGCGAGGGGCACTCTGCTCCGTGTGGGTGGGCTTCCTCTTCCCCCGGGATGCTGGAGCAGCTTCATCGGTGGGGAAGAGGCCGAGGTCACAGAGGAAGAGCTGCTGTGACTTTGGGGTTGCAGGTGAGGCAAGGGAGGGTGCTTTGGAGGGAGAGGGAACTGAGGACTGCGCAGTGCATGTGGATGCGTGTGTGTGTTCCAGGGCCCCATCCCCTGTGAGTCTGGCTTCAGTCCCCTGAATGTGCGTGCGTGTGCGTTTTGTCATTGGCGTGTGTGTCAGTGTGCTGGATGTGTGTGTGCTGGTGTGTGCCTGTGCCAGTGTGTGTGTGCCTGGGATGGGTAAGGTGCTGGGGAGTGTGGATGGAGCAGAGGCAGGAGGGGTGAGGGACCGTTTGAGGAGGGACACTGCTGCCGTCAGGGAGGAGTCCATGGACCTATTGCCCCTCTGTAGGTCAGACATGCCCGATGAGATGCCCTCCATGAACGACACCAGCTGAGTCAACAGCGCGGTGTGCGCATGGAGGACACTCAGCATGGCTGTCTGCCCTACATGGAGCTGGCGAAGGAGGTACACAGACTCCTCACTCAGGGCAGCAGGGGACACAGGGGCAGGGGGTGCGGTGCCTGGCCCAAAGGAGACACGCTCCCGGACATGGGAGCCTCCACGGACCTGGGGAATGGGAGCCGATGGGAGGGCGGTGGTGGTGCTGGTGGTGGCGGGGACAGCAACACTAGCTGGGGTGTGGTGGCTGCTGACACCCGCCTCCACAAGGGAGTCATCCTCCGAGTTGCTCTGGTCCTCAGCTGAGGTGGATGCTGCTGAGGACTCCTCGGTGTGGCTCCCTCGCCCTCCGTGCCACTGGGTCCCTCCGACCACTCCTCGGCTGCTGACCCAGTCTGGCTCTCCGGCTCCTCCTGGTCCGTGGAGCTGTCCCCTTCCGTGGCCGTGGATGTATCTGCAAACAATGGGGAAACAGACAGACATCAGTCACCTGCACCAAACGCACACACCACTGTGAGCACAGCACATTACAGAGCAAGCCCTGGCATCATTAGTTGTACATTGCTAAAAGTGCCCTAATTGAACAGGAGAAGTCAATTGTCAGTCTGATGCCAAGCATGGCACTCACATCCCACATGGCCTTGCACCCATCTGTCTGGTGTCTGTTGGATTGCAACACCCCAGTGTTGACACATGCACCAAGTACACAGTAGTTGGACAGTGCAGAGGACACGGTGTGGACACATCACAGCTCTTGCCACTGAGTCAGTACAGGTTTACGGATGTAAGGGATGCCCAGAGTCAAATAGGAAATGCATGTGATGCATTCCAGCGACAGACACCATGATGCACCCATGTCCTGATAGCCAGCGCCACTATGGTGTGCATGTAGCACATGTCACTCCCCTGCAGGATCACCAATCAGTAGACACATGCCATGGCGGAGGCATGACTGCAAAGTCATACATCACTGTCTCAGTGATGTATGACTTTGCAGCCAGACAACAACACTCTGCACTGTGTCACAATAGTAGGTCATGGGGAATGCAAGTCCTGGAGCTGCACAAGTGCACATGTACATCCCCCCACAACACATCCTCTTAACCCTCATCTGTCCAGGTCATACCTATTGGACATATGGGAGACCTGTGACACTACCCTCTGAACCTGAGCCCCTCACACTCTGCTGTGCATGGGGAACAGCTGCCTGAACTTCACATTTACATGCCCCAGTCTGCATGGGCAGCTGATCAGACACCTATGTGTCACACAAGTATCGTCTCCTATGGTCACATCTCCAGTGGCATGCTGAGCCCCTACCAAGAAACTCCACAGCAGTCCTGGCGACTAATCCACAGCACACTGACACAGAGGCAGACACCTGAGGGGTCAAATCACTGTGCACAATGTGTCCTCTGATACACGGGAGTGGGAGTACAGAGTGTATTGTATGGCCTGGAGTAGGCATGACTGTCCAGCCCCACATGAATGAGGGATGAGCCCTGGACTGTAGGCAGCTGGCTAAGTATGTGTGACACACGTCATATACATACTCCTGGGGCCCAAACATTGTTCCCACCCGCAGCATGGGTGTGTGCCAGGTACCCCAGCCACATGTGGTGGATCAGCTCAGCAATTGGACCACAGATCAAAGTAACACGCTGAATACATGTCAGAATACAGGCATTGTGTAAGCAATGGACCCACCCATGATGCCCACCACAGAGTCAGGGAAACAGATGCTGTCTCCCACCTTGAGTCAAGCAAACTGCAAGGACACAGTCCTAAGTGACAGAATTCCCTGCATGTAAGGGCCACACCTGGGTATCAGATGAGGAGTGGGCAGTGCACAATAGAGGGACATGGCTCCTGGACAACATGACTGCTGTACTGTGGCAGTTCAACCTGGCCCGAGGAGGGCACATAACATGTTAGACAGAGTACACAGTGCAGTCTTTGACTCACCCCTCCTTGCTGCTCTCTGGCCTTCAGCTGCCCATCCAGGTCTGGAAAGACCACCGCCAGGATCCTGAGCATGTGGGGGTCAGGGTCCGTGTTCCGCCCCTCCTGCGAGGAGGCGACAGCTTCAGCTGGACCCGTGCAATCCTCCGGGTCCAGCCCCGAAGGTCCTGCCACCTCTTTTGGCAGTTGCGGATCCGGCGCTTGTAGACCCCCACGGACCGGACAGCCCGGACGATGTCCTTCCATATCTCATGCTTCCGATGGGCAGAAGCCTGTCAGGATGACAAAGTGATAAGGCCATTACTACACATGCAACATATCCGTGCATGACACAGTTGCATATACATGTCGCAATCACAGGGGCACATGGTGTACCCAGGCAGTGCACGGCTGCCCATGGACAGTTTTCCAGAAGTCACTACATGGTATCATAGCATGGGGAGTAAAACCCTGTTCAGAAGCACTGTCACTGCACCATACCTGTCCAGTGCAAGTCACTACACACTATGGGGGGTGACAACTACTCAGTGAGCCTGCTAGCCAGTGGTGTGCTGACTCTCAGCCTTGCTAGTCAGACAAAATGCACATTCAGAAAGGCAGTGCACAGAACACTCACCTGCTCCCCTGGTGTCCCATACAGCTTGCTGTACTGTGGAAGTAGGCTGTCCAGCAGGGCCTGGTTCTCTTCAAGGCTGAAGGCTGGGGCTCTCTCCACAGTACGTGCCATTGCAGGGTCCAGAGGGGCAGAGACAGCAGCAGTGCAGTGGCAGATGTCGTCCTGGAGCATGTAGTGCAGGCAAGTGGGCTCTCAGGGGAACATGCAGCAATATATATGTGCTGGAGAGGCAGATACTGTCCCTTGTGTCCAAAGTGATAGGTCCAAGTCGTTTGCATCTTCTGAATCTGGCCAATCCATGGAATAGCAGCACCAAAACACGCCCACAGCATCCTTCAAAATTTCAACTTCATGACATACATGATTTTGCAACATTGTTGTGGGTGACCAACTGATTTTCCAGCAACCGACTCGTTCGAATATTCGAAAACGCGTCCGTTGCCAGGCAAGCCCATTGTCAATGGGTGCGCACCGATCGGTCCATTGAGGTACAACGCGCACAGGGGTACAACGCGTACCCGCACACATTGAAAGCAATGGGCCGGCCGGAGGCACCGATCGGTCCATTGCAGTACAACGCGCACAGGGGTACAACGCGTACCCGCACACATTGAAAGCAATGGGCCGGCCGGAGGCACCGATCGGTCCATTGCTGTTCAACGCATCACTGTACATGTGACTGGCATATGTCAGCATGCCTGTCTCAGATGGACATATGCCAGCCACAGATAGCTCCCAGGGAGTGAGGGGCACACCTACATCACGACAGCCTGTCCAAACCTTATCATAAGGCATGTAAGGCTGCATTTCCTATTGTGTGTATGTTGGTGTACATGTTGTCCTGTGGGTGTCACCTGTGGGCAGCCACCCCCAGGCTGTGCACGTGTTAATGGGGACAGGATCCTGGGTGTTACGTGTACGTGACCACTGTGATGTGCAACTGTTCATATCTGTGCATGTGCCATGGTCACATTTCACAGTGGTGTTTGTGTATGTCATGTCACATACCCCGTGAGTCCCATGTGGGACGGTATGTTTGAGCCAGGGTGTCCCAGTGGCACAATAGTGATGGCCCTCCACAGTCTTTGTGCATGTAGTGTTTACAATGTCTCTGATTTCATGTGCACAATGGGAGACAGTCTCCACATCCACGTTGTGTGTGCATGGACTCTGATGTTGTGCGTGTGTGTCACAGACGTCCATGGCTCTCCTGCCATGGCAAGTGTGGCCACTACCTGTGGGGGTCATGTTTGTTTTGTTGTGGTGTACACATGATACTCCAGGTGATGCCAGTGTCCATGTGGCATTACAGGGTCCCTGGGAATGTGCCTGTCGTTGAGCTGTGGTGCCTGGGGCACATCTGTCCTCACATGTCACTGGGGGGTGACTGTGACACAGCATCATGATATCCAATGGGCCAACCTGGGACAAATTGATGCCACCTGTAGGACCGTGTTGACAGATGTTGGCCATGTATGTACCATACATGTCGTTCCGGTACTGCACACTTCATGTAGTTGTGCCTCATGATGATGTATGTTGGGATCTTGAGTGTGTTCAATGCCGCATATGTGGGGTGACTGACGATCTTGCTTACTTCTCCTCTGCACTGCAGGGCTCCTGCTGTCCATCGGCCATTCCCAGACCTGGCAACGATGGTGGAACGGGACAGCATCCGACGGTACCGCTTCACCAGGCAGCTGATTGAGGATTTTGCAGTGCAGTTGTCCCCACATTTGCAGCCTGGCCGTCCGTATCCTACAGCGCTGACCCCCAAGGTGAAGGTGATGGCAGCCCTACACTTCTTTGCCACCGGTACCTTCCAACATACTGTGGCGTCTGCTGGTGGGATGTCACAGACCATGTTCAGCCGTGTGCTCCGCGATTTCTTGGCGGCAATGTTGCTCTTCCTGAACCGGTACATCTATTTCCCTAGACTGCGACGACTCACTGACGTGAAGAGTGACTTTTATGCCCTGGGGAGGATGCCGCATGTCATTGGCTCCATTGATGGGACACATGTGGCTTTGGTACCACCACAGGCCCAGGAGCAGGCCTACAGGAACCGCAAGCACTACCACTCGGTCAATGCACTGGTGGTGTGTCTTGCAGACATGACCATCACACACGTGTGTGCCCGTTTCCCTGGTTCAGCACACGATGCCTTTGTGATGAGGAGTAGTCGCATCCCCAGGTTGATGGCACAGATGCAGAACCAGCGTGCCTGGCTTGTCGGTGTGTACTGACTTTGTGCCATTGTGTGTGATCTGATCTGTAGTATTCCGCCCACTTTTCCAAGTCAGCTGATGTGCACTTGTCTGTCCGTAGGTGACTCGGGATACCCCAACATGCCGTGGTTGCTGACACCCCTCAGGAACCCTGTGACACCTGCCCAGATGCGCTACAATGAGGCACATGGTCGGACCAGGAGAGTGATTGAGCGGACCTTTGGTCTCCTGAAGAGCCGCTTCCGCTGCCTGGACAAGACCGGAGGGTCCCTCCCATATGCCCCTGCGAAAGTGTGCAAGATTATCATCGTCTGCTGCATGCTCCACAACCTGGCAGTGCGGAAGGAGTTGCCTCTCATCCAGGATGACGATGACCAACATCCGCCACCTGTGGAGGATCCTGGCCTGGAACACGATGCCAGTGACGATGATGATGATGATGGTGATGGTGATGTCCGCACACAGCTCATCACCAACTTCTTTAGCTGAATGTGAGTATCCTGAGGTGTCATGTCAATGATGTGAGTTGGCATGATGTGTGGGTGGTGCTCTGGTGCTGTTGGAGTGTGTCCATGGGCTACTTGACTGGATGTGTGTTGCGATGTGTGGTGACAGGTGGGCTGTACTCCCCAACAGTGTTGACATGCTAACTTGGTTCTGGGTGGGTATCTTGTAACATGTATTGTGCATGAGTTTTGCTGTTCTGTCCTGTACTCCATTGCTTTTGACTGTGTGTCATTTCTGTCCTTCACAGGGTACTTTCAGATTCGTTTGGTCAACTGTGTCCACCGACAACGTGATTGCACATCCAGGCTGGTAGCTGTTGTGTCCCTACAGGTGATGTGCGCCACACCCATGGACTTCCTTCTGTCTACAGTTGTTGACTGTGTGCCCGCTACCAGGTGGGGTTACCTTGCATCTGTAGTGGTTACGGCATGTTGCTACTGTGTAATAAACCTGTGCTTCACTTAGTGATGTGCGTTGTCTGTGGTCACACATTTGACTGCCATTTGCTTACTGCACCTGTGGGCTACTTGACTACAACTGGGAATGGGTGTGGTGTCTGTGCATTGCACCGTCTTCCCTGGCAACATCAGTGTAGGCAATGAGTCAGATGGCCTAGGTGTGTATGTGTTGTGTAGCCCTGGTGGTGTGTCTCCCTCATATGTGTCACGTTGCCTGTACTCACATGCCTGTGTTGTCCTTGCTGTTGCAGTTCGCATACACAGTGTAATTTTGTTGTTCATCATCCCCATAACAGTACCCACGTTGGAATCACGACAGAGGCAAGTATGGTGTATTATTGTGTTTATTGTGATACATCTGTGATAATAGTGCATAGGATGGATTGTGCTGTACATGAATCTTGCAATCCCAAGTTCCTAGATGAATAGAAAGTCCAGGTAGACAGGATCCCCAGTATCGGGGCCACAGTTGTCTGACACATTGTTCCAACTTGTACTCCCCATGCAATGTGTGGGAGTAGTGTTGCCATCAACAGGGTGAACAGTCTGTGCACAAAGGCGAAAATCCAGAACAGGTTCAGGCTTCCTGGGAGTTGCGCTTGGCCATCAGCCTCTCACTTTCCCCTCCTCGGACGACCCCTCTTCTTGGGGGGGGCCCTCAAGTGCAGGCTGCTGCGGTGCAGGGGACTCTCCGCCAGAGTCCTCCTCCCTCCCTGTGGCAGTTGCAGTTTGTTCGGTACCAGATGTTGTTGGCACACAGGGAGGTGTGGACTGGTTGCTGTTCATCTGGCGGAGGCATTGTAAAATGTCCCTGTGCACCGCCGTCATCTCATGTAGTACATCCCACTTGGACTCCACGCGGGTCATGTGGGAGTCCACACGTGACATGTGGGAGTCCACACGTGACATGTGTGACTCCACATGGGACATGTGGGAGTCCAAGCGGGCATGATGGGCAGCCTGCTGCTGTTTGATGTCTCTGAGGAGCCCCACTACCTGGCTGAGCTCTCCGGTGCTGGACTGGTACGCATCAGCTATGCGTACCAGTTGTGGGTCTTCATGCACACCAGCAACGTCTGCAAGCAGCGACCTCTGTCTCCCACCCCTCCCACCACCCCTGCTGACATGTGCAGTGTGTGCAGTTGCACGCACAGATCACCCTGGTCCACCTTGGGGGTTGGTGGTGGTGGTGGTGTCCATGGCCCCAGGTTGGTCCAGGGTCACTGCGCTGGTGTTGTTCCTTATTCTGTCCATGTCGGCAGGGATGGTATTCGTGGTGACAGTCGTTGGAGGGGTGGGTGCAGGGGTGCAGCTGGTGGACCTGCTGGTGCTGCAGCTGGTGGTCCTGCTGGTGCAGCATGTTGACTTGCACCGGATGTGCCAGGTTGTTCTTCATCGTCCGAGGAGGACAGAGGCTGTACGACGCCAGTGAGCTCGGCATCCTCTTGAGCCTGGGACTGGGACTCCTCAGCGTCTGCTGCTGTGTCCCTATCATCACCTGTTTTTGGGAGACACAAACAATGTATGTCATGTTTCTGCAGGCATCAGTGGTTGACACACCTGACAGTTGTGACTGTGCCTCGGGGTGCGGGCCTGTACATTGTATTGTCCTAAGTCGTCACAGTCAGGGGTTGATATTGGTGTGGCACATTGTCCTGCATTATTTGGGCATTTCTATGTATTCTCTGGGGTGTGAACATGGTCTGCATTGATTGTGTTTGGTTGACAGCCAGACCTCCTTCCCACCCACCCACCCACCCAGTCAGTTATCCCACCATGGAACGTGCTTGCATTGCAGGGAGTGTAAGTTGTCTCTCAGGATGTCAGTCAGAGGTGTCCTGCTGTTTGTTGGTGCACAGTTGGCAGCAGGGCCTTGTGCTCCCCGCAGCAGTAGCCAGTGTCAGCCATCTTGTGAGTCCTTCTCCACTCCCTGTGATGTGAGCATGGTTCAGGGTGGTGTTGATGGGCCAGTTGTGAGGCTGAGCAATGTCTGTGACTACGACTCCCATCATGCTATTGCCTCCACCCCCTTCCCAGCATGCCCATGCTTCCTTCCTTTTGACTCTGCTTCCCTGTGGGGTGGGCTGGCTGTGCTGACAGGATGGCTGGGAGTGTTGTCCTGGCAGTTGTTTGGCTAAGAGTCCCAAGAGTGTCCCTGTGCTTCACACAACATAACCCAGGGTGGTGGTGCTTTGTGGGATCTTGTGTTAGGATGGAGGGCATTGCATTCTACCAGGTGGGTACTGTGGAGTTTGTGTTGGGGGGGGTGTGAGGGGAGGTGCTGGTGACTATGGTCAGTGCTGCAAGTCCCCCTTCCCACCCAGCCAGCCGGATATCCCACCATGGAACGTGCTTGCATTGCAGGGAGTGTAAGTTGTCTCTCAGGATGTCAGTCAGTGGTGTCCTGCTGTTTGTTGGTGCACAGTTGGCAGCAGGGCCTTGTGCTCCCCACAGCAGTAGCCAGTGTCAGCCATCTTGTGAGTCCTTCTCCACTCCCTGTGATGTGAGCATGGTTCAGGGTGGTGTTGATGGGCCAGTTGTGAGGCTGAGCAATGTCTGTGACTACGACTCCCATCATGCTATTGCCTCCACCCCCTTCCCAGCATGCCCATGCTTCCTTCCTTTTGACTCTGCTTCCCTGTGGGGTGGGCTGGCTGTGCTGACAGGATGGCTGGGAGTGTTGTCCTGGCAGTTGTTTGGCTAAGAGTCCCAAGAGTGTCCCTGTGCTTCACACAACATAACCCAGGGTGGTGGTGCTTTGTGGGATCTTGTGTTAGGATGGAGGGCATTGCATTCTACCAGGTGGGTACTGTGGAGTTTGTGTTGGGGGGGGGTGTGAGGGGAGGTGCTGGTGACTATGGTCAGTGCTGCAAGTCCCCCTTCCCACCCAGCCAGCCGGATATCCCACCATGGAACGTGCTTGCATTGCAGGGAGTGTAAGTTGTCTCTCAGGATGTCAGTCAGTGGTGTCCTGCTGTTTGTTGGTGCACAGTTGGCAGCAGGGCCTTGTGCTCCCCACAGCAGTAGCCAGTGTCAGCCATCTTGTGAGTCCTTCTCCACTCCCTGTGATGTGAGCATGGTTCAGGGTGGTGTTGATGGGCCAGTTGTGAGGCTGAGCAATGTCTGTGACTACGACTCCCATCATGCTATTGCCTCCACCCCCTTCCCAGCATGCCCATGCTTCCTTCCTTTTGACTCTGCTTCCCTGTGGGGTGGGCTGGCTGTGCTGACAGGATGGCTGGGAGTGTTGTCCTGGCAGTTGTTTGGCTAAGAGTCCCAAGAGTGTCCCTGTGCTTCACACAACATAACCCAGGGTGGTGGTGCTTTGTGGGATCTTGTGTTAGGATGGAGGGCATTGCATTCTACCAGGTGGGTACTGTGGAGTTTGTGTTGGGGGGGGGGTGTGAGGGGAGGTGCTGGTGACTATGGTCAGTGCTGCAAGTCCCCCTTCCCACCCAGCCAGCCGGATATCCCACCATGGAACGTGCTTGCATTGCAGGGAGTGTAAGTTGTCTCTCAGGATGTCAGTCAGTGGTGTCCTGCTGTTTGTTGGTGCACAGTTGGCAGCAGGGCCTTGTGCTCCCCACAGCAGTAGCCAGTGTCAGCCATCTTGTGAGTCCTTCTCCACTCCCTGTGATGTGAGCATGGTTCAGGGTGGTGTTGATGGGCCAGTTGTGAGGCTGAGCAATGTCTGTGACTACGACTCCCATCATGCTATTGCCTCCACCCCCTTCCCAGCATGCCCATGCTTCCTTCCTTTTGACTCTGCTTCCCTGTGGGGTGGGCTGGCTGTGCTGACAGGATGGCTGGGAGTGTTGTCCTGGCAGTTGTTTGGCTAAGAGTCCCAAGAGTGTCCCTGTGCTTCACACAACATAACCCAGGGTGGTGGTGCTTTGTGGGATCTTGTGTTAGGATGGAGGGCATTGCATTCTACCAGGTGGGTACTGTGGAGTTTGTGTTGGGGGGGGGGTGTGAGGGGAGGTGCTGGTGACTATGGTCAGTGCTGCAAGTCCCCCTTCCCACCCAGCCAGCCAGCCAGATATCCCACCATGGAACGTGCTTGCATTGCAGGGAGTGTAAGTTGTCTCTCAGGATGTCAGTCAGTGGTGTCCTGCTGTTTGTTGGTGCACAGTTGGCAGCAGAGCCTTGTGCTCCCCACAGCAGTAGCCAGTGTCAGCCATCTTGTGAGTCCTTCTCCACTCCCTGTGATGTGAGCATGGTTCAGGGTGGTGTTGATGGGACAGTTGTGGGGGGGGGCAATATGTGTGAGTGCGACTCCCATGATGCTATTGGCTACACTGACTTGGCCAGCATACACAGAATTCCTTCCTTTGAGTGGTCTTCACTGTGTGTTGGTGTTGTTGTGGTGGCTACATGTGTGGATGTGTGTGTTAGTTCTATTTGTGCCACTGCCTAGCTGTAGTTGTGGTTGTGTTTGTACATGTGTTGGCACAGTTGGATGTGACTTTTTTGATGGCATGTGTTGTGTTTATCTGACTGACATACACATTTTGGGATGATTCTGTTCTAGTTGCTGTGTAATTGCTATGAGTGCATGGTTTGACTCTCCCCTTGACAGTGATGTGTGTGTTTTGTGGCAGTTTATTGTGTACATTTGTTGTGTACTCACCAGGCTCTGGGATGTCCTCTAGTCCATATACGCTCACTGGCGGAAGGATGGCCCGCACCTTCTCCTCCCAGGGCCTGAGGTATACTGGCTTGGCAGGAGGGCCACTGCCGGTGTATTGGCTCAGGTGGTAGTCTTTCTTGAGCAGCTCCCGGACCCTCCTGCGCACGTCATACCACCTGTTCTGGATGTCGGTCTTTGTGCGCCGACATGGTGATTGGGCGTTCACCCTGTTGATGATCCTCTCCCACATCTTGGTTTTCTGCGACATGGGGGTCTGTTGGACCAGAGTGCCAAACAGCTGTGGCTCCACCCTGAGGATCTCGTCTACCATGACTTCCAATTCACTATCTAGGAACTTGGGATTCTTCTTGGGGGGCATGGTGATGGGTGGTGATAGTGGGTGATGTGTGTGTTGGTGTGCAGGTGAGGGTGTGTGGGTGTGTGTTGTGCTGGGTGTATGTGAGGTAGGTATTTGTTGGTGTGCTGCTGGTGTGTGGCTTGTGTGAGGGATGAGCTGTGGGTGTGTGGTTGCTTTCTCTTGGGTGCTGGCAGTGGAATGGCATTTGCAAAGGCTCATGGTAGTGATTTGTGTCCTTTATATAGGTGGAGTTGTTGGTGTGTCTTTGTTCTCTGTCCCCACCCCCCAGTATTTATTGGCTTGGTAATTGCTTGTTTGGCCTTTTTTGGTTGATTTTTCCTTTGTGCTGTTTGTGTATGTTGGAAACGTTCTTGTGACCGAGTCGGACCCTGCATTGGTCTCGTACGGTGTTTTCCGTTTCGTTCACGCTGTGTTTGTGCAGTTTTGTATGCTGCGTACGCGTCGGTCGCGGTGTATTGTGTTGCTTCGGCTCGGTTTTGTATGCGTGTCGGTCGTACGGCTTGTCCTCCGTCCGACTCGGTCGTGTTTTCGCGCCTTGCATCGTACTTTGCAGGTTGGAGTTGGCGGGTACGATTCGGTCGGATTTGTTCCGGGTGCGTGTCGGTCGGTTGGATTCGCGTGTTTTCCGGCCGGATTGCTATTTTCCGAGCGGGTCGGTCGGTCGGCTTGGTTTCCTGACGTGTCGGTCGGATTTATCGCGGCTTGCATCGTACTTGGCGTGTCGGGCGCCACTGGTACGTGTCGGTCGGTATTTTTTCCGGATCCGAGTCGGTCGGTGCTTTTTCCGGCCCGAATCGGAATCGACCCCTAAGTAGTGTGTCTATTTGTGTGTTACATACATGCGGAGGAGGCCAAACAAAAAAATATACAACTAATCCAAACACTAGTGTCTAGAAAATGTGCGAGTGTATGTACGGGATACATTTATGCATTACCCCTGCCCTCTCGGATGGTAATTAACAATTGCGTTACAGAGAAACTAAACTTTAGCGGGAGTTTGGAAACAAGAGTGAACGCCCTAAGCTCATTAGATATGCGGCGCGGGGGGGTAGGGGGTTTGGGGGGGCATCCACTGGCTGTTTGTGTGAGGAGTCCGAGCACAAGGCAGGCGCTGCGGCGCTCGAGCGGGCTGACACAAACGGCAACTGTAAAGAAACTGTGTGTCAGCCGCAGCAAGACTGTGCACACAGTACAGGTTGACGAATTCCCAGAAACGAAAAACTCGCATCACTAAAGCCACTGCGCATAACGATATTAATTTCAGAGCTGTAAAAAGCGGGTATTTTTATACATTCACCAATTTAGTGCGCGCACTATATCCACTTCAAAAGGGGAATGCTGCGTGGGCCCTGCTGCAAGTCGAACTTATTGTCTTTTCTGTTTGTACAACATGCTAACTGCCCATACCGAGCTATTATGGATAATCTAAGCAATAACATTAATAACAGCAAGGAATCTAACAATAACATCCGTAATTATTGTTAGCATTATTTCAATTGGAAACATTTTAGGATTTTTTGTGTTGCTAGCAGAAATCTTGCATTTTGGTTGATAGCATTCTTTAATAATGTTTGTTGTAAACCCCCAAAAAAATGTCCCGCCACCAATACGAAGCTTTCCCACTAAATTGCGTAAACAACAGCGGTGTAATCGTGACAGCATTATTGTACAAGACGGCGTTTATTTCATTAGCGCATAGATAGAAACAACAAAGCAAAACCAGTGGTGCGCGCGCACCACAGAGGAGCGGGGGAAAGGGAGCGCGGCAGCGAGGCGAAGCGCGCTGCTGCGCGTGCTAGACACCGATGGGAATGGGCGGGGCAAAGGCGGGACATGCGCCCGCCTTTGCCCAATTGCGTGCTGTATTTTTTTTTAAAAAGAACGCTAAATCCAATGGCATCCTGCAAAAGCAAAACCACACGCACGAGCGTGTGGTTAGCTTTCTGAAACCCATACAAGAGGTCTCGCACTGCGCGAGCAGTGCTGCGCACTGCAACGCTAGGCGCGAGACCTAAAAAGGGGGATAAAGTAGATTCTAAAAACTATCGCCCTATTTCCTTTTTGGACTCCTCAATGAAGGTAATGAGTAGAGTCCTATTGTTAAGGCTGGAGGAATGGGCAAATGAGCAATCTATTTTGACCCAGGTACAGTTTGGCTTCAGGAAGCAGCTGGTAACCGTTGAAAAATGCGTCAAACTCGAGCTCCTAATTGGCAAATATACTTGGGCTAAGGCGGGCACTTTATATCTATGTTTTGCTGACCTGAGCAGTGCTTTTGATCTGGTAGACCATAACTTACTTTAGGCATCGTTGATCTCTTTAGGTGCACCTTGACCAATTATTGCATTTTTTGATGCCTCTATGAGAACCAGGTTCGTTTCGGACCTCAAGGGAAATGCACCCCAAGGTTCAAAGTGGGGCGTGGAATTCGTCAGGGCTGTGTTACTTTTTTCACTTTTTATTAATAGGGTGGACAGCCACTCACAGGCTCTTCAGGCTGCTGTCCCTACGGCTGCAGGTAGCCCAATACCAGAGCTGCTTTATGCCGATGATGCAGTACTTTTAGCTAGAACACCGGTGGGCCTGCAGAGACTAATGAATGCATTTGGGGAATTCATGGCATCCAAGAAAATGGTCATTAATAAAACTAAAACATTTACCATGGTCTGTGGCCCAACGTGGAAACCATGTAAACCTCTTTTATTGATAGTACCCCAATAGTTTCGGTAAACTCCTTTTGCTACTTGGGGATCCTATTTTCGGGTAATGGCTCATGGACACAGCATGTATTGAATACCAGAGCCAAAATGAATAGGATCTCCCAGGGGATTTTTAAGTTTTCATCTAAACTGGGCAGCTGACCCATCAAGGAAATGGTTGCTATTTATAAAGCTAAGGGTGTGACCACTGCCACTTATGGGGCAGGTCTTTGGGGCCATGTCAATAGTTCTGCTCTGCAAATAGAGGAAAATACATTTTTAAAACGCCTTTTATGCTTGCACCCTGTGCTCCAAATACTATTGATCATAATGAGATTGGCCTGCAGTTTTTAGAAGACTACCTTTTATTGAGACCTCGGGTATTATGAGTATCACTTTGGGCAAAGGAAGAAACTAGTTTTACCAGAACTATTATCTTGGACTGCCTAGCCTTGGATAAGGTTTTAAGTATACCCTGGTTATCCTATATTAACTCCCTTCTTGGTAAGTTGTTTAACCTGTCAGTCTGGCCAGATCCTCTTCAGATTGCATCACTAACCAAGAATAGGATTAAAGATGTTTTCCTACAATATAGATTGGATAAACGTGAGTTAGATGATGGTAAAAAATCTTCAGTAGCCTTTTATAAATACTTGTACAATGAGGAGGGGGGCAATAGCTATCTATTCTACGTAACTAATATGCAGCACAGTTTTGTGCTGGTTAGATTGAGATGTGGCATTGTGCATCACCTAGTCGCTTTTCCTAACATGAGGTCTTGCCCCACCGATGTGATCACCTGCCCCTGTGACGGCCAAAGTAAACAAAGCACACTGCACTTTTTATTGTACTGTAAATTGTACCAGAATTTTAGGTCCTTTTATCTGAAACCCATGTTTGTTGCCCAGAACATTAGATCTTACAAAGTTGCTATGAAATACCTAGTGACACTAAGTGACCCCTCTGTGTGTTATAATGCTGCCCTTTTTATATTGAATGCCATTAAAACAATGAAAGCATATTGCAACAATTTAGGAAATAGATTACTATGTACTTCCTATTGTCGTGTAGACTCATTTGGACCGATCTAAATTAAGGACTGTGTATAGAATATTAATTAAATAATGTATGTATGAATTTTTAGGTGACCCTGATTGTACTTTTTATATGTTATAGCATTGCAATAGGGCAGGGATTGTACACACTATTGTGGTTTATGTATTGTATAAATTAGAGATTTTAATTATGTGACTAGAGGATATTTTATTGTTTTTACTTATATATATATGTATGTGTTGTATTTATGTACTTTTATGGCTGTATTTTTCCTCAGCCGAATAAAGTTTATGAACCGAACCGACTTCCACTTCAGAGACTAAGTCAGAAGGTAAAATGTTCGACGAGGACAAACCTGCTTGGTTTATCTGCCCATGCTTCATGGTGACCGGCCTGAAGTCACACCTAGGTCCCGGTCAACCGTTAACAGTGATTACTGATTAGTGCCTTATTTTTTCTTGGAGCTTTTTGCCTTTAATACTTACAAAATTCATATCTCTGGTTCCCCCTTATTGGATTCTTGTTGTTTGGTGTCGTTTTGTTTAATAAGTTTAGCTCTATTTTTATAAATTGAAGTGGGATTTTTATTGCACTGTGTTGTTGACATTTTCACTGTTTTAGTATTTTTAAATGCTTTGCACGTTTTCGTGACATTTAGCCTATCTACTCTGTGCCATAGCTACCAGCGGTTGAGTTCAGGAAAAAATATTGAAACCACTGTCTGGACCTAACATATTAGTGACTTTACTACTTGTGGTGGACTACTATCCACTCCACTTAGTAAGCCACTTTTGTACAGGAAGTAACATGATCATCATTGAGTTCAGCTGCATAATGGTATCCACATTTAGTGTATGCTAAGGAACAAACCTGTAAGCCAACAACAGTGGCATTACCTTGTCAATATAATTAAAGTACTAGGATTAGGTGACAGCAGACCAGATGTCTAGTGGGGATGCAAAATGCTTTATTTTCTTAAGAATATGGGGTTGATAAAAGAAGATTTAGACAGCAAAAATACCTTTCACACCAAATAATACATTACACCAAGACCAGACAGAGCACAACACCTGTCCTGAACCAAGGTGTATAAGGGAAAAGAAGAAACTGAGTTTTTGAAAGATTTAGTTCAATAATTAATTTGTAAAAAAAAAACCCTATAAGCACAAAGCCCCATCGTTTTTCTTAGGAGCCTGCCGCCAGCACTTCAGAATGATGCGGTTGCACAATACCAAGGCTGCCTCATCTTGATTCCACCTCATGCCTCTTTCTTTCACCACCCTATACTTGCTTGTCTGGTGGTATAAACACTGACACATGAAAACTGAATGTACCAAAGTTTTCAATGACTCAGTGTATGCAGATAAATTGTTAGCCAAATATACAGATGTCTCTTGAGTTCAACTTACTACTAAATACCAAGCATGCTTTGAAGAGTAACTAGAATAGCCAGTCAGTCAGTCAAATCGTCTTTATTTCGATTATCGTAATCATAAAACACACAATTATGACCATGATTCCATTTAAAACCATATAAAACATCAAGATTAAAACAATTTTAAAAAAAAGTTATAATCCGTACATCTAAATCCATACTCAATAAAGTGCTCAGTGCAAATACAAAACATACGTCGAATTGCTGACATATCTGACGGCAACCCTATCTGCCCCCCTCCTAAATAAAACAACATACACCTAGAATAGCACAATGTCTATTTCATTTCACTACTTGGTTTTCTATTCAGGCTGGGCCTAATATGCGGTGGTGGTTGCAGGTGGTAGGCACTGGCACTCATAATCGTAGAACAGGACACATTTCTCATCATCAGACCCAGAGAAAGAGGGAGGAATGCAGAAAATTGAGAAAGTAGGAGTAAGTGAATGAGGGGGAAAACAGTAGTAAAGGAAAAATGCAGGAATGAACCTGCAAGAGTCAGATCTAAAGATAAGAAGTGAAGGGTGGCAGAAGAAAAAGGCTGAAGTTGAAATCAGGAGTAGTCTATCTTGGTATTCAACAGCTCTAGCTTTCAGCAGTTCTGGCAGTGGGCTCTTAAAAAAACGTTTTCCCCATGTACTTATTTTTTCACAAATGAACCACTTTATTCAGTTGATCTCAATAGTTTGGAAGCTTTACCCTTTTACCAAAGGAACCACAGCTGAATGTGTTTGTCTTTTGCTTCACACGCTTTCTGATTAATTTTCCAGAGTAAGTTGTAAAATCTAAATTGCACATTGTATATTTAATTTACTACCCACACCTATCAGATATATTATCCTATGCCTCATTAGTATATTTTACATATGAACTCAAGCACAGAGGACACACAAAAGCATATATATATATATATATATATATATATATATATATATATATATATATATATATATATATTTAAAGAAGGACTGTCAGAATTTCCATTCAAAAACAGTGATAATCACAAAGTTAATAGTACCTGGTTGAAAAACAGCCTCAAAGTCCCTTAAATTGCCCCTTTGTCTGCAGAAAATATTTAGTACATGGAAAAATAAACGTTTTATGGGATCAATTCATCAAAGACATTGCTTCTTTCCTGGAGCAGAATTTCTTATCATTAGCAGCACTGAATTTTATGAATGTAGTGCAAGGATCCTGGAGTGCAGCTGAGTTTCAAAGACTTGGCAGCACACCTTTTGAAGCCAACCAACAGTGTGGCTGTGCCCACTGGCATCGTGCATTCAATCTAAGCTAAGCCGACTTGTGTGGTCGGTTCCCTTCCCCTATTGAACTGGTATAAGTTTACGTTAAAGCTTCGAAAAATTTCTTTAAATGTGGTCAAGACAGAATTTGTGAATTTGGATTACATCAGACCAAAATGTTCAGTAAAGAGGAGATGAGCGCTAAATATAACATCAGAAATGTAAATTGCTGTACAAAAACCATTGCAATATATCTTTTCACCGGCCAATGCCAACAGCAATATATCGGGAAGTAGGAAGAACTGTAAAACTGCTTAAGTATGCATTATAGAACATATGAGAGCCATAAAGCAGCAGGATTATGCCTTTTCGATGGCAGTACTTTTTTAGGAAACCCATTTAAGGAATGCCGCCTTATTAAAGTTTTTGTGAAATTGAGTAGGAAAAAGGTCAGATGAGGCAACAGAGTGCCCCAGATGAGGAGTTTACTGTGTGAAACTGATACTCGAATTACCAGGTAAAACTCAGTTGTACTTCATTGTGGAGCATTTTAGATTTCGGTGCTTAATTTCTGTATTAAATCTACATTCTAAGTCATAACACCACATCTTTATTTGTAAGAATTATGGGGATTATACTCATGTTCTCTGTCTAACCCTTGTAGCATTATTACTTAAATCTGCAATTGAATTATATGAGAAAGGTACTATGAATATATAATGAGAATTAATATAAATAGTGTAGTTTTTTTGTAGTATGCCTATTTGTGCATTTCTGTTCACCCAGCTCTATGAAATGAAATTTGTACTTGTAAAGCGCACTTATACCCCCAAAGGGGTGTCCAGGCACTGTACGCATACCACTGTGGAACCCTTCCTGGCTTTTCCCTGTGAAATGTCCACTCCTGGGCACCCCCAGGGTGAAGCCAGGCATCCCAGCGCTGTTGGGGCTGTTGTGGAGATTAAGCAAGCTATTGCCCAGAGTTGCAGAGTGGGACCCATGATTAGAATAGGCACCGAGGTGAGAATTATCAGGTCCGAGGAAATTGAGCCCAAGACCCGCCGAGGCGGGAATTGAACCCTGGTCCCGGGCCAGATCTCTGCATCAGGGTCTGCCGCTCTAACCATTGAGCCACACTTCTCCACATGGACTATGGATTGAACTGATAAACATTGATATTACTTAAAGAGGCAAACAAGCTACTGTGAGGAGACAAGTATCGTTTTAATTTGAGATACTGGAAGGAAGCAAGTGGAAAAAAGTACTCTTCTTTTAATTGCCAGTGATAGTAAAATGTGACATCATGAACATGATTTTGTCTTTCGGATGAACATTGACTCTGAAACTTCACTCAAGATGATTAAAAAAACTGATTACTGAAAAAGATTGGGCAACATGTTTCTCTACCATTTGAGACATGCTGACGTTTGTAGGCAAATGCTTGTGACGTCTTGGAGATGCAACCTTGACATCCATATGCTCACCTCCTCTGAGGGGGTAGTGCAATGCTTCTTTAGAAGTGTTGGTGTACAAGGAACAATGGTATCTGCTTTCGATTCAGCCCCATAAATGTCAGTCTGTCTCCTGTAGTTACACAGTAATTGCTATGGGACATTTGCTGTGTTTACTGATGGGACAAACCTAGAGCCATTTTGATCTCACAGCAGACAGCTTTAGCTGTTTGGAAATACCTATCCTTAACACTACACACACCAACACACAAATGCACAATGCACCACACGTTGCATACAGAAGGGGGCTTTCAGTCACCCCTCTTCAGACATTGGCTTGTTTGGGTAAATGCCCTGTGGCCGACTGCAGCATCTGAAGGGGATGAAAGTGTGAGTCGCACTGTCCCTTTGACAATTGGTTTTGACAAGGCTTGTGTAGAGTTCTTTACTTATAGTGGAATAACATAATTATGCTTGAATTTTCATAATTGTCATGCACGAATCCTGGAATGTAGAATTAATTCAAAATGCAGTTTCTGACCATCCTCTAGAAGTCAACCAAGTGGACAGGCTCCCTGGCATCAATCATTTGACCTAAATATACACTTGTTTTAGCTACTCTAATAGTAACTAGTAAACCTTGAAAGAACGCGTATGTTGAAACATGGCACAAACAGTGTATTTAACATCACTATTTTAAGTAAAACACTGGTCACAAAGCCATAGGTTTTACAGCCAATTCAAATAATTAGCGAAGGCAATTTGACACGTCAAAGCATCTAAATTTCAGGTTCTGTAACTTTCCCTTCCTGTCTCTTTCAACTAGATTTTCAGTCACACATTAATTATGAGTGAGAATGTACTTTGAAGGGGAAGATTGATGGAGAATGTAATGTTACGCAGATCTCACAATTCTAGGTCTTCGACACCCGGGTTACACTGGTCCTAAAGACTCAAGTTGGAGAGCTGTAACATTCAGCTTGTTGAGGCCCTACAGATATACCAGATCACAATATTCATGCATAACTCAAAATATCAGTTTGTCATTATCTCAAAATATAATTTGTTCACAAAAAGAGCTTTCATTATTCATTAATAATTAAAATTGTTCCCAAACCACTGTCAGTTCACTTTCACTAATTTTGCCCCTCAACAATATTTTCATTTTTTGCAAATCAGTTATGTTCTTCTTCACATCAGCCTGCACTTTTCTCAAAATAAAATTATTTTTCACAGAATTGTTTCATCTGCCTGCAAATATGCACATGTTGTCCTCAAAAATGAGATTACCGTTTTTTAAGGTAGCACTTCCTGTCCTTAAAACAGCTTTTTTTTCGTAAATAATTTAGTTTTGGTCCTAACATCAGCTTGACATTTTTTGAAGACCACTCTGTTTCGAAACCCAAGCTTTGGTTCTTTTTAGACATATTTAGTCGTCAAACATCACCATGGCAGTTTATGAAATTACCCTATTTGTCTAAAGGGGCATTATAACTTATTTGTCTGAAAAGATATATTATTTTGTCTCAAGGGGTGTTCACATTTGATTACAGTGTGAACACGGATTTACAAGGCTTGCTCAGAAAGTGTTGCTTTCTTTTGTAATGGAAGCAGCTAATGGAATGGAAAAGTACAAATCGCCCACATTACCTTGTAGGGTGTTGCTGTGGAAGGGTAGAATATGTGCCTTAAAAGCCCGATGCTGGCACTAGCTGTTCTGTAATAATAGGCTCTAAATCTGAAAATGGAAGTGGACATTTGCAGGAACACAAAACAAATGCACACAAAGAAAGAAATAGGAATAAATAATCCACACTTCGCTTTGTACACGGAAAGGGTAGATCGCAGAAAATTAAAGGTTATGCAGTACTCACAATCTCAGACCTTCAGTAGCAGAGCTAGCCCTCTAGTTAGATGAGTCTTAATGGCTCGAGCTGCAGAACTACCAGCACACACACAGAGATCCTGCATGTTAATTCAGCAGATGTGAGCTTTAGTTACAACAACATCAACTGCTTGGGCAACAAACAGCAGTTTTATACCTATAATAAAGTCATAAAATCTCACAGAAGTTGAGATGTAGAGCTCAATCTCCAGCTTTTGACCTGTCGATCCACTTTTTCTATAAGAGTTTCCTTTTGCTGCATTTTCTGTCACCAGCCTGTTTCATTTATTGTAACCTCAGCCCTCAAGCCTGGGGGGTCTGGCCCTCGCAGATCCCATTTTTATGTCAATTACATTATTTTGCTACTATATAGTTTTATCTCCTGTATCCTGTTTAAGATTGCCTGACCTAATTAACAGTTATATTTATTTGTGTTTCCTTGTTACTTGCTGTCTTCTTTATTTGCTTCTTCATGTCTGACTTCCACACGGTATTGGGCGGACCCAGGTGTGCTTGTCTGCTTCTCCCGAGGCACCCACTTACCTTGTTAAATCTATTGGAGACTACAGTGTGTTCAGTACATAGCTTTTGACCTGGAGGTCCACCTCTTTTTATAAGCCTATCACTTTTGTTGCATTTTCTGTCATCAGCCTATTTTATTTCTTTGTAGATTCAGCCGTCCGGCCGAGGATGCCTGGGCCTCACGGACCCTATTACATTATTTTATCTGATAGTTTATTTCCTTGTATTCTGCTTTGAGGGTGCACCCTCATTTGAGTTCGCTGTTTTGGATATTTCATTTCAGAGTCTTGTTTATTTGTCTGCTTCTAGCCTGACTTCCGCCTGGTGCTGGGCAGACACAGGTGTCATTGACTATTTCTCCGGAGGTGCCCACTTACCTTCTTACACATGATGGGAACTGCAGTGCAAACACAACGTTGATGTGTCATTGGCACACCGAAGGTGCGCCAGAGTCAAGCCCATCTGCGCTTCAACGTGACTTGTGGCCTGCCACTATGCCCCATTCACTCCAAAGAACGCATGCCTCACCAGCAACCACTGGAACCCAGATACTGGTAAGGACAACAAATGCAACTTTAGTCTAAAGTATTTTGCCTCCATTTTCATCTGGATAATGATAACAAGCAAAGTCTTAGCAGAGACGGTATCTACTCTTCCTGTTTATCATATAAACTTACCTTAAAAAGCATCATTACACGCAATCCCTACCCTATAAATAAATCAAGTGCTGGGCCTCACGATGTCCATAATTTTGCCGGAGTACCCACCAATAAATTAAAACATGAACCGCATAATGATGATAATCTTGTGTCTAAACTTCAGCTAATTCACTCATTAAGTCTAAAAACAAGTTAAAAGCTGGACTATGCAATGCCCGTTCAGCATTGAAATCCCATGCTTTAACACATGCCTTGATCTCCCAGAGCAACTTGATATCCTTTTTTAACAGAAAATGGCTCACACCTGTTTGTAATCCAATTTTAGAAGACTTAAGGCCTGATTTAAAGAATGGAGGTCTTTACTCTGTAAGTCATGGTGGTGTAGGACTTTACATCCGCCACTCAGGCGGACAGAGGACCAACATTTGAGTTACCATTGGCCTAATAGTGATCTCTGTACCTTCAGAGGAACCACCATTTCAGTGGTTCCTCTGAAGGAACCAAATGTTTGGTGGACAGGCGCGGTTGATTATGACATCCACCAAACTTTTTGTTTTTCAAAAATAAACTTCAAAGCGAGTGGTTGTTTTTTAAAACAAATAACTGATGACCATCACACTAAAGGAGCTTTTTCCCTTCTTGTGTGAGAGTCATTCTTTTTATGTACATCACCCCCATATTGTTCACTGCAGTGGCAAACAGAAACAAGCATTTGCAATGCAATAGGTCTCGCATTTGGGAGAGTGAGAGCTATTGGCGTTGTAAATGTCAGTGTGCTTTACCTATGTGTTTTCGTTTGGAGTGGAGCAGGCCACAGATGCATAAAGAGGAGCTCAATGATTTACCAGCTCAGCGAGGCTTTACAGCGCTGCGTGCGTTCAGATGTGTAATTTGAGTTTTAAAGAAGATTACACCCTCTACAATACTTCTCAAATTAAAATTCACGGAAAACAATGGATTCCATATCCTCCAGTAGTTTGTGCCTGGCTCATGCTTTGAAGTAAGAACATAAATGAATCGCCATTTACATGTCGTTGGACACACACTCACTGATGTTGTTTGCTTTTGACACACGCTTATTTCTGCAGGGAGCGCCCTCCACCAACAGCAGAGCCCCGAAACAATAATGAGGCAGAAACAGCATGGAGCAGGCAGCACAGCCCTCACGTTTCAGATGGGGGGGGCACTATGCTAAAATCAGCCTCTTGGTGAGGTCTGTCAGCCTGACACACAGGTCTTACATTTGGCTACTTACACACCTTACAGCTGCTGACCAATTTTCAAATAAAAAGTCCAAGCATCGTGATTTTTGTTGGGTGCCCTTTATTTTGTCTAGTGTTTTCTGAAATACAAATCCTCAATTTTTTGCAGTTTATGATTATTAAAAAAATATTTTGGGGATTATGACATTTTTTAGGTCAATGGTTTTTATTTGTTTGGCTAATTGCGAGATTTGATTAATATTCTCGGTCTCTGGAAGTGACAGGTGCTGTAATCTCCTGGCGGACTCAGATTGCTGCACAGATTAACTGCATTTGCCTGAAAGGGCCAATGCGCTGCTAATTAACATTAAATTACGTTTGATGATAGTGTCAGGCAAATCACTTTTCTGTTCGGCCCTTAACAGCTCTCTGCTCACTCGGTGGGTGAGGTTGAGCGCGTCGCTCAGTTACTTAAAAGTCCACCCCCACATAAAAAAAGTGCCAAAACTAATATGAAACAAAAACCCTTAAAAGGCCCGCTTTTACAGTGCAAACAAACTACCGTTGTAACTAACCCATGTGCCTTCAGTTTGCTAGATTCCCTAGTTAAAAAAAATATTAAAAAGAGTGCAGTAATGGTGGAGACACTTCCCCGGTCTGCCAAACTTTGTGTATTGTTTATATTTATTGGCACTTTCATATAGCGCAAACTGGACCCGAAGGTACCAGAGCGCTTAACATGAGCACCAGTTGCATTATACAGACGGACATTCATTTTTAGGCATGGGGAGGATTAAGTGATTTGCCCAAAATCACAGGATGTTTGAGAATACGCGGCGCCAAGAGTCGAACCTGGTTTCCCAGCTTCAAAGTCGGCCGCCCTAGCCATTAAGCCACACCCCTTGCACTACAAGCTCCCCGCCTACTTTCTACTAAAAAGAGACAGGCCAAGAAACAGTTAATCCCGAAAAGGAAGCGTGTGCATTATGCTCTACACCTGCCTCTCTTCCTAAATCCTCTTTGAAGCCCGGTGTGAAAAACAAAAACCAGAACGATTACACTGATTTTAGAAGGGATGGTCATGGTCCAAGATAAGCTCCTGTAGAACAGGGTCAGTTTAAAATTTGACACTAAGAGACAGCGTCGGGATAACACTCAGTTCACTCCCGCACAGGAGACTAAGTGTGAATGTATTAGCGGGATGATCATGTCCCCCTTTCTTTTTCCATGGAAAGCTCTCTTCCATGCTCCCAGGGCCTCCTCTCCTGACTGCCAACGGCCAAAGCAACCAGGCTACCGGTGCCAAAGTCCTGTAGACACGGGGGTAGGGTTGAGGAATGCTCAGCTTCCCTTCGCAGTCCCAGCCCCTCTGTCTCGTTTCTTCGTTCTAGTGTATGGTGATTCCGGTTACCACGTGGTTTACTTCAGCAAGCTATGCTGACAAGTTCATGTCAGAGTCGTTGTTTTGTGGCCATTGGGAGGAGGGGATACTGGTGGCTGGGGGAGGGTGACGAAGAACTATGTTTGGGTGGGGAATCCCTTCTAGCTGCCTAGCTCAAATTAACAAGTGGTGCGCGCACCACAGAGGAGCGGGGCTAGAGAGCGCGGCAGCAAAGCGAGACGAGCGCGCGCTGCTGCGCGTTCTGGCCACCGTCGGGAATGGGCGCGGCAAGGCGGGACATGCACCCGCCTTTGCCCAATCGCGTGCCGTTTTCTAAAAAACGCACGCTACAGCCAATGAGGGCTTCTGAAAACAAAACCACACGTACGAGCGTGTGGGTCGTTTCAGAAGCCCTTTCTAGAGGTCTCGCGCTGCGCGAGCAGTGCTGCGCACTGCAACGCTAGGCGCGAGACCTAAAAGGACACCTGCCCATCAGCACTAAAAAGGGCAGGCGGGCAATCTGATGCCCTTACTCCAACAGCCAGCACTCTGTCAGGCGGCCAGAGTTAGTTTTCAGTCAACTGAGCCAAATGGGGCGCCATTGATGGAGAGCTAACAGGTCACCTGACTCTAAATAGGTAATGAAGACCAAGGGTTTGGCAGACAGGGTACTCTGTTGCATTTGTTATGAAGTACCCTACCCACTAAACTCTAAATCAGGCCCATAGTGCCAACTAACTATAAAAATGTCAGCTGCGACTACATGAATAAATGCGGAGGAAGAGAAGGCTTAACTTATCATATGTCATTAAAAATCAATTTTTACCAATGTGCCCAATTTCATGGTACTGAACACTACTTCTGGCTATTGACTCAAAGTTCCACAACAATTTGGGGTGCATCTTAAGTTACTACTCAACCCCAAATAGGGGTGGACTATTTTCAATGGCTTGAAGACTCATTACTGTACTCCCAATCTTTGCTCTCAGATTTCCTAGTTTTAGATGACTTTAACATTCGGGCTGAATCTACAAGTAATTCCTCTGACTCAAATAAATCTGAGTGCCGTCACCTCATTAGGATGAACTCAACTAGCAAATATCCCTACTTATAAAGCCGGCTGCAGCTTTGATCTTCTACTCACAAAGTTGTAACTCAAGTTATTTTGTTCTACACTTGAGCTATTCTAATGCTTATAAAGGTACAGCAGACGTACAGCAGGCAGAAGTAACTAGTTGAAACTGGAAAGCAGTAACACCTGTGAATTTTGATAAAACATTTAAAGATATAACCATAAATTGAGACTAACTGAAGACCAAACGAATAAAAAAATACCTCTCCAATCCAAGGTACCAAGAGACCCTTACAGAGGAAAATCATTAGCAAAATGGCAGAGAATGTTGAGAAAATCCTATAGTTTACAAGATAAACTAACTTATTTCAGATAGAGGTGTAAATACAATTACTTCGTCTAAAAAACTAAGAACATTTTTTCATTCAATTAGGATCCCTCGATCCAAAACAACTCAAAGGAATTATTCACAATTACTGACTCACTTGTCAACCCTGAAATGACCAAAAGTGACATTACCCATGTCAAGAATTACTAGACTCTCTATCCCAATACTTCTACACAAAATAAGGAAATTAAGAGATGATCTTAATGAAGATTTACTAGCTAACCTTTATAATATGCATAATTTCTCTAAGCCCACTGGGAATGAAATTGCTCCTTCACTACTATCACTGAGGAAGTGTACCATAACATTTCTTACAATCAATATACACTCAGGTTCACTTCTTGACATTTAGCCAGCCCCAGTCCCTAAAACATTAGGTACCACCATGACCCCCATGATCTCTCAAATTACCAACACCTACCTTGCTGAAGGCAAGGTCCCTTCCACTAAAAAGACCATGATAATACCTATTTTAAAATACCTACAAAACAAATATCAGCCCTGAAGACTGAGCGAATTCTATGTCAGCATAGAGGCAAGGATTATGCTTCAAACTCTCTTAATTTTATTAACCAGCAACCACAGTATAAACACAAAAACTCTCCTTCCCATGAACATTCAGGAAGAGAATATGAAAATCTCATGACCAATCACAACAGAGGAATATCCTTCATAGCCCCTTGTCTACTGCCGTGCCTCCTCTTTCTTTGCTGCTCTAGCAGCCCAAGTTAAGTACTCCAGAGGGCTTTCTCTTGCTAGTTGTGGTTTACTTTCACAAGGTTGCATATGCTGAGGGGCTTGTGAGTAACCCTTTTATCTTTACAGCATCAGGGCTAAGAACAGTGCAGCTATTAAACTTATAAGGAAAGAATACAAAGAGGCCCAGCATCAAGCAAAGTTAGACTGGGATGAGACCAGATGGCAAGAGCTTAAAAATGCCAGCTTAGCAAGGGACACTAATCTCTTTTGGACCCTGGTCAGACGGGCAAACAAGGGGGAAGCCGATCAAATTCCTAACCATATTCCATCCCAGTCCTGGTTTGATCATTTTAGTGAACTTTATTCTGGGTCCAACGATTCAGGTGTGGATGGGCAATACGGTTTTCCTTTAAGTAATCTTGGGAACACCAACAGTGACCCATTCACTCTGAATGAAGTCGAATCTGCCATAAGTAGATTAGTGCCTGCTAAAGCCCCGGGCCCAGATGGCCTTCCTGGAGATCTGTTCCTTGCTGAACGGGACAAATGGGCTGAATATGTCCTCCTCCTTATTAACTCTATTTCTAGAGAATGTCCAGTCCCAGAATCATGGAAGGGAGCGGAGGTGGTCCCAATCTATAAGAAGGGAGCTAGAGAGGACCCTTCCAACTATAGGCCAATTAGCCTTATAGACACTATGCAGAAGATAGTTGGCAGGGTCGTACTACAGAGAATCCAGTCGTGGGTACAGGAGAAAGATATCCTCTCCCATTACCAGGCGGGTTTCCGGTCTAACACGGGAACGATGGACCAGGTCTTTAGACTCCTTCTGATATATTGGAAAGTGGTAGTGATTGGCAAAGGCATTCTTTACCTCGCTTTCATCGATCTAAAGACTGCCTTTGACCTGGTCCCCAGAAATAGGTTATGGGAAACGCTGCAGGACATGGGTATCCCTCCACTAATTCTCAACCTTCCAGTAAGGCTTCACGAGGGCAATTACGCCCAGATAAGATGGGGGTCCCAAGGGCAGCTCACCGATAAGATCACAGTAAACAGGGGAGTCCACCAGGGCTGCGTGATGGCACCCACCCTGTTCTCTTTATATATGAACGGGGTGGTTAGCTTTTTGCAAGAAATACCAACCGATGCCCCGGCCCTGGCAGGTAGTAAGGTGCCTACTCTCCTGTTTGCTGATGATACACTGCTGATCTCCAAGACTCCGTCAGGCCTGCAAAAACTCCTGAACAGGTTTCAAACTTTTTGTAACACACGGGGGCTGGTAATAAATACATCTAAAACTAAATTTATGACTTTTAAGCCCCACAAATCGTTCAGGAATAATATCACACTAGATGGGTCACACCTAGAGAGAGTTACTACGTTTGATTATCTAGGGATATGGCTCTCAGGAAATATGCAGTGGAGACCCCATCTTGACAAAATGCTCTTGAACCATAAACGTGCTGCTGGGGCACTGAGCAGAGAACATCGCTCATCATTCAGCAGACCTGTTGCCCCGGCACTCACTGTTTATGGAGCGAAAGCAGTTAGCTCGGCTATGTATGGTGCCGAGCTATGGGGTTTTGACAACCTTGATGAGATTAGTAAGTTGGAACATAAGTTCCTTAGGGACATGATTATGCTACCTCAAGGCGTTCCCTAACCCCTTTGATATATGATCTGGGGAGGCACCATTTTAAAGATCTGGCTAAACAACGCCCGTTGCTCTATTGGGCTCGTCTGAGGAGAACCCCGGAACTCTCTAACTATGCGGAGGCGTTCGCAGAAGTATTGAGTATGGATGTTAAGGGGATTAAATGGATCTCTAATCTTAAGGCATTAATGACAACACTTGGCCTTAAGGAATCTTGGGATACTCAAAACCCACCAAGTATATAAAAAAAAAAAAAGGACTTACCAAGTAAGGCAGAACTCAAACGGATTTACTGGGACTGGGTAGATGCCAGAGACCTCAGCAACCCAAACATGGGCAGGCTTACGGAAGCATTCCTCCAGTTTAAACAATCTAGAGGCTTTGAACCCTACCTGGACATAATCCAGATCCCTAGGGATAGGGCACTATATATTCAATTTAGATTTGGCACACTTCCAGTCCGCGAATTCACCGCGAAGTGGCGTCCTCCCTACCAAACTATTGAAGAATGCCCTTCTTGTGGGTCCTTAAAGGAGAGTGTTGCACATCTCATGTTTGCTTGCCCAGGGTATGCTTACAAGGTCTAGGTGGCTTGTGCCTATCTATAAGCAATTAGGCACTTCTGACCACCAAGCGGCTCTGCGCATATTAAAATCTGACCAAGAACCCTCTTTGTCTGCGGAACTGCCAAGTTCCTGGGTTGTGCCTGGAAAACGAGATACAGGGCTATGCAAAGAATAAACTGATCCTGATCCAGAACCTTTGCGGGCACGCATAGTGAAACCAATGGCCTGGGTAAAGGCATTCCAAATTGTTATATTCTGTAATTGATATGATATATCTAATTTTATATTTTAAATCATCTTTTTAGCTTATTATTTTAGTCAGTAAAGTAATATTTACTTAGGAGTCGATAGCTTCATTTCGAATGTTGAAAATCTTGCATCGTCATATTTTATTAATTTTAATAGACTGTATTTTTTCCTTGTGCTCTGCTGAAATGTTTGATGCTTTTATGATATTTATATCGAAATAAAGCTATTTGACTTGACTTGACTTTACAGCATCAGGTAGTGATGTGGGAACACTTCATTGCGCTCCTCACATGGTCGCATGTTCTTATACACATTCCTTTTCTTTTCAGGCAATGCGGGCAAATCCACCGACTGCTAGAGGGCGCACTGTGCTTTGTCAGCGCTCTCAGAGTCACAATTGGCATTTCTGCAATTGGTGCATATTGCGGCTCAGGGTATCTTGTTGGAAAGCTGTTGCGCACTGACCGCGGAGCTTTGCTCTCACAGACCCTGGCATTTAACAGGCTGGCCGCCTAGAGTCTAAATGCCGCTTCGGGGTCTGTAATCGCACACAGATAATTGGGCCCTGTCCCACAGTACAGACATCGACCCTGGCTATTTGACCTGGCCTTCCAAATACATATAGGGCTGTTGGTGTTCAAGTCTATAGACCCTATTAACTGTGCCCCCTGGGGAGCAATCTAGTCATCACTGGGCTCCCTCCAAGTCTGAAATAAGCCTTTTCAGTGTAAATATCCATAGGTCAGTTGATACTTATACTGAAGAGGAGTATATCTCCTACATTCCTTTGGCTGATGATTTCTGCAATAGCCACCCATGAGAATAAACTATTAGAAATGGCATAAAAGTGCTTTGAACCCCTCCCATGGAGGGAAGACCTACCTGGACCCTCCAGGGGTTGCCCAACCTCAGCGGAGGCTGGGCTCTGCACTCCCTAAAGTGGGGGGGGAAAGGAGATATACCCCAGTAGTCAATCTCAACGCCTTTGACAGGATGAAGAGTGCCTTCCTGTCGCATTACTCTCTCCAGGCAAGAGGATCCTATCCCTACACCTCGCACAGAGGCCTTAATGGCGGGAACTATGTGCCCTGAAATCCTGACCCCCACCCAGGTGATCCTTTGGATGGGGACCATTCACAAGGGGATTTGGGTGGAGATTTCGGGCTTGATAAACCCTGGTGCCCCTTACTCTGACAGCGGAGAACCTACAAACTGCACCCTCCACTAAAGCCTTCACTGATGTACCCAAGAATATTCTCTGTGAAAAGATAACCCCTTTTGTGGCAGGAAGGCTAAGAAAAACCTTTGGAAAAACAGCTCCAGAACCTCCTCAGGGTGGAATGCCCCCATTAGTCTATGGAAGGTAAACTGGCTCTCACACATGATATTGATACCATGATGTTCACATTCCTGGCTAAGTATCTGCGGGATCGCAAAAAAGGGATTGACCAGTCTTGGCACTCATTCCAAAGATAAATTACTAAATGTAATTGGCTCCCCAATGAAAATCCTACATATTGCAGAGGAAGCCAAATAATCAGGGTCCCTAATTTCTCCAGAGATATTTTTTGGGGGAACACAAATTATGCAGTCTCTACCGAGAGGTGCAGGCCCCTTCTGATCAAGGTCGATCTGAAGTTGGGTGATCTTGCCACCTCTGAGTCTGGTCCCATTGCTCAAAGAGGGCTCCTCTGGCATCCTTTTATGAAGCAGCTTTGCAAGTTTGTGGCAACCTTCACCTCTTTGGACAAGGGACAGGCTTCCATGAAGATGATATTCACCCAAAATGTTTTCTCAGGGGCTGGTCGAGGCAGAGGGCCGTCGGCCAGCCGCTTCTACTACCAAGCTCCTGCCAGAATTCAAGTATCATCGATTGGACAGTGACAGGATCAAACCAGGTTCGGGGATTCTTCGCCTCCAGAGGAGTCCCATAACACCAATGATCCAGAAGCGGATTCAGGGGCAGCAACAACTATGGAACAAGTGATGGTGAGTGTTTGCCTTTCTTCCTATTTAAGGGTAGGGGGGAAAGTTGCCAGACTTTCTTCTAGGATGGTAGATGATAACCTTTGACATCTGGGTCCTACAGACAGTACAATGGTTTCACATCAAGATCTACTGCTTCCAGGTACAACCTTCCCGTCCCCCCATCACAATGTCAGACTAAAATGCCTCTCTGGTAGAAGGGGAGATAGCAGATCTGTTGGCCAAAGGGGCATTTAACAGTGATACATCCCAATGTGTATGTGTTTCTGGTGGAAAAGAGGGACCGGGACAGTACCCATTCATAAATCTCTCAGAGTTCAATGAGTGGCTGGTCTTCTGCCACTTCAAGATGTAGGGATCCATCTTTTGCAAGATATTCTGAGGCTCAACGACTGGCTAGTCCGTCTCGATCTAAAAGATGCATATCTCACGATCCCAGTGTATCTGCCCCACTGCAGATTCCCACGATTCCAACGGGGCCTGCAGACATTCGAGTTCACAACACTTTCTTTCAAACTGTTGTTGGCTACTTGTGCTTCAACAAGGTTCTGAATCCAGTGATGGAGCATCTCAGATCTCAGGGCATACGCTTGATCATGTACCTGGATGATATCCTTCATGGAACAGTGCCTGAGGAAATTGTCGGAGCGATTTCAGAATACCTTGAACCTCCTACAAGGATTGGGGTTTGTGATAAACAAAAGGAAATTGGTCCTGTCTCCAACATGGTGAAGCAGGTTCCTGAGTTTTGTGACAGATTCCTTCCAGGTGACCTTGATTCTCCTGTCTCAGAAGATGACCAAACACAATTGATGCACGCAACTATACAAAACAAACACGTCTCTATGTCAGATCGCTCATCTGGTGGGTCTTCTTTCGACGTCCATACATGCGATTCTCCTGGGCCCACTTCATTACAGAACCCTGCAATGTCTAAAGGCCTTCCACCTTCAGAGGGGCCTCAGGTATTCAGAAATGGTTCCTATTTCAGAGGAGGAGAAGGTGGAGATATGCTTGTGGCCCCACTACATGGAGCACTATTCAGCTTTCTACCAGATCTGGTCATAGAATCAGGTGACAATAGAAGCGGCTGGGGACCCAGATGTGGGGAGTTCTCCACAGTTGACAGTAGTTGACCCAAGAGCAAAGCCTGCATACAAACTGTTTGGAACTACCGATGGGATCCTCTGCGGTGTTGGACCAAGGAGAGGGTCCAGTGCTTGGTCCTTCTGAAGGTTGACAAAATTGCAGCAGTCGTTACATCAACTTTCTAGGGGGGGGGGCAAAGTCCCACGTCCTCTCGGACTTGGCCAGGTATTTCTGAGAATACTGCCTGAAGAACCACATTGCCGTCTCGGCGGAATATCTTCCGGGTAAATTCAAACAAGTGGCAGACTGGCAATCATGTCAGCTAAAGGATTCAAGCTTCTGTATCTAAAAGTGTTAAGATTGATCTCCTCGGACAAGTAGGGTCCGTTTATAACGGATCTGTTTGTGTCATGCCTGGACCGCCAGCTGGAGAGATACTTCAGTTGGAGGCCAGACCCACAAGTGGCAACAACAGATGCATTCCTACAGGATTGGAGCAAGGAGACATGGTACGCGTTCCCCCTCTTCTCTCTATAACACCTCTTTCCACCTAAGTATAGAGGCAACAGGCAGATGAGGTGGTGGTAATTCCGGCATGGAGATCTCAAGTTTGTATCCAGTTCTGAAGGAGCTTTTTTGGGATTCTTCAATCCATCACCCCCTGCATCCGGATCTCCTTCGCAATCCGTCGGGGAGTCCAGGCAGACTGACCTTGGAAGACACATTACTACTTATGGCTTGGTGGATTACACAGAACAATAGAAAGTCTCAATTATTTCGGGACAGGCTTGAAGCCTACTCTCCAAAGCTTGGCTGACGAGACTATTAAGTGGTGCAAGTTGACCTGGTCAAAATGGATGGGCTGGTGCCTGGAAAGGGATCATGATCCCAATTGAACAGACATTGTCCATGGCTTGAATTCTCTGGCTTGTATGGCTTCTGATGGCAGGGGCATACAGATGGGTGAACACATTCGGGTCGGCTATTTCGGAGGGACACGCTCCCATAGAGGGTTTTCCAGTAGGGAACACCCACTGGTTAGGCATCTGTGTTTCTTTCCCACTGTACCAGGATACTCTTACCTATGGGATGTCAACAGTGAATATTTGTCTCTCATGGCAGAGAAAAGGAAGGAATTATCTGGGAAGTTGGCAATGCTCCTATGCCTGGTTTCCTGCAGACACGTTTACGACGCCAGGGCTATGGACGTAATAGGTAGAATATTTATCCCGGAGGGGGTTACCTTTCACATTTGAAGGGAACAAAATGTAATTCTAAGATTATGCATACCCTTCTTCTCAGGATGTGCAAAAATTGTGTTTAGTGAGATGTATAAAGGAATACGAGAACATGACAGAGGAAATTCACCTGCCGGAGGAGAGACAGCTGCTTATTGCCATTCGCAAACTCTACTAGGTGGTTTCTTCACCCAGAATTGCAAGATGGGTCCTGTGGGTAATTGAAGAAACAGGAATTGATACTAGGGTCTTTGGCACACACACTCAGTAAGCTGTGCCGTGGCTTCTAAGGCCTTTACAATGAGTGCCCATTTAGAGGATATAATTAATGCAGCACACTGCTTATCAGATTTCACTTTTAGGATGTTTTTCTTCAAATCAGTCTCCAATGTGGCTACGCTGGTGGCTAATAAGCTTTGAACCAGCATAATCTTTGCCTCTGGTCCTGACATAGAATGAAAAAGTTACTAGCTATCGTATTGGAAAGTTTCAATACTATTAAGGACACGAAGGCAAGGATCATCCCACCCAATTGTTCTGAGGTCAGATAGCTTCTTGTTCTCACCCTTAGATGGATACCTTTAATGCATACTTGGTAGGTAACTATATTTCAATTATATGTCATTCATTCCTGACGTTGGGCTTTCATGGTTGTATATTATGCGATCTTTAGAAGTATGTGCTTTTCTTCTTGCACTTTAATACGATTCAATTTTGTTCCAGTATGGTAATTACATTTTTTCTTGCAGGGAATGAATCTTCTAAGCAGGAATACCTGGAGCAAAAATCTCGTGCATGTCACACGAAGAAAGAATAGTCACGGCAAAAGACAAGGGACTATGAGGGACATTCCTCTGCTGTGATTGGTTATGAGTTTTCCATTTTCTCTTTGTGAGTGTTCATGGGAAGGAGATTTTCTGTATTTCTACTGTGGCTGCTGTTAAAAAGTGAATAGAGTTTGCAGCATAATACTTGTCAATGTGTCCTTAATAGAATTAAAACTTTCTGTTGCAATAGATAGGAAGTTTTTCATTATAGACCAATTCCTCTCCTCACATACATCACTAAATTTATGAAAAAGCTGGCTCTAAACAACTTCATTCCTATGCTGAGCACTATAATATGCTGGACATAATTCAAGCTGTGCCCCGTATGAGTTTCGGAACTGAATCTTTCATAACATAAGTCATTGATGACCTAAGGTGGATCTAAGGTGAATTGCAGATGACAGAAGTTCAGCAGTATTAATACCCATGGACTTACTTGCCACATTCAACTCTACTGATCATTGGACCCCCCTGCGCCATTTTAGTAAACCCCACATAGAAGGAAACGCCTATTTGTAGTTTGAATCCTTCACTGCTGGCAGAAACCAACAAATTCAGTTAGGTAACTTCAGCTATGTGTGCACCACATTACTCTGGGGTGAACCACAAGGATCCACACTCTCTGCCCTAGTATTCAACATTTATTTTGCAAATACTCTTTATTGAGGTTACATCAACTAGTAGGGTGTAAAGCATTTTTTGCATAATATTCACAAGATCAACAAAACAGCGATTCCCCAACAGATCCCCCATTCTCCAACTCCTCACTGCTCTCACGACGGCTCACCTCCTATATACAAAGAGACAGCTGTTTGTGGGTGATTCGTGAGTCGGTACTTAGGGAAACAGGAGAAAAAGAAAGGGGGTGAGAAAGCGGGGAAGAAGGTGATCAATCCCAGTGTCCTATCCTTCTTGTCTGTCACCACGGTGCAGAGGACTCCCTCCTGCAGATGCACCCCTTGTGGGCTCCTTGAGGTCAGAGAGCATGGTTTGCCATGCCTGTAGGCCGTCCACTAGTCTGTCATCCCTGCGTATATGTTTCATTCGGATCTCTTCATCTGTCGCCCATTCCATAACATCCATAAGCCAGTCCGCTTGTTTTGGGGGATCTGTGCTCAGACATTGAATAGCAATTCAGCGCTTAGCAAGGAGCAGACAGAGTCGGATTAATTTCCTACTGAGTTTCTTATGGGAGGGAGAAGGGATCAGGACCAGCAGAATTTTTTTAATGCTAAGTGGAATACTCCATCTGGTGGCTTTGTTGATGTCTCTAACAACAGTCTCCCATTATGGAATCAGGGAGGGGTAGGACCAGACCATATGTAAAACATCATCCTCGGTTGTTCCGCAGCGTGGAAAAGTATCACTGCAGGTGGTGTAGATGGTGATATGCAGGGTCTTAGGGGAGAGATAGGTTTGGTGAATATAATTATATTGTATTCATTTAAATCTAGCATTAAAGCTGACCAATTTTACACCTTCAGGATCATTTGCCCAATCTTTCGAGGACATGGGGTCGCCCAGGACTCCAATTTGGCCTGAATCCGAAGCATGGGACAGGAATATATGCCCTGAGGGCATTGTAGATGTTAGATATCAATCTGCGCCCCCCTGCCATGTTTAGTAGTGTCACTAAGGTGTCGGAAGGATTCGGTGCATCTGGAAATGCCAACCAGAGATCTTGGGCAGTTGCTGAGATCTTTGTGTATTGTAGGAACTGGCCCCTTCCTAAGTCAAAGGATATAATAGTGTCATCTCATGTGATGAATCGTCCGGTGGGATAGAGGTCTCCTAAGAAGTTACAGTTTCCATTTTTACATTTCTGGATGGACATGGACTCTGCTTTTTAAAAAAAGTTGGAGGAACCATATGGACATGTCTGAGGCGTACGGTGCTCTATGGAGTACCCTTGTACCTGTTCCGTCCCAAATATTGCAGACCAAGCCCACTGAGAATGGCGTGTCTGGTGGCACTCTTGAGTCCTTCATCAGAAGAATGGGAAGAGGTTTGTCCCCATTTGAGCCTTGAAGGAGTTTTGTCCCCAAATTATCCCTGAATCTAACCATTGAACTGCGTGCTGAAGGTGCACAGTCATATTGTACAGTTCTAGCTGAGGGACCCCAAGTCCCCCCTGTCCCCAAGTGCATTTAAGAGTAGACAGCCCAAAACATTTCTATTTATTGGCCCAAAGCACTTCCACCATAAGACTGTCAAGGGTTTTTAAATAGAGTCGGGTATCGGATAAAGGGTCCCTTGGAGGACATATAGCCATCTGGGAAGTACAATCATTTTGGTGATCGCGACTCTGCCCATTAAGGATAGAGGGAGTTTTTTCTAGAAACGTATAGAAGATCGGAGACTGTCGATTACCCTCCTGAGGTTTAGATCAAAAAAGTATTGGGGGGCCTGGGCCAGTTTGCTCCTCAAGTATTTCACGCCTTCAGATACCCAGAGAAGTTCCATCGCGGCAGTGCACCCAATGGTATATTTGTAAGGTCACCCAGCGGGAACAGAGTAGATTTTGTAGGAATAACTCTGAGGCCAGACAGCTCACCAAATTCACACATTGCCACAAGGAGTATCCGGACTGAATATTCTGACTGGGTTAAATATACCAGAGCACCGTCACTGTATGGGGAAATCACATGGGTGTTCCCTCCCTTCGTGATCACCCAGGAGAGCAAGACCGTGCAGAGTCTTGCCGCTATTGGTTCCATTGCAAGTGAGAAGAGGAGGAGTGATAGTGGACACCCCTGCTTTGTTCCCTATGCAACGGAAAGGCATCCGATACCTCCCCCCGGACTTTACTCTGGTGCGGGGAGCTGAATGAAACAGTTGGATCCAACTAATGAAGTTGGGGCCCATGCCCATCTTTTTAAGTACCTTCCATAAATAGGACCAGTCTAGGGAATCGAATGCCTGCTCAATGTGTAAGAGGGCTAAGGCATTCGGTGCCTGTCGTACCTGAAGGGCATGAAAAATGAGTGAAAGACATCTATGGTTATGGAGGGTACTCCGTTGAGGTATAAACCTGGATTGGTCGGGGTGGGCCAGGTTTGGGAGTTGGAGGAGCAAGCACGCTACAAGAATTATACTAAGGATCTTGACATCCACGGTCAATAACAATATTGGGTGATAGGAGGAAGCCTCCAGAGGATCTCTACCTTGCTTTTGTTTAATTATTATTAGGGTTTCTTGCATTGTATTTGGGAGGATTCTGCACCGGGGGGCCTCCTGATACACCTCTAATAGTTTGTCAACCATTTGGTCTGCATATCAGTGAAAATATTCAGCGCAAAACCCATCATTACTTGGGGTCTTAGCTGGTTTCATGCTTCTAAATGCTGCAAGGATTTCTTCCTGTATGATAGGGCTATCTAGAAGTGTAGCATTCCCGGGATCTAATGAAGGGAGCGGTATATCCATCAAGTAATCCTCTACATTAGCCACTGATTCCGTTCCCCTCCCGGCATAAGTCTCACTATGTTGTAGCTTAAAGGCTTGGTTAATGGCATGCTGGGTGCATGCCAGGGACCTTTGAGGAGATTGGATAGACAATATTGGGCTCATTTTAAATTCTTGTTGGGTCAGTCTGGCTAGCATAGCACCGGTCTTGTTGCCTTCTGGCGGTGAGTATAGATGTACCTCTCAAGGTGTCGCCAATCATCAAGCAGCGTTCTACGACATTCTCGCCAGGTCTCTAGTCTTTCAGGGTGGGTGGGTAAATATTTCTTAATGATATTGAGGTCACCTCCGTGCTTTTGACAATCGCTTTCTAGTTGTTGTCTAACCCCATATGTCGTTTGAAAACAAATCCCACTGATGACCACCTTCATCACCTCCCAATGTAGGGCCCTGGAACTGGCACTGCTCCATTATTCAACATATATATCCAACCACTTGCCTCCTTACTCAAGCAGTTGCATATAAAAGTCTGTTTTTAGGCTGATGATGCACAGATCATCATCAACCTAAAAGACAACTCTACAAACCCATCTGTCCCAGCCTCCTTTGTACGAAACTTAGGAGTCATAATGGGCTCTGATCTGAATTTTGAAAACCATATTACTAATGTAACCAAATCCTGTTTTCACCACATGTCGCATCCTGCGATGCATTATATTTCTCGTCTTCTCTCACAAGCTAATACCTAGATCCTGGCAATTAAGCCTATCTAGGTCTTCCTCAAAAATCCTTAGGCTGTTTACAGAAAATCCAAAATGCATTAGTAAGACCCATATTCATTCTCAAAAGGTTTTAATCTATCTAATAACACATTTGTCAACTACACTGGCTTCGAGTAAAGAAGCACATTCTCATCAAGGTATTGTGTTACATGTACAAAATCTTTCGTGGCAGATCTCCCAAATTCTTTTCAGACAAATTCAAGCAGACGATTGAAAATGTTAGGGGTGAAACTGTGGTACTTGATTTCACTGTAGACTAAGCTCCAGCCCCCAACTGCTAAATTTCAAGAATGCCTTAAGAACCTGGCGTTTCTTGTATTAACACCCATGCCTAAAGCCATCCACCTCTAAACTAATCAGCGCCAAGAGACTCCTTGGGAGCGCAAACTGTGCTACACAGAAACCCATATAGTAAATAAGTAAATAAATACACGCCACCGTTCAGAATCCAGAATGGATTGCTTGTTCGATGGAACATGCTCCAGCAAATAAATGTGGTGTGGTAGAGAATATCTTAACCAAAATATAATCTTACAGAGATATGTGGCCTAAATATCATTCCCAAAAAAAGCACTCCGAAGGGGTTAAACAATTTACACCCAATTGGTTAATATTTTGGAAGTGATAATTAGAACATAATATTCTGTCAGACGCTAATAATATTCTGACATACCATGTTTAAATACCATTAGTAATTGACCACAAAAAAACATATTTAGCAGGCAGATATATGTGCTGGTCTGTTTGTGAGCCTTTCATTGTGAACAAGAGAAAGCAATGAAGCTTGGAGGCAGGCAATGTCTCACAGCAGGAATATGAATGGACGAAGGAAGAGAATAGAGCAGCGAACGAGTTTCAACAGAAATTATAGCACACAACCAGCAGTCCATGAAAAAGAACCAGAAAATACATTTTAGAGGTGAAGAAATACTATCACCTTCAATATTTATCTTTTGCTAATTGGCGGGATGACTCACACAAATAATATACGCGGAAATAAATTGAAAAGATTAGTCTTCAAATATGGAAATGACTGCTTCCAGTTGAGTCATAGTTCCATATTTCTTGCTTTTAGGGAGACATTAGTCCTTCTGTTACAGCCAGCTCTGACTTTCCCTTGTCACATTGGAAAGGCCACAAGATTATGGCAACCATGACTGGCTCGTGGAAATCATTTTCCAGGCACACTACTTGCAGGCTTGCTCAGTGTGCCTTCACACACTACAGCACAAGCAGCCTGTGGATTAATAGGACAGCATGTTCTTTCAACAGAGGGCTATGTTGCTTTTCTGATTACTCAGAAAACCGGAAGTGCTAACAGCAAAGCTTTCCAAGATCAAGTGCCGAGGTGTTTGGACAGCCCGTCCAAGACTACACAGAGCTTCTGTCTTGACTGCTATATTCAGAAGAGGATGGGGGTTGACAGTGACTCAAAAATTCCATAAGGCACCTGGGGAGGAATTCATAGTAACCAACTAATGTAAACTGCAGGCGCTCTCTTTCTCATCTTCACAATATCACACTGTTAAGCGCTGCAACCCAAGACAGGATAAGAGCACCACTCTGGTCACTTATGTATGACACCATATAGATCCCATTGCAAACACAACACCCTTCCAACCAAGCACCCCATCAAGGAGTAGCATGCTACTCATCTGATAATGCATTTTGGCAACTCATCAGAGGCATTGAGAGCTAGACAAATGCAACTATAACTGCAGGAGAAGTGATTCATGTCCTATTACTTAACAGAATCTTCATTACTCTTGGTCTCGTGTTCCTCGTCCCATTCATTACAACATGACTAAGGAAGGGGTCGAGGACAAAGGGACCTGGGGGTAATGCCCTATTTCTTACCGGTAATCTTCATTACTCCTGGTTCCGTGGTCCTCGTCCCATACCTTACTCATATTGTAAGGAATGGGACGAGGACAAAGAGACCTAGGTGTAAAATTGGATCAGAGGCTGAGCACTTGCAAATCAAAACTAAGCGGACTGGAAATTTGCCGAGAACTTGTGTTTACTGTTTCTATCTATGCATCTCAGAATTTTACAATGAACAAACTTAGGAAAACAAAGACTTGTCCATATTCACAAACAGAGTTGTTAGGTCTTGAGGAAGGTTCTTCAATGATAAGACAAGGGCTAATCAGGTGGAAGATGTTTTCTTTATTTATATGTTAGGCCCTTAGATACAGTGGAGGTAATAATTCTAGCCAGGGCTCCCATCAACTCTACCCACAGGCACCTACTCAACACACACACCAACATTCTGTAAACTGACTCCGAATATATATTCAACATTTCCAAAAGGGCAATAATTGCTTGCGTTGGCAAGGTATTTTAGTGCTGCTGAGTAGTAACACATAATGTGTATTTTCTTTAGATACGCTATCCGTACCATGTCAGAGTCTCTAGGGGCCAATCCTAGAGGGCTGGTTGGCAAAATGACTCAGTGAGTTAAATGATCGCTACTTGACATTCGTTGTGACTTCTCGGCAAAGTCAGTTCAGTTTTCTATAGCTCTGTAGTTAGTAAATTACGTACTATTATATTGGACAATACTAACACTTTTTTCACAGTGCTTAGAATCTGCAAAATATGTCCTATGAAGCGCTACACAAAAGAATGTTACTGTTAATTATGCTGGGATACTACTGTCAGCTAAAACCTATTATACAAACATGACGCTATTGCTGGAGCTGTTTGCCCATGTAGTAGCCTATAATTCTATCAAAATGCATTCAGGAAAGAAGTAGCGATATGAATTTAGCGACTGATAATACATAGGCTTTTTGGTATTTATATGGTTATTTTTCTGATGCCTGATACAGAACATCAGAACACTACATACCTCCTTGGAGTCCTTTGTTAAGGAGCACAATCCCTCTAATTTGTGTTTCCATTTGTTTTTTCATGCTTTTTGGTCATTTGAAGACCCTCACTGCCTCAAGGCATTTCATTTTTTTAATGTATTTTGTAGCAATCAGAAGGTCGTACAAAGTTGCAATAAAAATATTCTACAGACAGATAAACACATACAAATATACATAATTCATCTCAAGCAGTTGTGCTCCTACAATTTAAAATAGAGATTAATTCATGATGTAAAAGTCAATAAGTGTCACCTCGTCCTCAATGTTGAATAAAGTGACTATGTGCCATCAAGAAAGAACAGTTCTGAGTTTTACCATGTCTTATGAAATTTGCCTATTTGGTTATTTCTTTTTGCATAGACATACTCAAAAACCCCAACCCGGTTCATTCGGCCCTTCTAGTGTTCTAGGGATGGAATGATAGATGATTTCCAGCACTGCAGTATCACTGAACGAGCTATGGAGATAGCTATAAGAATAGGCGTATGTTGAGTAAGAGAGATCGTTAACTTGCTTTTAAAATTGCCAAACAAAATAGTGCAAACATTAGCTTAAAGGACTGATTACTCTTGTTTATAACTGCATGGGTATAATACAATACTCATCTTGAATTGAAAAGACCTCCATCCTACTCAGGTTAGCTACTGTAAATAGCTTATAATTGCACTGTGAGATCTCATTCCATTCTGCTACAGTCATTCTAAGCCCTATCTCTTTCTTCACTTTATACAAATGATGAGAGAGAAGAAGCGTTTGCTTGTTGAGAAAAAGTACACACTGTCAGCAGTTTATGCCTCTCAAGTGTGATTTAAACAGTCTTCTCAAAATTATCTCGGACAACTCATCTAACTTTGCAAAATGCACATGGAGGGTCTGGCTAATTTGAATAAAGCTGAACCATAGATCTCTTCCCTCCCCATTCATAATAGACCCAAGCTGATCTCTGGTTTTCCAAACTGAATTGATTTTAAAATCAGCAACCCTAATAAATCTCAAATTATTCCACCTCCTAATTTCTATGTTAGAAACTACCATACTTAAACTTCTACAGTCTTCAAGACTTGTACTCCTTAAGCAAATCATTTCTCCAAAAGGTGAAATCAAGGATCACCTTATATCATGTCATCTTGGGCAACTTAAATATTTTAAGAAAAGGACAGCAAATGCAAATTCAAATCCAAGATCATTGCTTGAATTAGGTTATTAGCAAAAACTGGGGAAATCAAAGGATTATTAAGATGAGATGGCATATCCAGAAAAGCCACCTGGTGATACAGCCTTAAATGTAGCAAAGCAAAACCACCATGTTCTGTACTCAATTGAAGGCAATCAATTCTTAAACAGGGTCACTGATCTTTCCAAACAAAGTTACATAGCAAAGTATCAACCTAACTAAAAAAAAAAGTAATGAACTCTGATGGGAACGTTAGAAAATGAAAAAATAAAAAGTGCCAATATTGACATGTTTACTAATGCTACTCTTCCCTTAACAGAGAGTAGTGGAGACTTCCATTTATTGAGATGACTTTTTACTTTCGCAAAAATGGCCACACAATTTAATCTAAATAAATCTAACTAATTATTGGTAGATACTCTATAACCGAACGAGGGTTGTATACATTCCTCACCTGCAATGAGAAATTTTGACCAGAGGCATTAAATAACAGGATAGCCGATTTACTTTAATTCATGCTATAGAAACCAATCTGAGCATAGGCTTGAATCCTAACTATAAGATTTTGTAGATTGGACTCCTCAGCTTTTAAATGAAATATAAAGTCGTCATCGTATATTTTCAGTTTTGTCATCCCAAGTAAGGGGAAGCAATTCGAAATGTTGTTGCGAATAGATATTTCTAACAGCTCCAAAAATAGAGCAGACAAAATGGGTGACAGAGGGCACCCTTGTCTCATTCCCTGAATACATTTTATATTCTCTACTTTAACATAATTGACTAAAACTGTTGTTGAGGAATACTAACACTAATTTTTCAGTATTCAATCAGCTGCTCCAGAAATGCATAGGCCCCAGGAATTAGAAACAGAGCTACCTAATTGACCAAATCAAATGTCATTTTCACATAAAAAATAATTATTGCAGAATCAAATGTCATTTGAGAAATAAATCAATTGCTTGTATCAGGAAAGTTGTGTTGACGGAAATAGATCTGTTTGGAAAAGGCACATTCAAATCAGAGTGTATTAGAGCAGAGGCAGCAATTAAAATTCTATTAGCTAGAATTTTTGTGAAAACTTTAGAATCGGAATTTAATAAACTTATTGGGCGATACGAATTAGGATCTTGAGGTGGCTTTCTGCATTTTAAGATACTGACAATAATTGCTCAAAAACATAAAGGTGGAGCCATCTCTCCTTGGAATAAATTATTGAAGGGACACATCTCTGGCAGCCAAAGGGGTCTCTGGCCCCCACGGACTCTTCCAGCCACAGGAGACTTCGTCCCCATCTCAACACATGCCAGGAGGCGCGCATGCAGAGTCATCCCAGGAGGGTGCAGGCCATCTCCTGGCGTGCCAAAAAAGCACCCTCTGTGATCCCACAGTGCGGGGCACATCTCTGGAAGCTTAAGGGGTTTCTGGCCCCTACCGACTCTTCAAGCCACAGGGGAATTCATCCCCCATTTCTACACGTGCCAGGAAGCGTGAATGCAGAGAGCCCCAGTAGGGGGTGCAACCATCTCCAGACGTGCTGAAAAGCACCCTCTGCAATCCTGCAGAGCTGGACAAATCTCTGGTAGCTTAAGGGGTCCCTAGCCCCCACGCACTATTCAAGCCACAGGGGAATTCATCCCCCATATCAACAACCCCCAAGAGGCGCGCATACAGAGTCACCCCAGGAGGGAGGGAAATCTCCCAACGTGTTGATAAGCACCCCCTGCAATCCCCCAGCGTGGAAGGACGGACCCATCCTGCGCCCGTCTGTGCCTGGAAGTGGCAGGGACACCCCACTTGGCCCCGGGGCTGGGTTCCATAGCCTGTGCGTCCTTGGAAGCTGAAGGTACTGTAGCATCTATCTAATGCATTATCTTAAGATGTCTTAAGAATGGGGACATGAAAGGCCCAAAACAGTCCTGTGTGTGCGGCTGTTCAAACAATCAAGCTACGCAGCCATGAATTGTGGAACAAGTGAGAGTGATACCTAACTAGAAGTGGAGACCATATTAAAAAGCAAAGACATAAATAGAGGGAAGGCTGCTAAATGTGGGAAGGCCCCAGACTTAGTTAAGATGAAACACAGACCCTGGAATAATTCAATTACATCCGCAACTGATCCCCCTCAGAACACGGTGTCATCACATATACAGTGCTGAGGCAAAAGTACACTGACATTTCTGAACATAAGGAGGACTCCCAAGTTCACATTAATATTGAGTGCTCAAAAAGGTATGCTGCATTACAGGAGACTTGCGATCCAGTTCCCCACCCACAGATTTTTACGATACCTTCCTCATTTATCTCACCTACAGAGGACCCCTTGACACTCAATGAACCCATTGGTTTAATTACTGCTTTAAGAGATGAAGCCACCAACGTGAAGGAAATTCTGCTGGGCGTAGTTAAAACTCCTCTTGGGGAGAGGAGTTGGCCTAACGGCTAGGGCGGTCGACCTCGAATCTTGGGAACTGGGTTTGAGTCTCAGCAATGACGCTGAACATCCTGTGATTCTGGGCAAATCACTTAATCTCCCCGTGCCTAACAAAAAAAAATGAATGTGTCCTCATGTAATGCAACTGGTGCTATGTAAAGCGATCTGATACCCGATTCGGGTCAAGTTCGCGCTATATAAAACTCTGTAAAAAAAAAAAAAGATTTTAACTCTTAGCAGTTTGCCAAGGATTTCAAGATCTCCACTGCACCCATATCATAGTATTCAGACTCTCCAAGCTCCAAAGGACCTCGAAGAGCTCACCAGCGGTCCCTGCTAAATCTGTCCCTTTGTATCATACACTCATTCAAAGTCTTCAGAGTAAGCACTCTGGCAGTCTGGGGCGATGCTCTGATACTCGTCCTGCCCTGTTTCCATCTGCAGCTTGTAGGCCAGAGTTTGTCCAAGCTCCACCATACATCTGGAAGCTCCAGCAGTACTATATATGTGTCACAAACCCATGATTTTTCAGCTTTCTTTGGCTAGCCCCCTCAAGGAGAGTGCAGAAGAGCCCTTTCCCTGAAACAGGCCATTCAGTCTTTATGGTGAAAATCCCATAGCTGCCGCTCGGCTCCCTCGTAGGCAGCGATTCTTTGAAAAACAAGGCTCTTCATTGGATCAGACATGTCAAGCAGTGAAATTCGATCGTTTATTCATACATTGTCTCTGTAAAACGCCTTATAGTGCCTGTTGGTCCCTGGGACGCAATTGAAGTAAACTAAATTTCCACCGAACTGGTGGGGGGCTTGATTTCCATTGTTCCTGTCCCCTAAATGGTTTGGAAATTTGTTTTAAAATAAAACCTCCACCCTCAGTTGGGACTATGCTCAAGGAAGAGGGTGGATGTGGGGACTCCACCATGAAAAGAAGTGACACTGGACAGGAACATAGGGTATATAATCTGACAGTTCCACAGGAGAGGGGTTTGGCAGCGATCGATTGACTGCAGAGTCCATTTGTCCCTTTATCTGCAAGAAGAACCCACTCAGGATCCAGTTTGGGGGGACCCGTCCTATTAGCAGATACAAAGAGGGACTCCAACAACCTATATTTGATAAACAATCTTCCGCTGGCAATGACTACCTCTTCTAATACGAATTAGACCCCTACTAATCCTGTATCCACTCTGCAACTTGTTACCTGGAACATTGCTGGGATTCAATCTAAACTTAGAGATGAGGACTGGGGCTTATTTGTAGACAAATTCCATATCTGTAATTTTCAAGGGACTTGGGCCCTGCTTCAAGTCCATAGGCAGGGCTCTATAACCCACAGTATTGATGCTACACCGAAGGCAGCAGGCAGACCTTCGGGGAGCGGGGGCTTATTATATGGTCCAAACTGGACATTGAAATATAATTTATATTTAAAGGAGCATTTGTGGCAATGTAATCTTCATATCGTAACGTAAAGGTGCAAGCATACCACCTTCTATTTGTTACTGCTGAATTAAATAGACAAAAAACAACCGCAATCACATAATGAAGAAAGAACCCATTTGTTTTGCATTATGAATTTCCAATGACACAGGGTTTTTTACTCTCCAATTTGATGTTCACTTTGCATCTCCATGAAATACTTTTTTTCAATTGAAACCTTATTGTATGTTTATTGATGTTTTGCTCTAGAACACATGCACATTAAAAAGCAATACTAGATGTACTAAAAATTAATTTAAGCCTTTTCAACCAGCAGATCTCTCCTAATAGCATGAAAAGTCAATTGGCAATATTATAAATCAGTGATGCATATTTTTTTAAATAACAAAGGAAACAAAAGAATTCACTTTGCAAGAGTATAACCTGCCCAGTATGTACAAGGCATCTCTCTACTTAGATGTTTTTATTTTAACCATGCACGATATTATATAATTGGAAGCTGTGGACCGCAGTCAGAACCCAGGGCTACATCATTAATTACAATAATATGTGATACCTCAGATCAGTGGGTCTGGGCATGAGCTTTTTCTTTCCACTGAAGTAGGGTTCGAAATCTTCATTCTTCAGTCTGTGGGCATAGTCAATGTATCCTGACAATTCCTGATTGCGAGCAGTTCGATCTCGAATGAAGATTATAGACTGTATAAAACATAAAGAAATACAAATGGTGTAAAATAAAAGTACAAAAAGGAGTCAAATTATAATCTCCACCAAATCATTCAAATCAGTAGAATGAGATTCAGCTCAGACTGAAAATACCAACCTACAATCCATTTCAATTTAGTTTATTTTGTCTTTCAGCACTTGGGTACTTTACCCAACAAACAAAAAGCTACTTTGATTGCTAGGGAGCTCACTACCTCTTTGTTCCTTCCAGGACCTAATAGACAATTCTTGGGAGAAGACCTTCTCCGCCGAACTCGCACATACCTTTAGTCCAAGGTGCACTACAAAGTAGGTGAAAGAAACTGCCATATTACAAAGATTTATTTCGTTTTTGACTGGACACCTGTATAAACCGAGCAATGGAATGCACAGAAAATTCACTATTCATGAATAAAAGTAGAACATGTGACGGCAACTACATGATGGCAGCAACAGAAATTGATGACTTCACCATGGGGTGAATCGCTTCACCCCATGGGTTAATTATATCGAGATATATATATATACATATATATATATATATACATATATATATATATATATATATATATATATATATATATATACACACACATATATTTAATTTATATTTATAGAGAGAGAGAGAGAGAGAAAGAGAGAGAGGGGAAGAGAAAGCGAGACAGAGGAGAAGAGAGAGAGGGGGAAGAGAAAGAGAGAGAGAGGAGAGAGGGGGGAGAGAGAGGGAAAGATAAAGAGAGAGAGAGAAAATGCAGCGGTGCTCGCCAGTGTGTAGTTATAGTTTTGTCAGAGTTTGCATAAGAGGAGCATTTTTTGTTTTGTTAAAACTTTGCCATTTTTTGACAAATCTTCACAATACTTTAAAAAAAAATGTTCATCCACCTCAGCCCCTCTCTGGAAAGTTTTGTGGTGACTGGTGAAGTGTGGACCGAGAAAAAGGGAGGATCTCAAAACTTCGTTTGCCCATGTTAAATCTCATGGGAAATTTTTGGAAGCAATAAAGACAAAAAAAGATGGCTGAACAGAACTACACCAACTTTGGCAGAAAGTTTGAACTTCACTCAGAAAGCTTTTCAGTATTTGGTGTAAATCCGTTTGTAATACGTTTGCATTTAAAGAGGGGATCGAAAGGTACGGGTGAGAACAGGCTCATATATAACTGGGTCAACCATGGTGGGAAGGGGAACTAGGCAAGGATGGCCATTATCTCCGCTCCTCTTCTCCTTAGCCATAGAGCCCTTGGCAGGGGCCATCCGCACTGGAGCAGAGTGGGGTATCCCGCTTGGCGATGGCACGCTCACAATCTCACTGTACGAAGACGATATCCTGGTGTATATCAGGGCTATCCGATCGATCCTCCCATCACTAGCCTGCACCCTGGGAGACTTTGCTGTCTTGTCGGGACTGAGAGTCAACGCAGCAAAGTCATGCTTGTATCCCTTCAATAACACATGTCAGGACCCGAAGCATATACTTAATAGTGTGTGTGTACAGTGGAAGGCCGATAACTTTTGCTGCCTGGGCATATGAATATATCAACAGCATGCAGACTTACTGGATAGCAACTTGGGCAGAGCATTGACAGCCATCAGCTCCCAAGTATCCTTCTGAAGCACACTTTCACTATCCATGATAAGCCGGGTGGCTCTCATTAAAATGGTGATCCTACCACACCTCCTATGCTACTTTGCAAATGTACCCTTATACATACCCACATCCTTCTTTCTCGCCCTCGAGAAGACAATCAGAGACCTCATCTGGGGTAACTCTCCACCGGGTAGCCATCAAAAAACTTTACCTACCTACAGATCGAGGAGGCCTAGCAGCACCAAACATGGAACAGTATTATCTTGCGGCGCAGCTACAATGAGTGGCTAGATGGCTGGCTGACCGCCAGCTATGCGACACAGCAACCACGCAACCACCCTGGTCCCTAGTTACCCTGATTAATTGTTTCACCCTTGTGCAAAGTCAAAACCACTGGAGCCTCTGCTGCTCAATGTGGCATACAGATGTTATCGCAGGTGCTTATATATCATCCGGAGTGTGAAACCATATGCAGCCGCTTTAAAGGCTGAGGGACACGCTTAGGAGACATGCCATAACTACAGCGGCTGAACTGCTCGGTTGGTGGGAGGCGGGGATTCAGGACATTGGGGACTTGTACCGGGAGGGCGCCCTAATACCGTATACCACACTAATTGAGGAAGATGGGTTACACTCAGGCCAATTCCTGTTGCATCATTCGCTCCTAGCAGCCCTAGGCATTAAATGGGGAGACATGACTAACGAGCCCCCAATGCATCTTACAATCCAGTACTCACATGTGATGGGGCGAGGTGAACATCTCACGCGGGGGTTTGCCGCTTCCCTTAGGCAGCACGCCGCAACCACGCTGACACCATTGAGGCTCCACTGGAAGGGGGACTTGAACCAACCACTCACGGACCCCGAATGGGCTGCTGTATTGGCGGGCACTTTACATATCCCCAGGAATATGCGCTTCTGCCAGATACAATACTACATCACACAGAGAGCATATCTCACTCTAGCTAAAATGAACAGATATTTCAATTGCGTTGACGCTGCCTGCCCTCGCTGTCACCTTATAGATGCGTACTTGTTACACATGTTATGGGGATGCCCATGTCTTCGGGGATACTGGAGTGCAGTGGCAGATGCCCTCTCCTGCTGCACAGAGCGCGCCATTCCCTTTGAGTGGGAGACTCATATCCTACATCTCTACCGTAGAAGTAAAAATTACAAGGTGACCTCTCGCTTCCTAAATCTAGGACTAGCAGCAGCTAAGAGGCTGGTCACTAGGAAATAGAAGGCCCCTGAGCCCCCTCACATATTGGCTTGAAGGCGCTCTCTGCTGATGTGGGCTAAAGTGGAGAGCGTTGTGCTACATCTGGAGGACACACTGGGCATTCGTAAGACCCCAATTGCTACAAACTGGGATGCGATATTGAGTGAGCTACTAAACACTCATAACACTGAGGTAGACATGCCGGCCTCTAACGACAATAACACCTCTGAGCAGGCGCTAGGGGAGGAATATAGGCCCTGACACGGCTATAGTTGAGGGTCCATGGTTGGTGGGCGCGCTCACGCATCGCCTGACGCAGGTTTCAGGGCATACACCAAAATAATCTAACAAACTAAAACAGAGGGGATACATAGAAATGGGGGACCAGGAAGCGCTCCAGTAAGGCACACAACTACGTGTTATGTGTTTACTTTGTCCCGTTTCATTATTACCCACTTCCCCTGTTAGTAGACCACCACACAGTCGGCACTTACTGAGATAACAAATAGGATGCACTGGGATACTAAGTGACTGCAGATAACACCAGAGGTCAGCATGCGAAGCGTATATAAGTTTAGTATGAACACGTGATTGTCGTCGCCAGAGAAGCAGATGCGTCCTGGTTGCCTTTGTACTAATATATACTGTCTACTAAAGTAACCAACCAATAATGACTGATGCAGAATGCGGTTTATACTGTGTATGTCTGTGTCGTTAACTGAAAATCAATAAAACAGATTCAAACAAAAAAAAGAGGGGATCGAAGTGGTCATGATTGGGTTAAAATTATAATGATATCTGGACGGTTACTCCTGTTGAAGTCCTTCGGTACAAAAGAGTCATCTGATTGGGCAAGAATGCTTTTCTTTTATTGGTTGCTTTAATCTCGCGGGACTGGTACTGGACGCGCGGACTGAGCAATATGATTGACTGGCCTCAACACGAAGAAAAATGTAGGACTCGGGGGCTCAGCCCCCATGTGCTTAACCAAAAGTTTAGAAACATATAAGGGGAAGGGTACCCTTTCACCCTGGCACTTCTGGAGACCAAAATAAAAAAACTGATAATCTGGGCCACGGGTCCCGTTGTACTCCTGAGGGTCGGAGCACAGCCCACATGTAGTAGCGCAGGACTCCCGCAGGAGCCGTAGTACCGCAAGGACATTTAAACAAGCGAAGCTTGCAGGGCCGGCCCCTCGATTAGGGCGGAGGAGAGCCGCCCCCCCGCCACCACCCTCAAATAATACGATAATTAAAAGTTTTTTAAACCCGTTTTATTATTGTTTTATTTTAATCCCCCTGGACCCGCCCACAGGACTCTGACGAGTCTTGGGGGAGGGTCCAGGGGGATGACACTGCTGGTGGGGGAGTGGTGCGCACTGTTACAGTGCGCATGACGGTTTGGCTGGCCGTCTTAGTCCGGCCAAACCGTCATGTACACTGAATCTCTCTCCAGACCCAGCTGCATCGCTGTGTTGGCAGTCCCCGGGGCGAGAACAGACCCGGTGGGGGCTACGCAGCCCCCCTCCCATTTCTTTAAAATACTGTTTGGCTCCGGGGAGGTGGTGGTCCCCGGAGCCAGAGGGGCCTCAGAAAATGCAAAAGCCCCGGGGAGGTGGTGGTCCCTGGGGCAGGGGGGTCCTCGAGGCCCCCCCATTACATTAGCCCTGGACAAGTGGCTGTCTCCAGGGCTGCAAGGGAGGATATAGGGCCTCCCCTGCACTTTTTTAATAATTAGCCCCAGGGAGGTGGCAGTCCCCGGGGCTGCGGGGGGGCTGTGCGGGCCCCCGCTCCTCTTTCATTATGTTTGCCCCGGGTAGGTGGTGTGCCTGGGGCGCGGGGGTGTCGCATAGGCACTCCCCAACATTACTGCATAAACTGCCCCCGGGACCTGGCCCTACCGGGGGCCTTTATTTAACGAAGCGCGGAAGACCGCACTTCATTTTTAAAAACAATTCTGCAGGAGTTGCGGATCCAGCGCGACTCATGCCGAAATTGTTTTTTTTAAATGTTTTTTTGGTCCTGGGGGGGGGGGCACCCAGAGGCCTAGGAGGTTAAGGTGTTTCTACCCTGCCCACTTTTCTCTTTTTTTACCTTTTTTCTTGTGACTTGGTTCAACAGAGTCACAAGAGTCACAAGATGGCTGCCAACACTTCTTCATTTGAAGTGTTGGCAGCCAATCAGATCTCAGGCACGAGATCGGGAGGGGTCGCGGATCCACCGCAGCCTCAGTTGTATATCTGAGAAATCTTTACATTTCTCAGCAACTACTGAACGGATTTACACCATTTAGCAAAAAGAGTGCTTTCTGGACCAAAAGCTATCTTTTTGCTAAATTTGGTGTAATTCCGATCAGCAATTCGAGCTGTAGCCGTGTCTAAAATTTCCTATAGAAATTAACATGGAGAAAGAGCATTTTGGGACCCCCCACCTTTTTCTTGGCCCCCTCTTGACGGATCACCACAAAATTTTCAAACCAGCAGCTGAAGTGAGTGGCGTATTAGTTTTGAAAAATTGTCGAGGATTCGTCAAACGACGCTAGAGTTATTGGCAAATGAAAAAACGCTTTACCTATGGATACTAGATCCTATCTATAACTACCTACTGGCGATATATATATATGCCATAAGATCCTTGACGCTTGAGGATGCCTCAGCCTTCCGGGTCAGGGCTCGTACTCGGGCGTCAACCGTAAAATATTCCAAAAGAAAAGACACTCGCTATTCCTACTGCGTGAACACGAGCCCACCAAAAGGGTTCAGTAACGAAAATCCTTTATTCAAGAGAGTTCAGCATTCAGCATGACAGCATGACGCGCTTCGACCTGTATGGCGGTCTTAATCATACGCAAATATGCTACAATTAGTTGCGTACCTTTTTTAAAACGTCAAATACATCGAGATAGGCGTGGCTTAGGAGCCCAACATGGCGGAGGTGCTTCTATAGAGCTCTGCTAGCCTGAGCCCGTTTTAACCACCATCCGTCATTATTCCTGACCCCAGACACAGCTGGAATCACGGAGTGACCGGGGCGGATATCGGTGCCCCCGCGGTGGCTTGACTTTGGCGGAGGCGAGCGGCGTTTGCCCGGGCCTGGAGCCGACGCGACTGTGGCCTGGTGGAGACGGCGGTCGTGGGCGAGACGCGCTACGTACACTGCGGAGCGGAGGCCGGCGATCGACGGATCCTGACGTGTGGGCCCTGCCGGCGGATTGCCATCGATCTCCTGGGCTCGCGGTTTCTGGTGCCGGTAGGATCTTGGGGCCAGGGGGGGCCAGCCGGCAGGCGGGTTTGACTCCCGGGTCCGGGCCTTCCCTGAGGCACCCCGGCCGCGGGCCCCCTCCCTCTCCCCCTTCTTTAATCAGCCGCGGGGCGCGGCGGCGGTGTCCCTGGCCCCCTGGGGGTGCTCCGTGCCGGCGAGGAGCCCAGCTGGGGGTGCAGACCCCGGGAGACATCGGCCCTGGCAAGGGCCTTGAGTGCAGCGGCCGCCATTGTTCCCCCTGCCTGCCGCCGCATCTGCACTCATCATCGGCCGGGAGCCCGCGGCGCCCTACGCCTTGTGTGCGCTGTCGCCATAGGTTGCATTTGCTCGACCAGGCCCCGGGGCGACTAGTGGGGGAGTCATCCGGATAGCTGCAGCATCGGTCCTGGGGGAGTCGGGCCGGCCTGCCTCAGCGTGGAGGTGGTGGCGCTGGGGGCCTGGGCTCCCTCAGGCAGAAGTTAACCCCACATACGGGGAAGAGCGCTACTGCAGACACATGTGCCGTCCCTGGGGCCCGTTCATCCTGGGCAGCAAGATCTACCGGTACCTCCCTCCGTATTGTTAGCTGCGGACCTGAAGTACCTTGGAGGCACATAGGGCCTGTGAGAGGTGGGGCCCGGAGGGCGTGCCGTGGAGCCTCAGACATCCCTTGGTGCCCCTCGCTCCCGTGTTTTGCTGTCGCTCCAGCGCAGTCGAGGACAGTCTGGGGTGAGGGGCAACCTTAGCGAGGCCTGCTATTGAAGATCCTGGTCGCAGTCGGCCGGGGCGGGGGTCTGGGTCGGGGGTCCGTCGAGTCTGGTCCCTGTAGGGGGCCTACTTGGCTGTCCTCTCTGGTTGGCTCAAAGCGTTGCCGCCGCCCGAGGACACGTACCCCTGTTTTGTGATCGAGAGGGCCCACCATGCCCTGACTGAGAAGCGGCCCCCTGGGAGCGCCCGAGGCCCGTGATCGCCCGGCTCCTCGACTACGCCGACCGCGATGCCATCCTCCGCTTTGCCCAGCTCCACAAGGACAAAATGACATTTGATTCTCATACAATCATGGTCTTCCCAGATTATACCAGGCTGGTGCAGCAGCCGCGTCAATCCTTTGTTGCGGCCAAGCGACGGCTCCAGGAGATGAACTTATCCTATGCGTTACTATTCCCCGCCAGGATGAAGGTGATCTTTAACGCCAAGACCTACTTCTTCGACTCCCCGGAGGAGGTATTCGCCTGGACAGACGAGAGGCGAAGCCTCAAACCGCACTCGCCACTGCCGCTGGACTCTTACTCCTCGCCGGGGTCCCATAGGAGCGGCCGGAGAGGTGGAGACGCATCAAACCGGCGGCACAGATCTCGATCCAACTGGCGAGCCCAGGGCCACTCTGAGACCTCTGAGTGAAGCAGTTCCCAACAGGCTCTAGATTTAATGCTGTGGTCGTTCGTCCTGTTTGGAGTGTGTTGGAACTTAATGCTCTGGGGTCATGTGCATCGGCTCTAGGTGATGTCGGACTATCCACGCCCTTTGACATTTTGGGTAATGTTGGGTTGGGTGGGCTCCATTGGGGAACTGCTTGGGTCTTCACGTTTGGGGCCCGAGACATGATTCCACCGCGACAGGTACTCCTTGTTATTGGAAGTATGGGGGTGGGGGGTGGGGGGTGGGGGGTGGAGGGTTGGGGGTTGTTGTTTTTTTTTTTATGTTGGTTTCATGTTCTGCGCACCAAACACACAGTCACACACTATGCCACAGCTTCTGCTCAGACCGATATACACGTTGATGTGGGGAGATGACACATGATACAGGTAACTCTCCACTGGGAGAACTTAATATTCTTTCCTGGAATGTACAGGGACTATTGAATAAGATCAAACGGGGAGCGGTACTGCGCTTAGCGAAGCGCTATTCCGCCGATATCCTATTGCTGCAGGAGACTCACCTCCTCTGTAATAAAGCCCCATGTCTTACTAGGTTTGGGTTCGCCACCGTCTATCACACTGGCTTCACGACGGGGGCGCGGGGCACGGCGATTCTTATCCACCGCCGAGTACCGATCCACATTACAAACCACTGGCTAGACCCGGGCGGGCGCTTCAACGTAGTTTCAGGCATGGTGGCCGGCGAACAGATAACACTTGGGAGTGTTTATGCCCCTCCTCCACTGGGCCAAACATTCATAGACAAAATCACACAGCTCTGGGGGGACCTTCCCGGCGGCCTGACGATACTGGGTGGAGACTGGAACGACACTATGGCACCGCATGACAGATGGCGGGCAGTACCGCTCGATAGATTCCCCCCCCGTTTCCAAACTGAACGTACTCGCACATACACTGGGTTGGTCTGATTCTTGGCGTGCATTTCACCCCACTGAATCAGGGTTCTCCTATGCATCGGAGGTCCACCCTACACTCTCACGTCTTGTTTATATTTTCCTTCCACTCGGCTATATACATAGAGTTGCATACACCTCCCTTCTGCCAAGAGGCCTCTCCGATCACTCGCCTGCCCAACTCAAATTGCGCCTGCGGACCCGCCGGACCCCGTACAGGTGGCGTATGTCCCCATGGCTTCTCCGGGATGCCAACTATCAGGAGACCCTGCATCATGCTATTACTGATTACCTTGGGTTCAACGTGGGCACCTCTCCATCGTGTGTCACCATTTGGGAGGCTCTTAAACCAACGATTAGGGGGGCGGACATTAGTTTTCGTACAGGGGAAAAACGGCGGCGCTTGGCTCAGGTGAGTGAACTGGAGGACCGCCAGAGCCGACTGCAATCCCAAAAGCTGGAGGGCTCTGACCCCAGTTCTCGCCGGAATCTCTTACATGTTCAACAGCAGCTCCACACCGACAGTGCTAAAGAGGCGTGGCTGGCGACCCAGCACAGAATTTATCAATGGGGCGACAAGTCCAGTCAAATGCTCCACAGGCTGTGCCAGGTCCGGTCGACCCCGGTGCAGGTTCCCCTACTGAAGGCCCCGGACGGCACTATGTGTGCCTCCCCCGAGGCCGTGGTCCAAGCCTTTGCTTCCTTTTATGCCGCTCTGTACGAGGAGCGAGAGGTGATAGCTGAGCCCCTTATAGACGAATTCCTCTCGGACATCCCCCCTCGCCAGTTGTCTGATGAAGTGCGTGACTTGCTGGATAGCCCTATCACGTTGGACGAACTGCAGGCGGCGTTGATTAATATCCACCCAGGCCGGGCTCCGGGTCTGAACAGGTTCCCCTGCGACTTTCTGCGCCCACACATGGCGACCCTGGGTTCCCACTTACTTGGGGCACTGCACGAAGCCCTGGAACAGCGCATTTTGCCACTTGACTGGCGGCACGCTGAAATTGTTGTTTTCCTTAACCCGGTTGCCCTCCGGAGGACCCAGGCTCTTACCGTCCCATTTCATTGTTGAATTTCGAACCCAAGCTTCTGGGGAAAGTTCTGGCCGACCGCCTTCGTACCTGCATTCAAGACCTGGTACAACCAGATCAGTCAGGCTTTATGCCACAGCGCTCCACCAGACACAATATCAGGCGAGCCCACAATGCTATCGCAGAGGCCTCCAGCCTGGGTCGTCCCGCGGCGTATCTACTGGCTGATATTGACAAGGCGTTCGACTCGCTGAGCTGGACTTACCTTTTTAAACTCCTGGAGGCCGTCAACCTGGGTCCCCAGTTCATAGCGTATGCGAAGCTGCTGTACACGGACCTCACCGCCTCGGTCCGTGCGGCCGGATGCTGCTCGGCCCCCTTTCCCATCCGTAGGGGTAAGCGCCAGGGGTGCCCCCTATCTCCGCTCCTATTCGCCTTGGCGATAGAGCCTCTGGCTGCATGGGTGCAACAAGACCCCCTCATTAGGGGACTGGATTGGTCACAGGAGCATTCCGACAGAATTGCGCTTTACGCAGACGACGCCCTGTTCTTCATGTCAGACCCGTGGGCCTCGGGGCCCCGTGTCCTCCAAATTCTCCGTATCTTTGGGGAGACCTCCGGTTCCTTCGCCAATCCATCAAAATCTACGCTGTTCCCTATTCACGGCGAACAGAGGAGCCAGGCCTGGGCTTCGGAGTTGATTATCGCAGAAACGGGCTTTAAGTACCTGGGGGTCTATATCTCGCGGTGTCCCACCATTGCCTGGACGCACAACATTGCTCCACTACTCCCGGCCGTTCGTGATGAAACGACGATTTGGTCCCAACTACCCCTATCGTTGTACGGCAGATCTGCGATTTTAAAATGGTGTCCCTACCGCGCTTACTCTATAGGCTCCAGAATTATCCATACCCCATCCCCCCGTTGTGGTTTACCCAACTCAACGCACTTTTGAATAGATTCCTTTGGCAAGGGGGCGCGGTTCGTGTGGCGCTCTCAACATGTACACAGTCCACTTATTGCGGGGGTATCGCGGCTGCAGATGTTCGCGCATACAACTCTGCCTCGCACCTCCGGGTGATTAACGAGTGGTGGTACGGATCCCAGACGGACCCGGCCTACGTCGGTGAATGGATTGCCATGGCAGGTACCCCTTTGCTCCATTTCTTATATAGCAGCACTTCCCTGGATGCGCTTCCTCCGGCTTGCCAGATAGTCATCCAGACATGGAGGCGGGTGGTTCGGTCCATGGGCTGGTGGGGTAAGCTGACGGGTGCCACTCCCCTCTGGCAGGGTACTCATTTACGACCGGTTTCAGCGCTCGCGGGATTCCGCAGGTGGGACCTCATTGGTATATCTACGCTTGGGGACATTATGCAGGGGACCACTCTTAAATCCTTTCAAAGGTTGCAGTCTGATTTCGACCTTCACAAATCGCAGTTCCATCGCTATCTGCAGCTCCGTCATGCATTGACCCCCCTTACTCGGCAGCTAGAGTCTTTACCAGAGTTCCACCCGCTGGAGGGTCGCCTACTGATGGGGGATCCTGGGGCTCACAAAATCCGGCAAATTTACCAGACGCTCAATACGCATTCCAAGACCACTATCCACAAAACCCGGGAGGCGTGGGCTGCTGATCTGCCGGCCCTCACAGATGACGATTGGGCCGAGGCGTTGGCTAGCCCTCGGTATGCCGCCGTCTCTACCAGATATAGACTAATCCAATTTAAATACCTCCACAGGGTATATTACACTCGCCTTCGGCTTTGGAGAATGGGGGCAATCCAGTCCCCGGTCTGTCTCCGCTGCAGTGCAGACGAGGGGTCGTTTTTACATACGGTGTGGGGCTGTGGGGCATTGCAGCGATTCTGGTCCAGCGTGTTGTCTTGCTTATGTCGTGTCCTGGCGTGGGATATCCCGTTGGACCCCAGATTGGCGCTCTTACATAGCACAGAGGACATTGGGGGGAACCGGTACAAGAGACACCTCTTATTTTTGGGCCTCACCTTAGCTAAGCGCGATATAGCGCAGCATTGGAAGGACGCGTCCCCACCCAGTGTCACTAACTGGAAAAAGGCACTGGACAGTTGCATGTCTGCGGAGATTGTGGTATTTCAGGCGAGGGGGTGTCCTCAGAAGCATGGGAAGATTTGGTCTCGGTGGGCCGCGTACAGAGGTATAAATCTGCCTCCAATGTCGCAGTCTGCCGCTCGTGATCCCATTGAACGATTGGTGGTTAATAATTTACCTGTCTAGTGTATTGATGTCAATGAGACGTGGCTGGGAATTTCCTTGGCTTCTACATGCAATGCTTCCTAAGTATGTAATGTGCGCATTAGGGGGGTGGGGGGTTACATGTGTTTCCTGATCTGATGTTCTGCAGACTGTTGGGGAGGGGGTTCACACTGTACCCAGTGACATTATTTTATGCACTTCCTTTGTATTTTTCTTGTGGGGCTCCGCCCATCTGGTACGCTGAAAATTCAATAAAATCTGTTGTTAAAAAAAAAATACATTGAGATAGAAAGCAGACTCAAAGATTTCAACAATAGTCTTAGAATGTTGTATTTTGGATCCGCCAAAAATATTTCTCCATACTCTGATTCAAATAAATCAGAAATATTGCCTGTAGTGTGGTAATTAATAAGTAAAGAGTCACTTGATGATTTACTATAAAGGTTTCACGGACTCCGTTCACCATAATGCATTGCGTTAGAAAAAATGTCCAATCAAGTCAATGTGCTTTTTAAACAGAGTTCAGAACTTCCCCATACCAGCCTCAAAGAATTAAATTTCATGTAGGGCTTGAGATATGTTCAGTACTATGTAAACAGCTGCAACTTTGTCTTTTACGCATGATTATCACAATCCAATTGTATTCCACAACTCCTTTGTGTCAGATAATCCAACCTGTAAGTGGCAGAGAACAATGTCCCACACAAACCCTAGCTGCTCAAAATGTTCTTGAACTCTGACAAAAGCTGTACGGGCCTCCCGTGATTTCACAGTGGCCTAAATTCAACAATCCATCTTGTTCTCACATAGTGTAGCCGGCGGGCATCCCCTCAGTTATATGCCATAAGAACCTTAATGCTTGAGGATGCCTCAGCCTTCCGAGTCGGGGCTCGTACTCGGGCGTCAACCGTAAAATATTCCAAAAGAAAACACACTTGCTACTCCTGCGGCGTGAAAACGAGTCCACCAAACCGGTTCAGTAACGAAAATCCTTTATTCAAGAGAGTTCAGCATTCAGCATGACAGCATGACGCGTTTCGACCTGTATGGCGGTCTTAATCATAAGCAAATATGCTACAATTAGTTGCGTACCTTTTTTAAAACGTCAAATACATCGAGATAGAAAGCAGACTCAAAGATTTCAACAATAGTCTTAGAATGTTGTATTTTGGATCCGTGAAAAATATTTCTCCATACTCCGATTCAAATAAACCAGAAAATTGCCCGTAGTGTGGTAATTAATAAGTAACAAAATAAGATTATAACAGAGAGCAGAAAGGATATTATTCAATCATCAAGAAGATGTTTCTCAATTAGCATGCATCTGAATGCAGAGAAAAAGTGAGGGATTTTGGATATGTACCACAAGAAAGTTCACGACTGTGGTGCACCGCCCTAGAAGAGATCCGCACATGATGCATTTCTTGTTGAAACGTGGATGCAGAGTCTCTTGTTTTTAGATCATAGTGTTAGTGAACTTACAGAACCAGATAACTTATCAGGAAGGGCATCGAGATGTTGATGTGTAAAGCTTTTTATTTGCAGCTATCAGTTGTCATAGTGCTGCAATAGCCAGCCATTTGATGATAGCATGACTGGGCATAATTGGGCACACTTTTGGTAGCATTCAGAAACTGCAAAGCAGCAAGGATCACAGCTCTTATTGAAGCTAGTAAGCACTTAGGTAGGCAGGTGAGGAGAGCTGACGTGTAATCAGTAAGGCAATTACCACAGCGTATACCAATTTTAACTTATGTTTAAAGAGAATATTTTTATTCAGCAGGTGAAATTTTTCAGTTTTGCCATGGCTTGAATATGCTTCTTACGGTGGACGTTCTCATCCAGGAATAATCAAGGGCTTTAGCAGTTGTAGTAAGTTTAGGTGTAATACTAGCATTGATCACGCGATCAAGCCTGATATGTCTGTTATCCACTATGATACCTCAGGAGAGAGCACTATATGGAAACACAAACAATTATATTGCAAATCAAAAGTACAGTTTGAAGGAGAGGGACCCGCTACTGAAAAGGTATGGGGCCAGCAGTTTCCAGAGGGGCAGAGTGGTCTGAATTGAAACACCTCCGCTGAAAGCATATGCATTTGGGGGATTTTCAGGAGCTGCTTGTGTCAGTGAGGCAAACAGCTCTCTGGAGAGTAAACACACTCTTAACCTAATACTGCAACTTGTGAACTTGCCCTACAAATGTAGATAATCAATGATGTAATATCAGCCCCTGCAGTTCAGTTCAGCGTCCACCATTCTAGCGGCCTCCTGTTCATGACCACGGACCTTTATAACCAGGAGTTGCAGGGAGGTCGGGGGGTCCTTTTGCAAGGTTGTGATCATTTTTTTATGGTTGTGTCCATTTTTTTTACTACACTACTAACAGCACCCTCAAAACCTGAAAAATGTTAGAAACTGAAAACAAATGCCACAGTGAACAGCTATGCATGGCACTACCTAGCACGCAATAGGTACTCATCTGACATCACTGAAGAAACCTACCATGGCTCCATGAAGAAAATCACTGATTACCACAAATTAGCAGTGAGCCTTTCCGGGCACAGGAATGTCACTACATTGGGCTTTCCCGCACTGGGGACCTGCAATCAACCGTCATGCTGTTGAGTCTAGTTTTACACCATTTGCTAGACTGTAGAAGGCTGCCTCGTATCAGTTCAGAATTCTGATACGTTTGGAGCAATAATTCCATAAATGCCTACTTACCAGGTATATTCTAAGAAAAGTGGTGACACTTTTCTAAAATATTTCCTTCTTAAGCAGCCGTACTTAATACACTGTTTACAGATACTGCATACAAACCCCAAAACACTATCAACATTGTTGCAAAACATAAATCAAACATACTAGTTAATTTCCTATCCTCTAGACTATCAGATAGCAAGGGGTGGGAAACAATAGGACAGTGTCAGGACAGCCAACTGGCACAGGAACCAACTGACGTCCTGAATAATTTCTAATTAATCGAAGTGCGCCTCACAAGAACAATTCTATGTAAATAAAGACAAGGTTATTGCATCACCAATGTTGCTACAAGAGCTAGGTGAACTTGAGGAGGATATTCTGCATAAAGCGTACACCTTGGGAGCCAAGTTTACAAAATTATTGGTGGGATCTGGTACACACGACTCAATTTTGAATTTAAACTGGGAAGAACTGCGGGTGGGCCTGGAGTGTGGTGGGCTCAACCATTTGTGATATTATGCAATTTGATCTATTTTTAAGATTGAACTTGTCTTTAGCGTGTCCAAATCCCTGTTCCCGACTCCCCAGCAAACACTGTTCCTCTGCTCATAGAATACTCTTCCTGCCCTTTCACACTACCCCAACACTGCATGCAGCCTCTTAAACTCGCCCATCCCTCAGCTCACTGTCCCTTCAGCTCAAAAACTGCCTCATATGCCCCCTCGTCAGTCTGAACATTCACTGTCCTCACAGCTTCTTGCTAGTTGGCATAGAGAACAGAGCACACTCTTTCAAAACCTTTTCCATAAGACGGGAACGTGTACTTAAAGTACTCAGTCATCCGAACTGAATCACAAAAATGACCTACAAACGTACAGACAAAACAACAAATAACACAATAAATGTGGTTGAGCCTAATCAATTGTTTGCCCAGCCTCCTTAAAGAAAATGTTAAATGCATACAGTCACTTTGAGAACCCTAACTGCACATTAAATAAAGATACGTAGCACCGATTTCAGCACTGACTGCATATTGAGAATAGCGTTGTATTTAAAAGGGAATTGCTAAACGACCCTGTCCATCTGCACAATAAGAGAGTTGCCCCGTTACGAGTCCCGTGCAATTTGGCACACATTCATGTATTAGCACGCCTCTAAAACAACGGGGCATGCTAAAACAAGCATTTGCAATGCAATAGGTCTCGCATTTGCGAGAGTTTAAGCTTTTGGCATTGTAAATGACAATGCCTTTTATTTATCTGTTTTGAACACCTCACCCACATAGAGCCCCGCACCACAACCATCCCTAACACGCAGAAAGCCCGGTTCACCGGGGTGCTTTCTCCAATGAGAACCCCGCCCCAGCACCTCAGGCAATGAAGGCCCCCGTAGAATCTTTACCTCAGAGGACCACCCCACAAGCACCTCTTGCCTAGAGGACCAACCCCCACAACCAACCCCTCGACCCTCAGAAGGTCCCATTCACAAGGGTACTTTCTTCAAAGAGAACCCTGCCCAAGCACCTCTTACCTCGAGGACCAAGCTCTTACTCACTTTCCCCACGGATGACCCCGTTGTCAGGAGCAACTTTTCCACAAACGACCGTGTCCCACAAGTACCTCACCCACAAAGAAGCCGCCTCGAGCCCTACTAGAACATCACCAACAAAGCACCGCTCCGCACTTCGCCATAGTGGACCCCGGTCCCTCCCGCCACAAACTCAGAGGGAAACCCCGTGCCGTAGAGCTTTCATCACCATTGCCCCGTGAGCACCTCGCCAATAGAGCATGGCCTGGTTCAAAGCACCTCACACCGAGAGCACAAGAGCTAGGCAAGCCAACATCACCCAACGGACATAGGCCTCACCAGCACATCATTGGCAGCGCACCCCCATATGAGAACCTTACCCACAGAATCAGTGTCAGTCGCACGATCACAAGTACACCCACATCTACAAAAACATACACATACCCACATTATTTACACACTCACAATGCCCCCAAGCCCACCCACACGTAGAAGCATACAGTCAGTACTGTAGAAAAAGATAATTATCGCATACACTTGCGCCGACAGCCAAACACACAGCTCACACATTCGCGTAACCTCCCCACAGACATTGTCATACCGTGCACACACACACTCAAGCAAGCGCACTAACCCACTGCACCAGCCAGTACTCTGGTACACTCACCAACGCACGCAAAACAAGCTTCCCCACTCGGGTAACTGCGGGAAGGTCACTGGTGAGGGGAGACACACCGGACATGAGCGACACGTGGGAAAACCTAGCGGGTGCGGGGGGGATTCAAAATTGTTACTTTCCCCTTCCAGAGGAGCGCTGCTAAAACACAAGGAATACGGACCTGGAACCCTTGAAAAGCTCCAGTTTCTAATAGAAAGTACAAGCCCCGAGTCTAGGGGGCTGTGCTGAGCCTCCAGAAGGGCAGGGACGACTAATTTAAGTGATCTGGGAAAGGAAGGTAGAGCATTGTGGAAAGCGCAGAGAGAGAGAGAGAGGTGTCCCGGGGCAAGATTGCTTTTGGACACATTCCAGTGTTTGTCCTCATTTTCTTTTGGATGGATGACAAAGGGCACTCGACAGAGACACACCCGAGCCTAAAGAAGCAACAAGCTCTTGTCATTGCACAAAGGCAGCCTCTTGTTTATATTTGCATCGCGCTTTCACTTTAAGTGAAAGCGCGATGCAAAAATAAACACGCGGCCGCCCTTGTCAAAGGCGACTGAAACAAGCTGTCGCCATTACGAAAATAATTTTAAAAAGTGTTTACCCACTCATTAAAGGACACCGTCTAACGCCGCAAGCAAACGATCCAGTCCGGATGGGCCGTCCGAGAAGGAGACATGGCGGTAACAAAGAAGCCTCATTTTGAATCGGAAGCCAGCGTTTAGCATAAACGGTGACGCCAGCCAATAGGAATGATGGGCGGGGCTTCAAGTCCCTTTCTGAAATCTACTCGATTACAAAAAGCCTCGCAGAGCGAGAAGCGCATGCGCGCTGCAACGCAGGTCTGCGAGACCTAAAAATTGAACACTTTCTAAGCCATCCAACAACAAATTGAGTCAAGCAGAGCAGCTTCCAATAATCAGTCCCCATCAGTAATTGCATGGCAATGTCGAAAAACATTTTGCATGTTGCCATTATTTGATATTCATTCAAAGGGAAGACTGAGTCAATATCCAATTGCAGTAAAATGCACTGTGTGTTCTTTAAAGAAGCACCAGCTTTGTATTGAACCCAAGACAAAATAGGTCTTGAGATACCGGACTGCAGATAACCTATTTTGTGCAAAAGAAATCTACAGAGCCACCACATCCATGATTCCATCTCTTTGTTCAGAATGGATTTCTCAACATCTCAGATTGCCTCACGGGATGCCCTTCCTCAAAATTATTCTGTTCTATTTTTTCCTCACTTTCAATGTAAAAAAACAACAAAAAAACTTTTTTTTTAATGGGTCTCCCCTCCATTTCCATCCTGGTCCACATTCCTATACCAGTAATCAACTTCTGTACTCTCAATTCCCTCTTCCCCTCAATAGCTTTCCCCCCAACACATTTCCATAACTCTACTTCGACGTCCCCTCCCTCTTGACGATTTAACCCCATAAATGCTGAGACTTTTCGCATGCTGTGCTGAGTGCTTTTTTCACCATATCTGGAGCAGTTCACACTTTAGCCTTCATAAATTTCTTTCCACAAAAGATATCTTAGCCCAATTAACTTCCTCTCCCCCCAATGTGTTGGGTAGTCTAAGGATACCCAGGATTTGTGGATTCTTCAGGCTTCCCCATTGAGAAACTTGCGAGCTACTGGTACCTCTCCAGTTACTTGCAAGTGTCTTCCAGTGTACAGCTAGCCTGCTAAATTAGAGTCTTTTGCTTGGATGAATTAACTTAAGTATACCAAAATTGAGAATTGTGCATTTAATTTGAAAAGGCATGTATTTTCAGGACTCATAACGTGATGTCTGGAGAAAAATAGTTGAACCTCCAAAATATATTTAAAGCTGAATTTTGAGTGATAAATCATGTGGCGCTGGGGAGACTTATAACCCTTACATGGCACATTGTACCTAGGGCTTTTACGTACTGAGGAAATCATCACTGTAAGACTTGCATAGGTGCCCACCAATATAATCTTGTGAAATGTGGTCACTATAAAACACTAATACTATTAGCAGCTTGGCATGATTTTCAATTGACATAAGTAGATCTTACTACAGAAAGTGACCACTGCTCTGAAGAGAAACGAGAAAATGCCCAACATTTGGCAAATTTGTATTTTTTTTAATGAAAAACTATGATAAGTGCCGTGTAAAAAAGTGTATTTTTTGTTGTTGTTTTGTTGGGTTTTCTTTTTGGTTTTTTTAATGGCTTCAACAAAAGGTTTTCTGTGCTAAGATCGCACTCCTTCTGGCTCTCTAGGACAGGTAAAGTTTGGGGAAAAAAATCCAAGACAGTTTTTGCAGTTTTATAAGTGGTTCTCGGTTTCTTATTTTTGCAGCTTTTACATTACATACGTGCAGTTTGTGAGGAAAAGGTGTGAAACCAACTGAACCCGGAAAGCTGTACATTTCTGAAAAGTAGATACATTTTTGATTTCAGAAATTTGTCATTGGTGTACATTGGTTATGGTTTTTCCACATAAAAAGTTGTCCAAATCAAAAAGTAAGAAGGAAAAAAAAAACATAGGTGATCTTTTAAGTTGTTATTTTTTTGCCCAAAGACCAATCTTCAAAAGTAATAAATGCTGTTACGTCCAACAAACCCCTCCAGTCGCAGAGGTACAGTATTTGCTGGCTGTCCAAAAAACATGCGATACCAAGAGCCATCAACCGGGCTACGTAGAGCTTATGATTTTGTATTGTGTACCAACCGTGCATCATTTAACAAGATAAAATCTATTGAAGGACAAATAAGTATGAAAAAAAGCGATGTGTTTCAGAAATAAGCCCAAGAATCTGAGTTTAAGACCATTGGTTATCTGTAAGCCTGAATGTTACCCATATGATTTACCCAAGTGATTCAGAAGCCGACTGCAAAAGATGTTCTACATTTCACACCGACTTACACTTAGATGCCATAAATGGAAAGTAATACGATTTAATGGGTCTACAGTCCCTGTTCCCACACTTATCCTGATAGCAAGCACTAGCAAACACAATCTGTCTTGTCTTTATAATGTGAGAGCCAAGCTGCTGGCTTTGCCAATGTTTGTATTTAAAGTATTGTTTGACAAAAGTAAAAGAAATAAAACGCAGCAAAATACTGGAAGAGGAGCAAACACTTTTTTGATGGTACTTCAAATCTGTACATGGAGTTAAATGTTTTTAATCTTTAGAAACTGCACGGGTTTTTCTTCCAAATACTTACATTTTGCCTAGTAACAATCCTTTAATTGCAGCAAATTAACCTTAACAATGAGCAAAGGTAAACATTACAACAAAGGAATAGGATATAGGCAAACATTAACTACTATTAAACAAGTCATGTAGAAAGAAAATACTAAAAACACTACAAAATAAACAAATGACACACCCCTGCGACCCTTCTAAAAGACAGACACCTAAAAAAGATTCAATTTAAATTTTAAAAAAGTGTTGGCAAAAGTGAAAGCGTTTCACTTGCGGGAGCGAGCAGCGCCAGGAGCGATAATTGCTACCATATGGCACCGCTCGCTCCCGCAAGTGAATCGCCAAACGTGCACGCGTTGCCATTGAAGGCAATGGAACGCGTGCACATTTTTGGCTGAAAAGCCGAAGCGATTGCTAAAGGTCTTTTTGCCTAGCGCGCATGCGCGCTGCGTAGGCGAGACCTAAAAACAAGCGCTGAAACACAAGCGCGGCCCGCGGCCGCGAAAGTTAATTGTTGTGAGAGAGGGGGGGAGCAGGAGGTGAGCCCGCGAGTGGTGCGCGCGCGCGCGCTTGGGAGAGTCTTCACTTTTCAAGCACTGCACTCGTGCTTGTAGCGCACCTGCTCGCTCCCGCAAGGTGGATGCCCCCACAAGCACGAGTGCAGTGCTTGAAAATGAGCAGAGCGACGGCTAAAGGCCCTCCTAAGCAGCGCATGCGCGCTGCGTAGGCGAGACCTAAAAATGTGGGTTTGCACAGCTTACTGCCTTTAACCAGTGTGGATTGGCGCCTCCTTGCGGAAGTAGCAGATGTCACAAAACACTTCCATCGGTACATCTGGAAAGCTGAGACTAGTGCGGTTTTCCAAGCGTACTACGTGGAATATTTCGGAATTCCCAACCTTGGTAAATCTGCACACGTGCGCAGTAGTACGTACATATGCTTAGATTTAAGTTTTCTTTGTGAGGCCCTATGCTATGCGTGTTCTGTGAAGAACATCTTAAATTTACGCTCCTGCGGAGAGTAGGCACAGATGTACACACGTGCTGATCTTTGACCGAAATGTTATTTTTGGGGCTCGGGCTCTGAGAGCAAGCACAGTCCAGCGGCGGCACTTGTAAATTAAGACACTGAGCACGTCAAACTCGACGGAGGAACAGGCAGGCAGAGAAAGACAATGCCTGGTCGTCAAGTCCTAAATCACTTCTGAGGCTCCGTGCGCGTGCACAGACATCGCAGGTGCAAGCCCCCCCCCACCCCCGCTCACCCCCGAGCCAGCAGGAGGGACAGCAGGCTTAAAACGCGTTACTTGGGGAAATATTTTCAGTGGCATTCAATTTATTTTTGGTGTTCGGCGCTCGGCCTTGTTTGCCACCTGCAGATCATGTTTCGTCTGACAGAAACACAAGGGGGGCCCCGGTAGTCAAACAAAGCAGCGCACCTCAGTTATCTCTAAAACAGATGCTATCAGACGTACGGAGAGAGACAGCTCCTGGCAGCGGCCTGCCGAGCAGCAGTGACATAACTCAAACACAACAACAGCACAACCGCAGATAAGAGGGCTGGGTGGCTTTTTAAACCCCAGCGAGTGACAGCAGCAGGGCAGTTTTGCAAAGGTGAGGTTGACTGGAACGTGTGATTGAAGCGAACAGAGGGGATGTCGTTCATTTAAAAAAAATTAAAAAAAATTGCACAATTAAGCGAACTAATCTGCAAAATGAATCTGCGATGTAAACGCGTTCATACTCTGTGCTTTCTGCCTCACCTGGGAATACTGGCCTCCCTTTGAACGTTTTGCTAAAACCAAAAATACATCTGGAGTTACTTCAGTTTCATATTCTTATTGGCACAAGGCAAAACCGCTTTTCAGAAACATACTTTGCTTTCTGACAGAGGAAAAATTATTAAATAAGAGTTCAGTTAGCTGCAGTACCTACCTGCACAATTAATTTACGTTCCAGCCATCATGCCGAACGAATTTCAGTGCATTTCTAGTAGTAACTTTGCTTCTTACTAAATAAAAATCAAAATCCTGCCTTGGTGGCTTTCCATGTGTCTAAATTATACAATAAAACACGAACATATACATTCAAGCACATACATTAAAGTACAGCTTCCTGAACCAGTGGAAACTTGGGGCACACCTTGAGGACCATTACAAAAAAAGGTAGTCAAGTGTGATCAACAGGAACAGAGAACTACCTTCGGAGTACCATGATACTGCCCAATACATCAAAACTCTAAAATACACAACCACCAGAGGCTGGGCAAGCGCTGCCAGACATAACGCCAGCTTTTGGGACTAATTTCTGATGGCGGACCTACAAAGAGTCCTACTGCACGTGAATAGGTATTCTTGCTTCACCGCTTAGCGCTCTGAGTCCACAGGAGTAAAACAGTCGCCATATGACTGCCGTTCCATTTGTCTTCAAAGGAGAGGGCCACTTTGGTTCCACACACTATACTCTCTACCATAGTCTTCCACCACAGTGGTAAACAAGCATTGGCAACGCCAATAGATCTGGGGTTGGCTGCAAGCCTTTTGGCTTTGTCAATGATTGCTTTGTTTTGTAAGGGTTTTTGCAAAATGGTCTTGATAATGCAGCTGCGGAGCCCTTGCAATCTGAAAAAAAACCCAGTAGCTAAAAGTGAAAATACTGCTCTGGTCACAAAAAGCAAAAATTGCCATAGTAGTCTGTGGCAATGAAGGGAACTGCTTTGTGTGTGGATGTACTGCTTGTGAAAGGCTGAATGGTGTCACTCACAGTTAAGTTAGCCAATAGCTGAAGAGGGTTGACCCGTTGTCCTGTGTTGTATGCCATACTGGGTAGAAGAAAAATGTGAATGACACAGTAACAGACCAATGGATGAAGAGGGCACGTAAGTATATTATACAAATAATTTTTGTAAAATTAAAAGTCTTGGATAATGCCAGACCTAAATTATGCGGCATGTTATGCACTCAACGCACCATAACACGATGATCAAAAACATTCCTGAATTACTGATCAGACAACGGCCTAAGGGGTAAAGGACATATATACTTGCTCATAGACAAAGAAATGTCGGAGATGGAGTGCATGTTCTTTATCCAACTACTCTGAAAGGTCAGCATTTTAACAAATCATAGTTCATTCAAGCACATAGCCACAAAATTAGTATTACTTCCTAGCTAAATTAGTATTCTGATAGCTAAATTATTACTGTGATGACTTGCGAATAAATAGATCCTCCAACCTTTGAGCATATGTCTTTGACCAATTGCCCCATTAATTACTACAAAGGATTAAATACATTTTACAAGAGGTAGATTGCGATATACCATTCCAATATATACATGACACAAAGATGCAAAGTTTATGGGAAGCATTAGAACAACTAAATTTTAGCTAACTACCTACAACATCAACACATGAAAAAGACCATATTTGGACTGCCATTCATGGTTAGACGAGCTAGATTATGCTATGATAAAATTTCACTTGATTAAATCCATATGGCTCTACATAATTTTTCTAAAAAAAAGAGAAACTGAGGTTAAGAAATGATGGGCTGGCCGTTTTAAGTAAGTAGGAAGTTTTTTAATGCCCAAGTAGTTTTTCAACCCAATTATATTTTTGACTTTTACAATTATATGCTTAAATCTACTGTAGATTAAAAGCCTCGAAAACTAATTTAAAAGTAAACCTAAACAAAAATCAGCAAATGTTCATGTATAATCCCATCACACTATATGAAACTTTAGAATAACTAAACTTTAGTCAACTATCCAGATAGACTCTACACGAAAAAGAACATATCTGGACAGGTGCCTTCAGAGAGATTAGTCAGATCATGCTACAATAAAATTGCACTTGACTAGCGCCAAATTGGCTCATTTAATCACCACACTATTTAAAAAAAATAAGATACTAATGTCAAGAAATGACAGGGTACCCCATTAAGTAAAGAGAAAGTATGCAACTTTAAAGTAGTTGAAAAACCCAATTATATTTTTTGACTTCTACAACGATATACTTCAAGCCATTGTAGATGAAATGCCCCAATAACAAATCGTAAAAGGTAACAAAAACAAAAATCAAATCAATATATAGTAATTACTTAAAGCAAGGGTAATTAAGATCAACATCCTAAAAAACAACATTCTTGGCAAAAAGTGATGATGAATCAGCAATTTACCAAGCAAAGAAGACTTTCCTCAGCCAAAAAGTATTGGAGACTGACAATTCCTATTCAAGAAAAAGAACATATCTGGACAGGTGCCTTCAGAGAGATTAGTCAGATCATGCTATAATAAAATCGTACTTGATTAGCGCAAAACTGGCTCATTTAATCACCAAACTATTTTTTTAAAAATTAGATGCTAATGTCAAGAAATGACAGGTTACCCCTATTAAGTAAGGAGAAAGTATGTAACTTTAAAGTAGTTGGACAACCCAATTATATTTTTTGACTTCTACAACTAATACTTCTGGCCATTGTAGATGAAAGGCCCCAATAACAAATCGCAAAATGAAACAAACACAAAAATCAAATCAATATATAGTAATTACTTAAAGCAAGGGTAATTAATATCAACATCCTAAAAAACAACATTCTTGGCAAAAAGTGATGATGAGTCAGCAATTTACCAAGCAAAGAAGACTTTCCTCAGCCAAAAAGTATTGGAGACTGACAATTCCTATTCAAGAAAAAGAACATATCTGGACAGGTGCCTTCAGAGAGATTAGTCAGATCATGCTATAATAAAATCGTACTTGATTAGCGCAAAACTGGCTCATTTAATCACCAAACTATTTTTTTTAAAATTAGATGCTAATGTCAAGAAATGACAGGTTACCCCTATTAAGTAAGGAGAAAGTATGTAACTTTAAAGTAGTTGGACAACCCAATTATATTTTTTGACTTCTACAACTATATACTTCTGGCCATTGTAGATGAAAGGCCCCAATAACAAATCGCAAAATGAAACAAACACAAAAATCAAATCAATATATAGTAATTACTTAAAGCAAGGGTATAAGATCAACATCCTTGGCAAAAAGTGACGATGAGTCAGCAATTTACTAAGCAAAGAAGACTTTCTTCAGCCACAATATATTGGAGGCTGACAATTCCTCTGAAGAGCTGTTTAAAGTGTTATGATTGGTAGACTGTAGGAAGGTAGGATCCTTAAAGGATGGTTAACAGCATCATCGGCAGGGACGGGCAGACAGCACGTGAAGGCAGCGGGAGATCAAGGAAGCAGAAGCGCTCAGATAACTGTAGATTTACTGGCATTATCGAAAGTTTACTCTCGCACTGATAGTACACGCTGTTTTTGTTGTGATAGATCGAGCGAGCATACCGGACCTCACTTTTTTTTAGCATACATCATCGAGCACGCCAGTTGTAGTAAGTGTTTGGCGGTTTTTGGGTTTCTTGTTAAAAAATGTAACCTCTAGGGAGGGCAATTGCCGCCCAGGGCATATAATAAATCACAAATTGATTTTTATTATAGATTCACTTATTCATTCGGAGGCTGAGTTCAACCCAGGACCGGGTATGTGTCAACTGTGGTTGGTTTATTCTCTCACAGGGAGAGGAGTTGCATGTTTCAGAGATAATGCACTAATGGCATGTTTATCCTTTATAAGTTACACTGAAAGGGATGCATGATGCACTTAGGGGCAGATGTCAATGAAGGAATCTTTCAGTTATCATTTTTCAAGTCACTTTTCGTTACGAAGATACACACTTTCGAATCACAGCATGAACTTATGGCGCTAAACAACACGGTGAAGGGCATAAACCTGAAAAGTCAGTATATTTTTTTATATTGTTGTGGTTGCGTTCACACAGTATGGTAAAAACTATGTATCATTTGTTACCACAGAGGTCCCCTGAAGAAGGGATTCCCGAAATGCATTGGGAACACGGCAAAGAAATACCTCATGTGGAATTGATAATGTTGTGAATGCATTGTAAAGAATTGTAAAATACAGAAGACACGTGGAAAGTGTCAAATGAATTTGTTTACTGCTGTTTTCTTCTTTTTCTTTGTATTATCATTGATAACATTGAAGTAATTGGTTCACAGCTATTTGCTGGATGAATGTTTTAATCATGGTATCAGTGTAAAAAAACTTGTTAAATTTGCATTGCAGCACACCGGCAAGAGTAGTGCACCTTGACACATGTGACAGAGTCTGTACACATTAGATGGTTAACCCCACTTTTTGCCTGGTGTCAGTGAGTTTTTGACTAGTCTGACTGGAATCCTGCTAATCAGGACCCCAGTCACCGTGCTTCCTCCCTAAATTTGATTATGGTAAGTACTTTGGGGCCTCCACAATTGGCTACTGGTGTACCCATGAAGGTCCCTAGTATATGGTCTTAAGGTACCCAGGGCATAGGTACACCAGGAGTCTCCCATGGGCTGCAGCATATATCATGCCACTCATGAGAGACCCCTCAAATTGTGACTAAGGCCTGCCATTGCACCCTGTGTAAGCTGGCGCAAGCATCACTTACAACAGATATACGTTTTCTTATATCTGAGGTACCTACATTTAAAACCTATAAGTAACCCTGAAGGCAGGGTGCTGGGTTATAAGTGTGAGGGTGCCCTACATGAGCAGGACACCCCCTACAAACCCCAGAGTCGATTCTCCAGGCTTCGTAAGTGTGGTCAGCCATTTTGATACATATAGTGGCCATGCCTCATTACACGATGGCTAACTATATATTGGCTGTGCCAAACCAGGGCATGTTTGGTATCAAACATGTTGGAATCATACCCCAACACAGTTACCGGTGTTGGAGGTATGATTCCATGCACTGGGGGGGGCTCCTCTGGGAAGCCCCCTGTACTCCTGGTAACAGCCTTTCAGCGTCTGCCAGCAAGCTAGTGCTGCTGCCGACCCCAGACACGATTCTACCCTCCTGCTGCTGAGCTGAGCTCAAGCAGGGGAAGGTAGAACAATAGGTTTCCTGTCACAGGGAGGTGTGACCACCTCCCAGACAGGACTTAGTGTATTGGGCTGGGGTGGGGGTGCTTGCCAGCGCCACCAGACTGCTTTGAAGAGCACGTTTGGTGCCCTCCTTGCATACTCTAGTTAGAACCAGTTCTGGGAGCGCTTGGCTCCCGCTCTGGGGCAAAACTGGTCAAAGGACATGGGAGTATCCTCCCCTCTGTCACTTCGCACCTATGCACCCGGCTTCCCTGGTATAGGTATTCTAGTTCCTGGGTTATCCACGGGTGGGTTGACTCTCCAAACTTTTGTCTTCCACAGTGTTTCTTCAGGGTCCACTGGGGAGGGTTCTTCGTCTTCAAAACTGCAACCGTGATATTCCCGTTGACTTCTATTGAGTAGGCGGCTGTGTTCCCACTCTTAACACAGCCTCCGTGGGTTTCCTGGGTACTTACCTTGGGTGGTTCCTTGGCTCCCCAACTCTTCTGAGTCTCTTGGTCTAAGTCCCGACTTCAGTCGCAGTGTGCATTCCAATTTCTTAGCATATGGTTTGGTCTCCCCCTGGAGAACACTGTGTATTGTGCTTACTTACCTGTTTGCAATTAAAGTATTGTGTGTATTTGTGTTTATATCTCCGGGTAGGAGATATACCAATGTGTTAGTGAGTGTTATATAACAAATAGACACATTTTTATAAATACACTGTGTGGTTCTTTGTCATTTCAGCTAACTACATGATTAGATCTGGTAAAACAAGCTGCTTAACACTCCTTCTGGACTAAGCCTGAAGGCTGCTCTCCACATCTACCACTTAGAGAGCTTTCTAGAATTGTCTAAGACCACTAAAATCACCATAAGGGTTGTCTGGATTAGTGCAAGGTGCATCACTTAAATAAGTGTGCACCATATATAATAAGCCAGCCTCCTACATAGATAATTTCCTTTAAAGTTGGGGTAAAGTAAGTAATTTGAACACTTGGTATAATAAGATGCGAACATCCTTTTGTGGGAAGATAAATTTAAGCTCAGTATCATATGAGATAATCAGCTAACAAACAGCTTGTGCTGCAGACCAGTTCATCTCAATGGACTGAATTTCTCAAAATCAGAAAAGATGACATGAGAACTACTATTAAAATCCTTAATCTAATTTATTATGAGGGTGTTACACTTAGATCAAGCATAATTTGGAAATGTGTTAACGAGCTGTGTTACAAAGTTCATAAAATATTCCTGTGGCACAATACGATTATTGGATTCGAAGAAAGCTTTAGATTTAACAGATAAATACTGCCTTATCTTTAAAATCATACTTTTGTTACAAAAAGTTGCATATCAAAATATCAAGGTCTGTAGTATCGATTTGCACATATACTGGCTTCAGAATGTCATCTAGCAGCATATGGTCAGGGTAAACATGCCTAAGGAAATATAGAATTAGTACTTTTAACTCTACATCTACTTACCTTGACCGCATGTTGATCACCGATATTGTGGAGTTGATGCAAGTGCAAATTGGTGTACAAAAACTCCATATTTTGGTAGAATGTCATTCTAAGTACTGGAGCGGTCAGAGATTAAACAGTTTTAAGCTTTTTTTTAATAACAGTGCATACTGACAAATTACCAGTTGGGTTTTTGTCTTGTTAAAGGGAATGAAATATCATTGTCGGCTGTCCAGCCATCGATTCTATAAATTCCTTGACAGTGGTGGAGCAGAACTGTTGAAGTTACCGGATCTCTCTCCAACTTCCTCGACTACCACGTCTTGCTCTTTGTGATGAGGGAGGTGGATAGGGGTGTCTTCCCAAGCATGCAGATGCCTTCCATTTTCTCTGAGCAATAAACATTTAAAGGTGTGTTTTGGAAAAAACATATTTATTTCCAATCCATCAAAATCACTGGTCATCTGCGAAGTGCCACAGGGTACAAGTTCTTGAAGTCCTGCAGACCCTCGAGCTACAATTCTGCACATAAGTTTATAAATCTCAAGTGGTGTTTAAGGGCCGTTCTGTCCAGAAAAAGACCTTTGGTTTATTAGGCAAACATGCCACGAAATTTATTCAGGGATGAACAAACATTGGCTTGTACCTTTAGCAGCATTAAAAAGGTTGTCAAAAATTATATTTGATCAAGTTATCCAGCGCTTAATTTGTGAAAAACAAAAGTGATGGGGGACCAAACGTTTTCCTAGAAGTCCACCTCCAGGTCTGCCGAATGACAATGTTGCGGAATACCAAGACTGCCAAGTGTTCATTCTACCTCACGCCTCTTTCTGCCACCCCCCTACACTTCCCGTCTCTTTACCTTACTGTTTCTTTTGCAGCTGTTTTTCCCAGCATTGCCACTGTTCTGATTTTCTTCTCCACTTCCTTCTTTCTCCCTTGTCTACCTTTCTCTCTGTTGTTCTGGGTCAAAGTTTGATGATGAAAAAGAAGTCCTGGTCCCTAAAAATGAGTGACGGTGCCCATGGCCTGCAAACTCCGGCACAAATTAAGCACTGTTTGGTAAGCGCCAACAAACCAGAGTCACTGTGCAGGGAGAGAAGTAGCTGGACTAAAAGAGCAGACATTGCATTGCGCAAAGAGAAAACTTGATAAGAATGTATAAAACCGTCAATACTTTCATTTTAACTAGTGTAACTGTTGACTTTTAACTCATCGTCTAAATACTGCAGTACGTGATGTACGAACAAGTGCCAATTGAGAAATACTGATCCAGATGCACATGGCAAAATGGAAACTGTGTTTTTCTATGATCACTCCTAGGTATTTTCCCACTTAAAAAGACATTTTGTTTAGATAGTTTTAATTATTACAAGTCACTGACAAACCTAACCTTTTAGGTTTCAGCGGGCTGGCTTCCAAGGCCTAAGCAGTGTTGATGAATAGCAGCTTAGCATACTAAGCCACTCGGAAACATCTTTTGATTCTATGCTGCACTGAGCTGCTTGGATTAGCCACACAAAAACTCAGACGTAATAAAAAGCAGATCTCCAAGCTGAGTCCCTGGTAAATCTTTCTTGTGGTTCCTAGTCCTCACGGGGACCCATGGTGTTGTAGGAATCAGATGAACTTGAGTTTAAGACCACACAGATGCTGAAAAAATTACTTAGTAAGTAAGGGCCAGATGTACGACCCTATTTTGCATGCGCAAACGGGTTTGCGACCCGTTTGCGCATGAAAAATGTGAAAGGGCCATGTACAATTCCTAAATAGCGAGTCACAATTTATTTGCGACTCGCTATTTAGGAATTGCGAGTCGCTATTAGGAAAGGGCGTTCCCTTCCTAATAGCGACCCCAACCCCATGTCTGAATGTTTTGCGACCGCAATTGCGGTTGCAAAACACTCGCAAATTACCACCCTCTTCAAGAGGGTGGTAATGGAGTCGCAAATGGGGAAGGGGGTCCCCAGGGGACCCTTTCCCGACTGGCCCCCAAAATATTTTTTAAGGGCAGGCAGTGGTCTCAGGGACCACTACCTGCCCTTAAAAAATGAAACGAAAACGTTTCATTTAATTTTTATTCAAATGCATCCCGTTTTCCATTAAACGTCGCAAATGCGACGCAATTTGCGAGTCGCAATTTGCGACTCGCAAATTGGCGGGTTGTACATCTGGCCCATAATGCTAAAAAATCAATCTTGGGCAATTTAAGGTTCATTTGAAAAACCCTGGAACAGACATAGAAAGTGGCCACAGCACAGTGACCAACCAAAGGTCTATTTTAATGTCTCGCTTTCAGTAAAGTGGCTGGTCAAGTGTATAAACCTGCTGATAATTGGGGCATTTGTCTTCAGTGAGTGGATTGTTTTATACTGCAGTAGGACCTTCTGACAGTGGTGCTGGAACAAGTCTCAGAGTGGGGGTGCTGGCATCAATGTTACATCAAAGAGGTCTCACAGTGATTTTGAAAATCCAAGCGTCACTCAAAGAATAACCCTAACAAATGAGCCACACCCATTCACCAGGGTTGTATGACGTTACAACGCATTCTTTTGCAAAGCATTCCTTTACCACGCAGGCGTTACAACGCGAATGCCATTCCCACGCATAACCTTTACCACGAATATTCCTTTACCACGCATACTTTTACAACAATTTTCGTTGTAAATTCATTCATGGTAAGGGCATACTCTTGGTAAAGGTTATTCCCCCACCCCTAAACCCTTCTTACAAATACCCCTCCTCTGCCCTTAACCCTAAAATCGGATTCCTGTTTTTTTAAAATTACATTTAAAATTCCCCTTACCTCTCCACGTCGTCTCTTCTCTTTTTTCTTCCGTGTTGACGTTGCACGTCGTATAGAGGAAACGGAAGTGTTTTTCCGTTTCCTCTAACGACGCCGATTGCCTCCCGATTGCCTCCACATCCCTACTTAAATAGGTGCGGTTTCTTTTTTGGGGGGAAGACCCCCCCAAGCCCCCTTTTTTTTTTTTTTAGCCTTTAACACACATGCCTTTACTACGTATTTCGTAGTAAAGGTATGCGTGGTAAAGGCTATTCGTGGTAACCACGCATGCGTTGTAATGCATGCGTGGTTACGTTATGCGTGGAAACGGCCGCGTTGTAGTGGCCGTTTCCCATTCGCCAGGAGAGTGGTAATGGTGTAGTAAGTAGACAGTTGTGCATTTTAGAGCACATTGTCGCAAATATGTTACTGAAGCAGGGTATGATAGCACACTGTCATTTACAGGCAGCACATTTTCCACTGAAATGGCCACTAAATTTGCACAGACATGCAGTTCTAATGATAAAACTATATAGTGCACAAAAGTTAATATGTGGGTTTTGAGATTCAGCTAATATTTAGCATTTGTGCATCAACAAGTAAAGTGTCTTGATTTATTTTGATCTAATTACAATCCTTTTTTTTCCAATACACTTCAGAATTCCAGAAAATGTGCTTAATTTGTGCATTCCTAATATATTTTGAAATATGTGTGCAGTTCATTTACAGATATTTACATTTTGTTGTGTTAAAACAAATTGACATCCTACAGCCTGTCATTTCATACTGCCAGTACCCCAGCGAGATTGTCACATAGCTCAGTTTACAAAAGCATCTCCATTTTCAGAGAAAAAGAAAAGTAATCTACATTGTAAAAAAATAAGCAACGATTTTACAGAATACATAGCCGGACATGGACCTTGATCTTTGGACGCACAGGTAATGAGTGAAGAAAAAAGCACATCTTTATTGCTCATTCACCTTTTAAACCGGAGCATGATTATTTTGGGGGTGCTACAGCACCCCCAGGACCTCTACTTCCAGCGCCTATGCGCCTTCTGAGAATGCACAGAGACCACTTTAGGAAATTATATACCGAAAATGTTTTCTAATGAGGCCTTGTGTTATGTAATGTGAAAAGTAACTTAAAGATCACTGGAAGGAAGCCCCATAACAGCCAAATGACTTCCTGTCTCCAAGTGCACCAGATTCCAGTCTCTGAGCTTTAAGTTAGGAACCATGTGTATTCTGGGAGTTGTAGTCCATGTGCACTTCGGTTGAACCAATAGGAGTAAAGTTCTCCATTACAAAGGCTTGTAAACGCAACCACAGAACAGGAATATGTTGTCGATGATGACTCGAAGCAATCTGATAATCTGGACTTGAAAGGGCAATGGTTGTAAACTATGGGTGTCTAATGTGACAAAACTGTGAACAGCAAAAGGAAACAATGTCAAAGAAAAAAAAACAATAAAACAAATTACTACGTAGAAACATCTTTCTTTGTAGCACCATATTCCATTACCTGTTGGCTTCGAATGTCTAGATATTCTTAAAAGCCCGGTGCAGGAGTGTAATACTTTTCACTGAGTATCATCATATATGATTTGCTGCGCAGAACGTCTTGCACACAGGGCCGGACTGGCCATAGCGGGCACCGGGCGTCTCCCCGGTAGGCCACTAGGGTGGGGGCCGGTTTTGGGCCCCTGGGGGGCCTGTTTTGTTACCGGGGGTCGGCAATATCGGCCCCCTGTAACAAAATCGGCCGAATCCGGCCCTCGCAAACTGCTCGGCTGCACTCCCCCTCACCCCAGGGGGTGGCGGCTGAGCAGTTTGCCAGGGCCGGTTTCTGTTCCCAGTCCGGCCCTGGTTGCACATGGCAAATGTTGTGAGTGTTGACAATTTTCATAACTTGCTATTTATGGATGATAATTTGCTATCATATGTATGATTTAATCGTTTAGGGGAAGAAAAAAAACTGCAAACTAAACACCAGGTCAAAATTGCTGTCTACATAGATGTAGGAAATGCGTTCTGGGCTTAGTGTGTGAGACGACCGTCTAGCTCAGCCCAGTATCTGAGTGAGGCGGCGGATCTGGTGTAGCCCTTATAATGTGAGTGAGTATTTGCAGCATACGGTCTGTAGTCCTTACAGAAAGGTCGTGTGCTCACTTCATTATACCTTATAGGTGAAATCTGTGCCACTGCACAGTTTTGACATACTTAGGCCTAGAGAAACAGGTCTGGTATAAATCTGAGGGTAAACATGTACCCGAAGTGCATTTCTGAGACAGACCCATTGACATTTTTGCAATAACTGTACCACTCATGGCACTTTGAGAAATATCATATTTCCCTGGCTCAGTCATAATCAGATTCGAAACCTTTGTCCCCCCCTACTGGGCAAACTTAATTGCTCTGCTGACCAGTAGGTAGATCAATGCCCCACCCCCACACACAACTGATCTATTTAACAGTGCTTGCCTCATGTAAGAAATTGGAGTATTAGTTCAGGGTGTGAAAACCCACCTCAAATAATCATCACAATTCTTGTCAGGATGAACCACTAAAGTCACTACATAAACTTGAGCTCATTCCCCTGATACCTATGGCACAAAGCATACAGGCTTAACTTAAAGGCAATGTGCAAAGTATTTATGCAGTACTGAAACAGTAATAACGTTGAAATGCAAAACAATAAAAACTTCAAAAGCAATTAGAGAAATAGAGTAAAATTTAATAAAGAAACTGACACTAAAATGACAAAAATCCAATAATGGGAGCCACAGATATGAATTTTTTAAGCGTTAAATAGAAATAGCACCAAGAAGCACAAAATGCCAATGATACTCAATGGTCATGGAAGAATAAGACCTATGTGCAATTTACCACTGACTGCAATTGAGTATCGGTCGGATACACTAACAAGATTTGTATTCGATTTATTTATTTATTTACAAAGTTTTATATAGCGTGAACTAGACCCGTTGAGGATATCAGAGGGCTTTACAAAAGTTACATCAAAAGAAAAGTTGAGCGCTAGTAACATAGAAATGAGTAGCTAACATGAGATTGTATCTGTTGTAGGTTCTCGTTGAAGGTCCGGAGTGTGTTAGTCATTCTCGTTTAGAGTTCATCACGAATCCTGGTAGGTGATAAAGATTTAACCCTTTAACTTAAGTTCTTTAAGTCTCAATCCACCACTAGAGTACACTTCTAAAGCCCCCAAGCTCTCAGGAGAGGCACTTAGAGACTCACAAACAGGCTGGCATAGGTGAACATGAGGGTCTGGTCTGGATCCAGTTGTCACTGGTCAGCTGGGCAGGTGCAGAAACAGACCTCTTGCAGATTGTTGTATCCCTGTAGCTCCCTTATGACCCTTAGAGTCCACTTTTGTCCTTAGTACAAGCGGGAGGGCAGGTTCAGCCTTCTAGGCTCTCCTCAGGTAGCAGACAGCAGGTTGAACCCTCTTCTGATCTTCCACATGGCCATGAGTCTTCTGAATAAGGTGCTCGGGGGTGCCACATTTCTTTATGGCATGAGCTAATGGGCGGGGACATTCTAACCAATGGGGTAAAGGTTCCTGGGTCTAAACCTACCCCCTTTGTATAGTCTTCTGCCACACTAAACTTGGGCTCTGAGAGCTGGGTGTGTGTGGGGGGTGTACTATGGTAATTCTGGTGTCCTCCCACATCTAACACTAAAATCAGTTTTAGGCAGTCCCTGTAACCCCCAACAAACTCAGAGACAGAAGTCTAGTAAAATCAAAGCCAAGGTTTCAGCACACAGACAGTAGGTACATACAACGTGTTTTGGCATCCTGCTTCCCTCCTTTGAAGTGCACCCCAAATGTTATATGTAAACCTAGCAGACGTGTCAAACAGATCAATCAATCAATCAATCAATCATGTCACTTATAAAGCGCACTACATACCTGCGAGGGTCTCAAGGCACTGGGGGAAGAGGGGGGTGGTGCTGCTACTGTTCGAAGAGCCAGGTCTTGAGGAGTCTTCTGAAGGCCAGTAGGTCTTGGGTCTGTCGGAGGTTGGTGGGGAGGGTGTTCCAGGTCTTGGCGGCGAGGTGGGAGAAGGATCTGCCGCCGGCGGTCGTTTTCCGGATGCGGGGGACTGTGGCGAGGGCGAGGCTGGTCGAGCGGAGCTGGCGGGTGGGGGTGTAGAAGCTGAGTCGTCTGTTGAGGTAGGCTGGTCCGGAGTTGTGGAGTGCTTTGTGTGCGTGGGTGAGGAGCTTGAAGGTTATCCTCTTGTTGACAGGGAGCCAGTGCAGGTCTCTCAGGTGGGGTGTGATGTGGCTGCGTCGGGGGATGTCGAGGATAAGACGTGCAGAGGCGTTCTGGATGCGTTGCAGCCGTCTCAGGAGCTTAGCCGTCGTTCCTGCGTAGAGGGCGTTTCCGTAGTCCAGCCTGCTGGTGACGAGGGCCTGGGTGACTGTTTTTCTTGTTTCGGTGGGGATCCACTTGAAGATCCTGCGGAGCATTCGGAGGATGTTGAAGCAGGATGAGGAAACGGCGTTGACCTGCTTAGTCATGGAGAGGGTGGGGTCGAGGATGACCCCTAGGTTGCGTACGTGGTCGGTGGGTGGCGGGGCTGTTCCCAGTGATGTTGGCCACCAGGAGTCGTCCCAGGCTGAAGGGTTGGAACCAAGGATGAGGACCTCCGTCTTGTCCGAGTTCAGCTTCAGGCGGCTGGTCCTCATCCATTCGGCGACGGCCTTCATTCCTTCGTGGAGGTGGGCTTTGGCGGTGTGAGGGTCTTTGGTGAGACTGTGACACTGTAATATCAAAGAGAGTCCCACTGTGTTTGGGGCCTGAATGGCTGGCAGGACAAAAGAAGGTCCCAGCCAAGTGTCAGCTAACAGTTGCATGTGACTGGGAGGGGGGGGGGGATGATGGGGCTTTTTGAAGTATGCTCCAAGTGTCATATCAAAAACCCCATCAGACCTGTCAAGCAGGATGTGACATTCAAGCAAGACTTGATACTTTAATATCAAAGACTATTCTCCCAGCCTCCCAAGCATATTCTATCAGGTTCAGATGGGTCATCTCTGCCCATTCAGGTCAAAATATTGTTTGCCCCTGGAAGCAGTTCACACCTCACAACAGGGGAGCCATCGGTATGCAGGGGACAGTTGGAAGGCACTGAAACACGTTAGAAGCTTTAGGAAAGCAAAAGATAACCTTTCTAAAGTACCCTTTCTGCTGTAGTTAGACAGAATTGGACTTTGCCATTAAATAGGATTTTGTTCAATTATTAAAAAGAGTCCTTGAAAATTTCTCTAGCTGTTTCCTGGGTGGAATTAACATTTATTACATTTAATATTGCACCCCAATGGTTTCATTCGGAACAGTTAATCCTGCTACAGTGAAAATAGCATTTGGCCCTTTTCATTGTAAGGGCACATTTAATATTACACGTTTAAATGTCCTACTCTTAAATATGAGGCACCCTGCCTTAATAGGCAATAAGGCCTACTTAGGGGTTACTTGCTTAGGCCTATCAAAAGGGGTTATTTTGATAGGTCGAATTAGCAGTTTAAACTTCCACAGTCAAGTTTCCGGTGGCAGGACTGCAGTCATGTTTGCATTTCAATGCAGTGGGTGGCACCATGAGGGCTGCAGTCCACTTGCAGGCCCTGGGTATACTTTAGATACTAAATTCTAGGGACTTATGTATAGGTTAAATATGCCAATCAGGAGTACACCAGTTTTTACCATTTAAAAGAAGGACCACAAGCACTTTACTGTTGGTTAGCAGGGGCAAAGTGCACATGGTTCTATAGCCATCATAAAATTGTGTTCCACAAAAACAGACAAAAAATTCAGAGTGATCCTACAGAAATGGCAAATTTCCGATGCTCCAGTTCCTGGAAAAGGAATGCGTGAAGAGGAAATCTGCATGTGTTAATTGTCCACAATGAACCTGACCTGGACAAGCCCAAGTCCACGGAAACAAGGGAGGAAGGCCAGACCTCTAGAGCATAACATAGGAGGGGCTCTCCTTTGAAGTTTTGGTGGGGAGAGATCAGGCAGCTATGCGAGTTGGGGACAGGGCTGACGTTCTCAGGCAAGGTCTTTCCATAGACCACTTGAAGGCGCAATGTTGAAATGTCCCAGAAAGATGTGCGGGAGGGTTGGGACAGGGGTGGTCTGATGATGTGGCACCCTAGGATTGGGTAGATGTGCTTACTTTACAGAACTTTTCACCTCACTTAAAAGCCCCTGAACAAAGGAGAGACACTTGAGAAGACACTAGCCCCGGCTGTGCGATGCCTGAATAATGTCCAGCTAGAAGGAAGAAGGCTCCTGAACCTCTGCAAGGATGGACTTTGGGACTCTAAAACTTCCAGGACTAGGATGGGTCTCTCCGGGGTCTGTTGCTTCGGCCCCCATATGCCTCCTGAGGAACAGTAGGTGGAATGGACCTGGTGGGAGACCCTGGAAGTTTTCCCTTCTGTGGACTGGCCCCTGACACAGCTGCTGACACACGGGTGCCCTGCACAACAGCTAATGTCATGGGGCGTGAGGACTCCAGCAGGGATGATGTTCTGCTTGTTGGCTTTGGAGGGGCTGTGGATGACATCCCCCAAGCAGGAGAGGGCATCAGGAGCCCACGAAAGGAGAGGTCTGGTGAAGGGAGCCTTAAAAATCAAACTCTCCAATGAAAAGCAAATTTAGAGGCGAGGGGACATGGCAAAAATGCTCCATTGGTGCCTGGGAGTATAATTGGACCAAAACTATGTGAATTGGCCCTAGAGACCAGAGAAACCACTATTACAAGCTTGGTCCCACTGAGAGGCCGAGAGGGAAACTGAGCTCATAGTGCCCAGCGGCCTAGGCTAAAAATAACCCCGGGTGGGCAAGGACCTGGGGGTCAGTGCAACCTGCTTTAATTATTCTTTATGAAGAGCAGGCACGCGTAGAGCCCTCTGCCCAGGGAAATCCTTGCCCCTGGAGACCCCATTCCCCAAGTCATCAAGCGCCACCATACTCTTCAAGATTTACATGGTCCTCGGGGGGCCCAATTTCTGGAAACGTGGAGGACAGCCTTGTAGCTCCCAGGGGATGCCAGAGTCCAGAGAAGAGAGGCAGGTGTTTCTTTTGCCCCCTGTGGCCATGTCTGGAGGCAGACGGGTGCACAGGTCACTGGTTCACGTGCAGGAGGGAGAACCAAGCCAGCTCTCACTCCCGCTTCTTAGAAGCTGTACCCTGGTGCTGGGCGCCTTCAGGCACCATGGGTGCCTTGATGGTCCCACTGCAGGTCCCAACCTCTACAACACCTGGTGCACGAGTGGGCCCGGCACCTGGATTTAAAAAAAAGATGCAGCATGAGGCTGCATATCAAGAAAACTGCCTGCTGCTGTCCCACTAATAAAATATTCACTGTTGAGGAGAAAGGAGCGCCCCAGAATCCGCTGGGCACTCCCAAAGTATGCCTGTCTGCTTCTAGTTGTGCCACAAAAGTGGGCAGGAGCACCACCAATGGGTCAGTAGATATTTGGCGATCTGCAGGAAGTACAGCAGCCTCTTCCAGAAAAGGCTGCCCTAGGTCTCCCAAGGTGTTGCATTTATGGCCCCACAAAAGGTTCCTATTGATTTTAAATGCTCCTGGTGCTGGTGCTTTTGCACACAGGCTCTGGTGTGCAGGGAGTTTTACTGGTCGGTGCTCAACCAGCAGTGACAGCAGTGTATAGGGAGAAATACATTTTTGGGATTCAACTGATGTTGCTGATTGACAATGAAGGTTACTGAATGTTGGTACTATCCCCATTGATTTCAAATGTGGATTGTAATGTGTTTCTGTTTTTAATAATGCAATGACACCTTAGCAAAGTCAGTAGGCCTGTTTTATTTTTTTATATAAGTGCACCCTATGATATTGTGTCTAGCATACGTGTAGGAGGACTGTGATTTATGGCTATGACTTGCTGGGGTGCAAGTTGTTCTACAGGTGCCAGCAAAGGTATTTCCAGCTGTCTGTTTATAGATATTTGTAATTTAATGCGTAGTCTTTAGTAGTGTTGGCCAAATAAACTACTCTTTTTTATACGAAAAAGCACTGACTGTACAATGGTTTATTGAGTTTGTTGCATACCAGTGAGCTGGGTGTACTAGCCCACACGAGTGGACCTTGGACTGTTCTGCCTCGCTACCTTGAGAGAGTTAAGTGCTACACTGGGATACTTGGTTCCCAGTAAAGAGAAAGGTGCAGACTTATTACTTGTGCAAGAATCACATCATTTGAACTAATAATCTAATTTCTTACAACAGGCATTTCAAACCATGGTTCAAGATCATCTCTATGTTTTGAAGGCCAGACCATACAATACATACATTGTGCTGCTTGATAACACGTTACAGTACTCTGTTGAGCAGAGACATCCAGGCAGTAGACCTGATGAACTGCACTGCAGTGCTGTATTTTATCAAATGTATTGTCTGCCTGGTTTACCATAGGAACTCATCTCTGTACTACTGGTGATCAATGTGCCCTACTGAAGTAATATTTCACAAAAACAAGTGACAAATTAGTTGCACAAAAAAAGGAATGGTTTAGGAGTCCTAACTTTACTACTCCTAAACTGAGAAAAATCCTAACTTTAAGACTTTCGGTATTCACAGAAGGCATTTAGGAGTCCTAAAGTTAGGAGTCCTAACTTTACTACTCCTAAACTGAGAAAAATTCTAACTTTAAGACTTTCGGTATTCACAGAAGGCATTTAGGAGTCCTAAAGTTAGGACTACTAACTTCTGTGAATACCGAAATGAGTAAGTTCATTCTGTGAATACCAAAATGAGTAAGTGTATTCTGTGAATATCAAAAGTACTAACTTTACGTTTTTGACGTAAGTTAGTTCTGTGAATCAGGCCCTCGGTTTGTTTTCCAGCTTGGAATACTCAAGAGAAATCGACACATTTACGTCAAAGCTCTTGTGTGAGCTTGCCTAACAGTACACATTTGCCATGGATCCGAGGCAGAAATCAATTGCATAGCTTTTATTTTGTGTTGCGTAAGGAGCATACCAAGAGACCTGCATGCCTTCATTAGATGAGACAGCTTTTTCTGCACAGTTTCCAGTCTACTGAGGAGGTTTACTGGAAGGTCCGCGCAGACTACTTTAAAGTCCAAGGCAAAAGTTCCCTATTATCCACATTCAAATTTCTAATGAGAGTTCTGGAAAAGAGACAAAATAACTAATAAATTATTCATGTGCCAGTAAGCTCATTTTACCACTGGATCTAACCGTGGGTGAAACAAAGCGTGGAATTAAGCTAGAAGCACATATTTCTGACTTTAGACAACGGGTCGTGCTCTTCTCTCAAGAGTTGTTGGCTCTGCAGCCATCCTTGAATCTCCAATTCATTATCAGAAATGTTTTCCAAGATCTTAAAAAACAACTGCAAAAATTACACTTAATAGTGATAGGGACATTATCATGCCATGAGATAGAATGTCATGTGACCCACCTTATTTAGACACACCCATTTCCTATCCCAGTTGCACACATCTCTGTCCACATTGTAAAATCTTACTTCTGTGGTTTTAGATCAAAACATTGAACACTCTAGGACGGAATCCTTAATATTCTTCTTCCACAAAGGACATTTGCTAATTATACGTACATTGACCCTTCATGTCCACGACAACTCATCCCTGGGTTTTAAACAGTTATATATATTTTAGTGGGTTCAGCCAATATCTACGGGATGATGGACCCCCAACTGTACATCATAAGGATTTTGCAAGTTACCAAGGAGTGCCATGACCAAAAGGGCATCGATATCCGAGGTGACCGCAATATCCTTCTATATCGACAGTTTGGGTTATAGTATCACATATAACAAGTGGGCCCCAGGTCCTCTGTTTACAAAACTAGCCTATCTGTGGGCATTTTTCTCTCCTGGTTCTTCTTCCAGTCTCTCCTGCTACATGGTGGAGAATGGATACATGCTCAGCCCTACCTGTCATGTCAGGTTGTCTCTGCTGAACGCTGCAGGATTAAAGCTGTGGGACAGTTGTCGACATTCACAGCCTGCTCCAGTCTCTGTTAGAGTAGCAGGGATGTGGCTGGACAGGCTCTGGTGCGTATGTCATGGTCCTGGCTCAGGTCCAGGGCCGGACAGATCATACCATGCATCGGCAGTGGCGTAGCTAGACCTGCCTGTGGCGATTCTGGGTGTTGCTGGCGATTCCTGCGTTTGCCACCCCGTGACGGCCGCAGGTAAGAGCGGGGGCACCGTCTCCAAAACTCATGCCACCCGGGACAACCCCCCTTGCTACGCCACTGTGCATCGGGCATTTCCCCAAGAAGCTGGAAGGGCGGGGCCGGTTTTGCAGCAGTGGGGGCCGGTTTTGTTATTGGGGGACAGTTTTGCAGCAGTGCTGCAATATCGCCCCCCAGCAACAAAAGCAGCAAGCAAGCGTTTCCAGCCTCCCGGGGCCAGGCAGGGGCTGATCCGAGATAATTGCCAGGGCGGCCCTGATCAGCTTCAGTCTCTCATCACTGAGCAAGAGTATAGGAGACTGCCGATATTTATCATTCGGTGTCCCTTCTCCCGTGAGTGAGGTAATTAAGGGGAGAGAATGGAAAGCCTGAGACCAACAGCTGCAAGAATGCAAGCAATGTGGCATTGCCACTAGCTTGTGATAAGTTATTACAAGTGATCAGTGATATATTTTTCTTAGTACAGGTGTGGTTTGAAGACAGAAGGCGCCTGAAAAAAGAAAGAAATTAGCAATCGGTTATAGGGAGATTAGCAATGCCCAATTATTAAGAAGCTGTAATAAACACAGAACTGAACTAAGTTTGCGGAACAAATTACATACTAACTAGCTAGCACGTCAACAGCTACAGTGTTCTATCATATATTTACCATCTATTTTAACTGTTCCAAACAACTGGAAAATCTGAAATCAGAGTCTGCCCCACCACTCACCGATCACAAGTTTGCATTGGAATCAGAGATTCCACCACTGTCGCCTTGAGCTGGGGTGGTGCCATGGAAAAGGCTGAGTTTTGTGGAACATCAACACACAGTTGATCTCTCGCCAGAAGTCATTCCCCAATTCTGTAACTCTGCCCTTAAAAAACAGAACTGATCAAACTAAACATATTAACTAAGATAGCCATTACAATCTCAAACAACCCCAAAGCAGTTCCAAATATTGCCATTTAGTCAAGCAGACCAATTGCAAAATCATGCCTGGCATAAGCAATCAGCTAAAATTATTAAATGCATGCCCAACAAAGTTGGTTCAGTAATTCAAGGAAGTTTAAATCCAGATATTTTTGTCCAATTATAGCAATTTTGAGGTTGGGTAACAATTAATAAGAATGTTTCCACCAGAACTTTTCTTTTTCGATCTCGCCTACACAATGGTTATGCCGTGCTTGCGCAATCTCTTGTGACAAAAAAAAAATCCTAAAAGAGCCTTAGAGCCCACCCAATACTTACCTTTACTAACCATTAGTTGGCTCCCGCGTCACTTTCATTTCCTTTCTTCTTGTTGGTCAGCACCTTCTCCTGCCTCCAGTTTCCTGCTCGGCTTAATGTCTTCGTCCTTACTGTGGAGCTTGGACCAAGTACTGCTTCTGGAGGCCTGTGTCCTTCCACTGGCCACGCACTTGTAACATACTTTAAATATATATATTTTTCTTTCCAGCATACGCATTCTGTTTGTTGCTTGCCCGTCCCTACCACCACCTCATTTCCGTCGCTGCATGCCCCTTCCTTGCATTCCCCTTCCCCATTTCTTGCTGGTCTGTCCGTCCCAGCACCTCGCTCCTGTCATTGGATGCCTCTTTCCTATCCCGTCAGTAGTTGGCTCCCACCTACGTTCATCATAGCTTGTTTTATATAGCGTGAAGTCAACTGCAAGGACTTGGAGCACTTTACATAAGTGCCAGTTACATTACACAAGGAGACACATTATTTTTACAGGCGGGGAGATTAAGTGATTTGCCCTGAATCACAGGATGTTGAGTCAGAGACTCAAACCTGGCTCCTCAGCTTCAAAGTCAGTAGCTCTGGCCGTAACGCCAACACCTCTACATTCTCAGTGTTCCAGCTAGCTACACTTTGACACACTGGTAACTGCAATGGGCATTTGCTCAAGAATATAAACTGCATATTAAGTATAGGGAAAATAACAATTTGAACTTGTTTGTACGTGCATGGCTTAAAGTTTTAAAAAAACGCTCTGACCTGGTCTGTTCACGTCGTAACACTTTTATTTTAACTTTAAGCTATGTAGAACAGCAGCTTGCACCGCTGTGCAATATTTACAAAAAACATTGACAGAGCCAATAGATCTCACATAGGCGAAACCTATAGGGTTTGCCAATGCTTGTTAAATGGGCCATTACCAAGTCTAGCTTACTTTACCTGGAATAAGCCCAGACCATCAACAGACCACGAGCAACCACGGGTAAACATAATGGCTGGCCACAGATAATCTGCTGGTAATGACACCTTTAGGTGACCCACCAGCCAATCCAGTCATTACGTAGAAAGAAACATACAGTGTGTAAAGTCGCGCACAACTTTTCTATGGTCATATAAACAACTGACCAGGTGGCTTGGAATGGATTGTATTTGGGTCCCAGTATCAATGATTTTTTAATAACACTGCTAACCAGGTTCAGAAGCTTCAGGATGGTTTAGGCTAAGCCTGGCTGAATTCTCAACATGAGCATCTTTAGAGGTTTTAGCCTGCTCCGCAGCTTGATTTGCAAGTCTGTCAGCCTCTTCCATAAAGAGGGCAACGTCTGGATGCCTAACGGCCCAGACTAATCCTCAAAGCTGGATTCTTGGCTGATATCATTGCAGAAAATGCTGATCATGGCAGTAAGGTAAGCAAGCAGAAGTAAGACATCTTACTACCAAAATCAGTCCTTAGCATTATTTTTTTATAATTACATTTCTAGCATTGCCATGATTCTGGGAATGCCCCACTGCTCATTGTACTTTATTTTGTGCCAAAAAGAACAGCTTCATGTTGGGAAACCCCTATCCTTTCAGACATTACGTTACACCCAAAACAATAAAAAGCACATTGCGCATTTCATAGCACTCTATCTTACAAAACCTATGAACAAAACACATCTTCACAGCCAACATACAAAAGAATTCCACTGTAAACAAAGCAAGACCAGTTGGACCTGTGAATGTTTTCTCTGAACGCCTAAGTGACATTTTGCTGGCAATATCTACAGATATGTTATTCTAGTTGGCTTAGCCTTCTGTTTGTGTTTCTGAGATTGCATCATCAAATGCTGTGTCCAGCCGTGTGGTCCTGTGGTATTAATATCATAGATTTCAAATCGTTGAGACCTGTACAGTGGTGAATTTTATTTACCCTGGTGGTCGTGCATCCTGTTGCAGTTTGTTACCATTAAGTTCTTGCACTTATTGAGAAGTTGTCTTTGTTACCAGAAGCTCCATTTAATTCTGTTCTTATGGCCATCATCAGATACTGGTGCAGTTTCATCATCCTCCCCTGGACCTTCTTCAAGGATGGAGATGTTTCATCTGTTGAAAATGTGACTGGTAGATGTAATGAAAGGTGTGTAGCAGGTAGGTAGTCATACAGCAGAACGTATTGAATATTAGCAACAGAGTCTTTTTATCTGCAAAATGTACACCAGAAGAATAAGAGTATTTTTCAGGCTCACAACGACCTTGACAATGTCTTTTGGCACCAATCTTCTAAGGGAATGTGGAACAAAGTCATTTTTATGGCTGCCGAAAAGACTGGAAGCTGAAGGAAATTTTCTGAACTGTTATAGGAAAGAATTGCTGTTGAGAAAGCTATTGAGAAAGGTCTTTCATCCATGGATTTCTTATTCCACTTATGTACCACTAACAGCACATGGTTCTGGCTCCATCAGGTATGTGTAGGTGTATAATAAAATATATGCTGGCTGATGAAGCACGCCTCTGCTGAAGATAGCACCTGAACATCCAACAGGTCAGTTTAAATTGAATTTGATCCTTAACCAGGAGCCACTGTAGCACTTGTGTTGCCTGGGAGACATGATCTTCAAGTCGCAACCCCACAATGGCTCTAAATTCCGCAATTTGAGCTCTCTGCAGCCACGCAATGACAGTTGCTGTTAGACCTGAGTAAAGAGGATTACTAATTAATCCGGCTTGCCATTGGTCATTGCCTCATTTAGTCATACTATGTATTTGAGTGACAGCAGAGGGACGATAGGTTTCAGATTAGATAGCAGATGAAAGAATTTACCAATTGCCCTCGCAATCTGAGCATCCAAGGGCCTATCACCTTCAAAAGTAAAGTCCAAGTTCTGGACAGTGGTGGAGAGAAACTGTGTTTGATCCAAAATCTGGTACATTTGCCACCTAAGAGTTGCATGAACATTGTGGTGTTGTTGAGGCAATTAGGTAAGATGACAAGATCAAATGTTTGATGATCTGAGTGTTATCACCTGTGTGGTAGGAGAGAAGATATGGAGTGGTATATGCTTAACAAGTGGATCTATTACTTATTAAACAATCACCCATGCCTTTCAGCGTATAGTACAGTTGATAAAATAAGGGTTTTTGGTTACTGATTTTGTGTGTGTGTGTGTCTGTTTGCGTGTGTCGGTGAGTGTGCACGAGTGTGTGTGTGTGTATATAGTCCGACTTAGTCTGACTTTGTTCACACGCATTCTAACCACGTGAACACAAGTGAAAACTAGGACAAGTCCGGTAATTTGGCCACAACAGACTTTTGAAAGTAGCATTAACTGCTGTTATTTGTTTGCACGCTGCACCATCCTCAAGTGAGTGAAAGTGCATCAAAGGACCATGCATCAGGCAGCGATGGTGCATAGCGTGTGGGGAGGGTGATGTCCACAGAATGGAAAATTGGGGGCAGATTTACAAGCCCCTTGCGACACTTTTACGCCGCTGTTGTGTCACTTTTGTGACGCAGCGGCGTCGTAAGCAATGCGCCACTTTGCGACACATTTACAACGTGACGCATCTAGGGAGATGCGTCACGTTGTAAAGCCCTGCGTCACATTATACCTGCGTCAGGTATAATGTATGCAGGGTGGGCGTTCCCACGCAAGAAAGCCTCGTAAAAGTGGCGCTGTTAGAAATGGGGGTCTCTAGTTGGCAGAGGTAGGTACCTTTGTCCAAATAGCGACCCTTGCTTCTAGTCAGGGTAAGGGGTATACACACTTTAGATAACCCCTGCTCACCCCCTTGGTAGCTTGGCACGAGCAGACAGGTTTATCCCAAAGGCAATGTGTAAAGTATTTGTACCAACACTCACAGTAACACAGTGAAAACACCACAAAAGGACACCACACCAGTTTAGAAAAATAAAATATCTTTATCTTAACTAAACAAGACCAAAACGACAAAAATCCAACAGACACAGTTAAAAATATGACTTTCAAGAGGTTTCAAGAACTTGTACCAAAGAAAACTATGGATGCGTGACTTTTACACAAAGTACCTGAAGATGTGTCAAAATTCACAAGGCCAAACAGCCGCAGAAAAAGGAAGCGTTGGAAAACACAGCGATGCGTCAGTTCCTGAGTCCTTGGGGAGGTGAGGCGACAGTTCTGCTGCACACAGGAGAAGTGATGCGTCGAATCCGGACCATAGGGGGAAGTGAGGCGTCGAAATCCAAGACGATTCTGGTCTGCGGGTGATGCGTGAAAAATTTGGTGCACAGGTATGATGCATGACACACCGGAGGTGATGCGTCGCACTGCAAGGCTTCGCGCCGTCCGGCGTCAGGGCTGGGGCTGCGTGGCGAGACTTCGTGCCGCCCGGCGAGGCTTCGCGTCGTCCGGCGTCATTTCCGAGAGACTTTGCACAGCTTTGCAATGCTTTGCGCTGGTTCTTGCAGAGATTAGCTGCAAAACCCGCCTCTGAGGCCCTTTAACTGGAAGGAGGCACCTCAGGCAAGGGTAGGACTCACAGATGGCTAAGTCCACCAGCAGATTTGCAGGAAGTCTTTTGTGTCCCTGAGACTTCAGAACAGGAGGCCAGCACACTTCAGGCCCTTGGAGATCTCCTTCAAGCAGGGGACACAGCACACAGCAAAGTCCTTCTTCTTTCCTTGGCAGAAACAGCAACAGCTACTGCAGGTCAACCCCAGACACACAGCGAGGGCAGTACTTCTCCTCAGTCTCTCCAGCTCTTCTCCTTGACAAAGGTTCCTCTTGAATTCCAGGAATGATCTAAAGTCTGGGGTTTTGGGTCTGATACTTATACCCCAAAATGTCTTTGTTCTCTTTGTGCAAGGGGCTCTGAGCCCAGTTCAAACCAGTTCTGGGGGGCACTTTGCAAGTGCACAATAACATCCATTGTCAGTGTGAGCCTTGGCTCCAGACACACCACAGGGGGGCGAAGCCAGCATTGTGGAAGTCAGGCACAGCCCTATTCAGGTACGGGTGCTACTCCTCCCACCACTCCAAATGCAGATTAGGCCTATTCAGCCTAGTGCTGACTGATCCAGACTCCTGGAGCCACTGCACCTCCCCATCCCCGGTCACTTCAAAGCCAGACAGTCAATCCGCAAACAGGCAGAGGCGCACAGGATGGTTGACCAAAAAAATAGCCACTTTCTAAAAGTGGTATTTTCAAACACACAATTTAAAAACCATCTTTACTAAAAGATGTGTTATTAAATCCTGAGTTCAGGGATACCAAACTCCTTTTTTCGATCTTATCCCTATGGGAAGATATGCTTGTAAAATGTTACAAAGCATTCCCCATTCTGTCCTCTAGGGCAAGATAGCCTTTCAATAGTGAAAAGCGAAATTGGCAGTATTTCACTTTCAGAACATGTTACACACTCCAGTACATGTCCTACCTTTCACATACACTGTACCCTGCCCAGGGGGGTACCTTGGGCCTACCGTAGGGGTGCCCTATGTGTAAGAAAAGGGAAGGTTAGGGCCTGGCAAGTGGGTGCACTTGCCAAGTCGACATGGCAGTTAACAAACTGCGCACAGGCACTGCGGTGGCAGGCCTGAGACATCTTTTCAGTGCTACTCATGTGGGTGGCACAATCAGTGCTGCAGGCCCACTAGTAGCATTTGATTTACCAGCCCTGGTACACTCAGTGCACTTTACTAGGGACCTACTGGTAAATCAAATGGGCCAATCATGGATAACCAATCACAATAACAATTTACAGAGAGAGCATATGCACTTTAGCACTGATCAGCAGTGGCAACGTGCCCAGAGTCGTATAGCCAACAAACACAGGTCAGGAAAAAATAGGAGGAAGAAGCAAAATGTTTGGAGATAACCAGTGCTTAATTTGTAAAATATTAAGTGCCAGGGGTCTGACCGGGAGGCCACTGCAGTTTGCACCACCCATCGCCCTTGTCATCGCTGCCAAAACAACTACTAACCATCTCTCTTGCATGTAAATGCGACAGTTCAGATTATTCCAGGCACCCAAAGCTAAAGGAATGGCTGGGGAGGCAGGTATTTGCAATTTTAATGTATATTGTATACCTAAACAACCGTTGCTCTGCTCATCTTTAAATTAGATGAGCAGCGCCACCATGTGGTAGACTGTTGTATGTATGGTGTTGACAATTAGGTGCCGGTGCCGAGCACCGGAAACCAATTAAGTGCGGGTGCTTAGCACCGGAAAGCACCGGCTCAAATTAAGCACTGGGGATAACCCTGCAAAAAGGGCCATTTCCAACAGACACAGTGAAATCTACAAGATTTCACTGAGTCACTTTTACGACGCCACTGCGTCAAAAACTTGGCGTAAGTAGTGACGCAGCACAATAAGTATAGGCCGCCCCTGAGCATTGCTGGAGTTGCGTCGCGCTTGCGACATGACTCCAGCAATGCGTTACCTTTAAGCCGACAGATGCGTCACACATCTGTCAATCCTTGCTCCACGGTGCGCCGCATTGTAAATGCGACGCATCCATGGTGGCGCAAGGGTCTTTTTACGTGATGCAAATTAACTGATGCATCTCTGCTGATATGCAGAGATACGTCAGTTCTTGTAAATCTGCCCCTTACTGTCCCATGCCACACCACAGGCTGACATCCATAATTGGGTCATTAACAGACGATAAGGCCGGGAGTAGCGCGCACCGCGACCTAAAATGGCCGCCTAGCGACGGAGCTCCGCATTACACCGGACTTCGTGCCTTTCCTTGGAGCAGTTCTCCCGATCGTCACCCTGATATGCTGGCATTTTATTGAATCGGAATATCGGCGCTTTTGGAGGATGCTGTTTTCGGAGTCTGTCTACATATGGAAGGGATGATTTTCTACAGGTGATTTTTATGCTGCTTGACGGCCGCCATTTTGTATCTCTCCCTGCCGATTTTTTCCTCATGTTTCTTCAAATGACGCATCATTCTGCATTATTTCGATATTTCATGTGTGTTTTACACATTTTTCTTCAGTGAATATTGTTCTGAGGTGGAAGGTCATCATTTTTGTTGATTTTGCTGTCTCTGCTGAGGTACTTTGCCCTATCTCCTGTGTGACGCCATTACTTTTCTGCGTATTCTTTACCGCACTTCATGGGTAGGAACAAACGCCTACTCCACCACGTCAAAAAATTGGAGTTGAATGCCCCTGCTATTTCTGGGTCCAGCGTCACTACCTTTAACAGATTTTCCTGTTTATCTGCGCTATCGCCACACGGAGACTGCTCCATTTCTACAGAGAATTCCACCGCCATGGCATCTAAAGTACCGCTACCTTCGAATGCCGGCAAGAGGCTTAAACAAGACCCTCCCTCTCCCCCTAAGTCTGCTTCTCCAATTTCTTTAGACATGGTTTGGAAGGAATTACGTGCCCTCCGACCCTTTATTGAGGAAACGAATTGTCGTCTGCAAACGATGGACAATAAATGGTCTTCTATGGAGTCCCACATAACTGTGGTGGAACATCAACTTACTGAAGTCCGGGAGTCTTCTTCTAGAATCTCCTCCCTGGAGAAGGAAATCTCACAACTGAAAAGAGCGACTGAAGGCTTGGAAAATAGAAATCGTCGTAATAATCTACGCGTTTATGGTCTTCCGGAGGGTCTCAAAGGTGATGACCCTGTCATGTACTTTTCCTCTTTTTTGCCGCAGTTTCTGGGTCTTCCTTCGGCAACTAAACTGAATCTACAACGTGCTCATAGACTGGGCCCTCGTCTCTCTTCCTCATCTGCACCATCTAATCCTTGTGGAGTAATTATTTTATTCCTGCAATTCACTGACCTTCTGCTGGTACTGAATGCCGCTAAATCCAAAAAGAATCTTTCCTGGCACGGTACCAAAGTATTTATTTCCCAAGATGTTTCTTCAGCGACTGCCAAACGGCGGAAGGAATTTCTGGATCTTCGTCTGGCTCTCCGCTCCTTAGGTGCAAGATATGGTTTATTCCATCCCTGCCTCTTCAAGGTCATCTTCCTTAACAAGACTTCCACCTTTGAAGATCCAGCTGACCTCCGAAGATTTATCCAATCTCACTCTACTACTTCAATGGAGACGTCGCCTTCTCCCTCTGGATCTTGACTGTCGTACTTCCTCTGAGATAATACTGCATTGAAGTTACTGTTATAGTTGATGTTATTTGAACTCCATTGTCCTTCTAGCTCTATTTGACATAATTCTTTGTTTCCCTTTACAGGTTCTTTGATACTTTTACCTTATTCCTCTTCATGTCCCTGCTCCTGCTCTTGCTTATTTTGCGTCCTGGTGTGGTCCGTTGCCCTTTGTTAGGTGTGCTGTTTCCGTTGTCCGTTGCTGCCTCACTCTTTTCCTTGTTTTCCCGTAAGGTATGTATTACAGTCGTCGTTCTGACATGTACTGTCTTCTCTTGTTCTTATTCTTTCTTCCCTTTTACTCTTCTCCCTATCTCGTGTCTCTCCCCTCTTTTCTCCTAACTGATTTGCTTTTTCCTTCCTGTATGCATTTTTTCTCATGTCACTTCTCATTATCTTTCCCTTCTTTCTGTCTTTCTTCTCTTACCTTATATTATTATTGTTGCATTTATTGTTCTTTATGTATTTTTGATGGTTTACATTCAGAGTTATTTCCTGGAATGTGAAGGGTTTCATTAGCCCAATTAAGAGACAGAGAATACTTTCCCATCCTGCCTCTTATAATCCTGATTTGGTCTTCTTGCAAGAAACCCACCTTACAGAACCTGAAGCATTAAAATTGAAAAAAGGGTGGGTGGATTCCGTCTTAGTTTCCCCCACCTCCAACAAGAAAAATGGTGTGATTATTTTATGCCACAAGAAGCTGAATTGTAAAGTTATATCACAAGAGACTGATACTGAGGGCAGGTGGGTGTTAGCGAAACTGTTACTTAATAACATTTCTTTGACCGTATTTAATGTTTATGGTCCCACACATCCTGACTGTTCCTTTTGGCCTATGGTTACGCAGAAATGCATTCAGTTTAGAGATGATTTTTTCATATTAGGAGGTGACTGCAATCAAGTCGTGGACCCTTTTCTTGATCGTCAATCTCAAGTACGCTTTGCTCCCCACAAAACACATAAAAACTTTCTTGACACCATTTCCCAAGTACACCTTGTAGATGCCTGGAGACTCTCCCACCCTGATGCTCTTGATTTTTCTTTCTTTTCTCCTCCTCATAATTCTCTTTCCCGCCTAGACTATATTTTTCTCTCTCAATCCTTATCTCAAAATCTACTATCTTCCTCTATTGAACCTATTGTCATCTCTGACCATGCCCCAATCGTAGCAGATCTGGAGTTATTCCCTCCACATCCCAGGTCCTCCCGATGGCGTTTCAATAATTCTCTCCTGCTCGATCCTCTTTTTTCTTCCTCTTTTCTTACTTTTGCTAATGAATTTTTTGACCTAAATAATGTGCCTGGTACTCCCCCTCATATAATATGGGATTCCTTTAAAGCTACAGCGAGAGGTTTTATTATTGATTTTGTTTCAAAAAAGAAGAAACGCTTCCTCCAGCAACAAAAAGATACCCTTGCGCACATTAAAACCCTAGAACACAAATTCTATACCTCTTCGACGGACTCAGTCTTACCTGCTCTTATTCGTGCCAAAATAGCTTTTAACAAAACCACGACTGATAATGCGTCTTCCATACTTCTCCGTAGTAGTGCTCAGTACTACGGTGGTCGTAACAAAGTGGGTAAACTCTTAGCGAATTACCTCAAGTCCCGTAAAGACCGTACTCTAATTGACACTATTTACTCCTCAGACGGTTCTCCTATTCACAAGGATCAGGACATTCTTAAGGAATTTATGCTATTTTATAAAGATCTCTATACCCCGGAGACTCTCCCTCCCCTTCCCTTATTCAATCTTATCTCAATGATCTTCCAACTCCGTCTAATGATCACCTTAATCTTTCTGACCTTGAATCAGATTTATCCCTTCAGGAACTATCTCACGCTTTAACCACTCTAAAGAAAGGGAAAACCCCTGGCCCAGATGGTTTTTCAGTTGAATTTTTTTACATTTTTCTAATTTACTACTTCCTAAACTCTTACATCTTTTTCACTCATTTTTCCTCTCCGGTAGGACGGAGGGCACTTTCCAGGAGGCCAAGATTTGTCTCATACATAAAGACGGTCGCGATCCTATGTTTTGTAAAAATTACCGGCCGATCTCCCTGGTCAATGTAGATTATAAACTGTTTGCCAAATCACTTGCGCTACGCCTCGATCCTCTTATGCCTCATCTGGTGGGTAAGGAGCAATGTGGCTTCGTTAAAGGTCGACTAACTTCGGATAACTCTCGTCTCTTTCTGAATGTTTTGAACAAAACCCTCCTCTCTTTCCACAGCCTTGGCGGCCATCTCTGTTGATGCTGAAAAGGCGTTTGACAGGGTTGACTGGTCTTTTTTATTTGCAACTTTGAAGTGGCATGGCTTTGGTCCCAAGCTGATTTCTCTTATTTCCTTATTGTATTCTACCCCCAGAGCCTCTGTACTTGTTAATGGTTGTGTTTCCTCTTATTTTCGTCTTCGGCGTGGTGTTCGCTAGGGTTGTCCTCTCTCCCCCCTTCTTTTTATCTTGACTCTTGAACCTTTCTTATCTTCAATTCGCAACAATGTCTCTATTTCCGGTTTCTCCTATGGTGATCATCATTTAAAACTTTCTGCCTATGCGGATGACGTCCTTCTTTTTATTTCCAATCCGGAGACCTCTATCCCCCCTCTATTACGTGAATTCGCCTCATTTTCCCTAGTCTCCGGTTATAAAATCAATTCAGATAAAACAGAAATTCTCCCTCTTACAAAATCCTGTTTTCTGCACTCCTTCTCCTCTACCGGCTTTGCTTGGAATAATTCCAAAATCAAATATTTAGGTATGTGGTTCTCTAATTCCATCGCCTCTTCTGTTAAATTAAACATGACCGAGATCCTCTCTAGGGTTGATAAATTACTCTCCTCTTGGAATCCTCTCTTTCTTTCGTGGTGGGGCCGGGTGGATTCAATTAAGATGATGATTACCCCTATACTGATTTACACCCTTTCCATGTTTCCAGTCCATATTCCTGCCTGTTATTTTAAGAAGATTGATTCCCGTCTTTCTAAATTTCTTTGGAAAAATAAAAAAGCCAGGATTTCCTTATCTTCTCTTCGCAAAGACAAAATCTAATGGGGGCGTGAATTTCCCTGATTTTCGTATATATCATAAATCCTTTTGCCTGCGTCAGGCATCGAAGTGGCTTTTGTCCGAACCTTCTCCTTTTACTCCCCTGTGGTTTTCATTGAACATACTCTGCTATTACCTTTTTCTTTTAAGGAAGCTCTAGCCTTTTCTGTTAAGACCCCCTTATCTCTCTCCCTTTGTTTAAGCACACCTGTTCCCTGCTAAAACCTCTGACCCAACCAAAACTTATCTCTAGAGAATCCTTTTTAGAATCTCCAATTTGGCATAACTCTTTTATTACTATTAACAATAGACCTATTTTTTGGAAATCTTGGAGACTAAAGGGGATAGTCTGGGTTAAGGATCTATTTGATGGCCTCTCCCGCGCTCATTTCCCCAATTTCAAACCATCTTTCATTGTCCCCGCTCCTTCCTTCAGAGATTTTCTATTCTTATGGCGGTTATTCTTGATACTTTCTATTCTCTTCCCTCTATCCCTCCTACCTCTGATCAGAACCCTATTCTCCAAACTCTCCTCGCTCTCCCCAAAGCCTCTCTCACCTATAAACTTTCTCTATCTCCTAATTCTGATCGTACTAAAACTAAATTGGAGCGCGCATGGGAATCTGGCCTGTCATGTGAATGGACTGTTATTTTCTGGGACAAACTCTGGTCTCGCTCTCTCAAAATCTCTCGCTCTGCTTCTCTTACCCAAACTATGTTTTTCCTTTATCATAGGCTTTTCTTTACTCCTGTCTCTATTGCTAAATTTACCCATTCTACTGATAAAAATTGCTGGTCTTGTGGCTCTTCTGGCGCTGACTTCATGCACCTTCTTTTTCTCTGCCCTTCAGTCTCTACCTTTTGGGGGAAGATCTGGTCCTACATTTCTCGTTTGTTTAATATTCTCATTCCTTATTCTATCCCTCTTCTTTTCTCTGGAAGTTTGTTTCATTCCTTAGACCTTCCCATTAATATGCGTGGTCTTTTTGACCTTATGTTAGCTCTAGCCTTTCAACACATAACTCTTAACTGGAAAACGCTTACAAAGCTTTCTGTCCAGCATTGGTGGAATACTTTATGCCATTTTCATCTACTTGATATTGCTTTTGCCTCCTCCTGTAGGCCAATGGTAAATAGGGAACTATTTTGGTTGCCGCTCACTTCTTATTTAGATAAACTGGTGTTAATAGATAAGTCTCGTTTAAATGCGGAAAATTTTAAACCTCCTTAAATATTTTTTTTCTCTGCTCTTTCCTTCTAATTCTAGTGAGCTTATTATTTTGATTTATTATATGATAATTATCGTTCACATTCCTATGTAAATATGCCATTTCATATTTTATCATTATGTAAGAGTGGTCCCCCCTTCTTTCCCTCCCCCCTCCCCCTTCGCTTCCTTTATAAACTTAAACAGCTTTCTATTTTGCTTTTTCCGCTTGCTGTATTTTGTTATGTCTTCATTCCAATATGCTATTCTATGTATTGCTGGCCTTTGTTTTTTCTATTATTATTCAAATAAAGCTTCTCAAACTCAAAAAACAGAGGATAAGGCCAACAGCAGACTGCAGTTTGCTTCAGTAATTGTTTTGAAGAAGCTGAGCACTGGGAATTTTTGAGCATCTCTGGGGAACGCAGTAGAAGAAAAAACTTGGATGCGACTGCCTGGCACGTGGCGCTAACCAGTGTTTTGTGTAGAAATTTTCTATTGTTACCTCTTAACAATTCACCACTTTTACTTTTTAAATTAATGTTTTGATAAACCAGAGGTATTAATTTCACCCTATTTTCTTCAGAGCCTGACCCCGTCCCAGCTGTTTTTTGAACCATAACACGGTCTAATTGGTGAACAGCACCGTGGGCGGCTCCAAAGCGACCCTGCTGCAGGTCAAAAGGCTGCCAGGGGGAGACCAGGCCTTATGAATTCCACTCGAAGCTTGCCTTAGCCCAAACCTGCAGTACGCAGCGAGTGGAACGATTATAAAAGCCTACGTAAACTTACCACGGGGCAAAAAAAGGCCCTCCAGAGAAATGAAATATGCTAGACGAGCTTTTAACCTCAGCGTCTCCCCCCGTCGCAGGCAAGCACACTGCTAACAAGCTGCAGGTGCAGCCCATAAAAGCAGGTGAACCGCATTAAAAGGCGATTGCTAGGGAATTGATGACATGTGTCTCCATAATGCAATCATCGCGCGCTGCGCTCGTGCACCTGTTACGCATTTTGTGCTATGCAGCGATGTCAGCAGTTTTAGGAGCATTAAAATAGGAGACTTCATCAACACGTGCGTAAATCTTGACTCAGATGGCACCGGTGACCTGCATAGCTTCGCTTGATCGGCATCGCTGCAGAATGCTCGGGGACTGCTTTGCTACAGCCCAAAGTTGTCTCAAATTTCCAAAGAAGGCCTGTTTGCACTGCATGTTAGAGATCAGAGAATAGGGGAAGAGAACGGTCAGTCCTTTGTTTGATGGGAAACAGGCAACCGTGCAAAACAACATTTTCCAAAGTCCTTTTTATAACCTCTGCTCGTGCCTGTCCTCAAAGGCATAAATGACCGTCAATTACAATTATCTTTACTGTGTCTTCTTACGGTAGAGAGAGTGCATGGCTTTTGGGTCTGATTCTTACACGTTTTTCCTCACGTATATTCCAGTCAGCGTAAAAAAAAAAATAACTGGTTGTATCTATCTGACCACATCCTGAATAAGGCCAAGTAGGTCAGAAAATTCTGAACCCTGAGCCAACTGCTGTGTGTGCAGGGCTCGGAAATATGAGGGGTGCTGACTTTACCACACCTGGTAATTACATGATGTGATAACGTCTACAACTGTCGTTACATTTTGTCAGGGAAACCGTGCCAGAATTTTAACAGAGTAAAAAGGCTCAGTAATTATTGGAACATGCACATTTGCTACAGTAAGCACCAAAATCCACGATATGCCCCATTTTTAGGGCACGCCAGATTAGGGCTTTACATCTGTAAATATAATATCTGATGGTGAAAATATGCTAGTATTGCAGACTCTCCTCAGTCAGATGTTTAGGATTAAGAATATGAAAGGGGAAGTGTCAGTGGAGGCCTGAACTAGGCAAAAGTGGGTATTCACAAACGTTTTGCACAGCATTCCCACCCTAGTAACACTCGTACAGATACTTCAAAAAATATTAGTGTACAAGAACTTTCTGAGTGGGTGTGGAAAGGACTCCCCAATCCCAAAACAAGTGGAGAAAACTTTTAATGTGCAAATACAGCTTTCTGCTAAGTTTACACAGGATAAGGTTTAGTCGAGAAAGAGTTCCTAAGAATATCTCTTACTGGGACGGATTTTCATTATTACTCCTGGAGTTTAGCTGTGAACCCTCTCAAAATCAGACTTTTGTGCAAATCACAGCACTAAATCTTTGATTCATAAATTTGTGATGCCTGATAAAAAGTTACAAATCTCAACTAAACAGGCTCAAGATTAGGAAAGATCTAAAAGCCGCTCTTTTCAAAGTCACTTTTGGTACATATTTGCATGAAGAAGACCACCCTGCTATTGTTACAAAAAGGGTAAATCAGTTGTGGGCGGATGCTTTTTCATAATCTATATTTGAGTCATTTATTACCCCTTTCTGACGATAAATGGAATGAGAGGGTTTAAAATGTGCTCAACTGTAGCCATCAAGCTACGCGTCCTTATCTTCTTCCACCTAGCACACTGAGGTAGTGGGAAGGTGAAAAAAAGAGAAAAGGACTAAGCTGCCAAACCTGGCAATAGCCTTGGTATCCCAATGTTTTATGAAAATGTCAACAGATGACCAATTTGCATTCTTTCATTTTTCCAAAGGCCTGGGGAACACAATCTTCCACAAGATGATGTCATTATCTTATGTTGCATAATCTGGCTTTCATGACCCTGTGACAAGAAGGGCGGAATTCTTTAAGATAATTAACTTATTTACTGGTGCTTGGTTCATATGGGTTTTCACAGAGGGGGTGGAATCCAAAATGACTCTGAGGTTTGATCATTGAGTATAGATTTACCAATAGAAGTAGTATGATATTGATTTTTGGTTTGAGAGATTTTCTAAGATCCCTGAGTCGAAATTCAATTTCTTTTCATTTTTTCAAAACAATTTTGACTCATCCTATGTTGAATTTCTAAAAAGACTGAGTTACTATTCAGCGTGGCTTGTTTTGGACATCCTAAAACCTATCTGGGTATCATCCTCATAACGGTAGACCTGAGGGTCTGTAGCTTATGATGAAATGATTAAACATAAATAAAGTGACAGGCATGCAGGTGGACTCCACAATGAGTCTACAGTCATTGTGATATGTGTTGTTCACAATAAACCATGGTCATTTATTACTCAAAAAGAGTCAAACCATTTACTGACTTGCTTCTCTACAATAACTCAGGACGATTTGTTAAGGTATCAGGCACTTTGGAAGGCCAACCATAGGCAATATTTAGCACATATGTACTCCTAATGCTCATTGCGACCACTCTAGAGGACTTGACTTGTTCTGGGTGGAGACTTTAATACACTAATGGACCTGTGCTAAGACTCGAAAGACGCCACTGGCCAATGTAGGCCAGTGTCACACTCAGACTGAGCAAACTTCCTAGGACTTGATGATATTTGGCAGGTGAAATATCTAGACACATTAGAATTCACCTTTTATTCTTAATCACACCGCTTTTATTTGAGGCTAGAATACTTCTTTATCCCAGCAGTCAAATTGATAGGGGTCATAGAGGTCCCATTCTCTCTTGGATCATTCCCCTACAGAAATGACCGAGGGGCGCTGTCAGGGATGGTTCAATGGTCAGCGGTGTCAGAATCCAGAAGCTACTAGATGAAAAGTATTCTGATTTCTAATGAGATGAAAATGGCATGTATTTTGGAGCTAAAGCTGGGCCCAACTTCATCAAAAACCACCTTGTGGGAAGCACTGAAAGGGGTCCTACAAGGCAGAGTTATTTCACAAACGGCAGGGAGGAAAAAAGACAGAGATAATGCTTCCTTCGAATACCAGATTACTTTTCTGGAAAGTCAATATCTGCAGATATCAGAGGTGGAAATCTGGCATCAGTTAGAAACAGCTAAAGTATCCCTGAGGCAGTGGATGGTTGACACAGCTGAAGCTTCCTGGAATGACTACCAACATTGAATATACAACTATGGAGACACAACCGGGAAATTGACATACCGGCTAGTGACAAAGAAGTTGAAATCAGATTCATATTTTAATTTTGTGTTCCTAATAGGAATCTAGCACATGACTGTAGGAGAGTAGGATCTGCCTCTTATGTTGCCCCCACTTTTTTTCTGATGTTTACACTGGTTTCTGGCTATAGTCAGGCTGGGACCCTGCTAATCAGGGCCCCAGCCTCTCTGTTCTCTCTAAACGTTTTGGAGTGCACTCTAGGTGCACTAGTGATTGGATACTGTGGCACCTTATGAGTCCCTAGTATATGGTACCTTAGGTACCAAGGGCATAGGTACTTCACAGGCCTACCAGGGGCTGCAGCATGTATTATGCCACCCCTGGGAAGCAGACTAAATCTGACACCACAGGCCTGCTACTGCAGCCTGAGTGAGGAAGTGCTAGCACCCCTCACTGAGATATAGGTTCCCTATATCTCTCCTACACACACATATAACCCTATCAGTCACCCCTAAGGCAGGCCCTATCAATCCTGAGGGCAGGGTGCTTGGCTTCTATGTGAGGGGGTGCCTCTGCCTGAGCAGGGCCCCTCTGCAGCTCTCAGAGTCCATTCTCTGGTGCTGTTTGTGGATGCGGTTAAACCATATACTTTTAAGTGCATTATATCCTCGCGGTAAAATGCTAACTTTGGAATGGCTGCATCGAAACATGTCGTGTTTGGTGTCAAACACCTTGGAATACTACCCCCCGCCAGTCCTGGCGGCGGGGGTAGCATTCCACCCTTCTAGAGGGATAGACATGTACCTACTGTGGAAACGCGGTAGAATCCTGCAGAGCCCTGGCATCACAAAATGGATGCCACCAGTCACAGACACTGGGCTGCCCTCCTGCTGATGACCAACACTCGCAGTGGAGGAAGCCCAACAATAGATATCCTGTCCCAAGGGGGTGTGACCACCTCCCAGACAGGGTTTAGTGTATTGGGGCTGGGTGGGTGCACTCTTAGAGTGCTTTGAAGTCCTGCACTGGGGGAGCAGAAGGCTCCTCTGTGCATATGCCAGTTCAAACCGGCTCAGGGGCTACCTGTCCCTGCTCTGGCGCGAAACTGGACAAAGGGAAGTGGGTGTAGCCACCCACTCCCCTGACCCTCCCATAGGTAGGGTCATAGAGCTAGTCCCTCCCCTTCTTTTAGTATAAGAGGGGGAACCTGTGCATTGCACCCTAGATTTCCCTGGACGACGCTCTACAAGAAGAATCCCGGACCTTCGACGTTCCACTACCTTTGGAAGACTGAAGAATCTCCCTTGGAGTCAAGGAGTGACTCCCCTGCTTGGCAGGCACCAAAAACTACAAACGATGGTCGCAAACTACGCCACTCCCGCCGGAGTCCGAAGTCCCTGCAGCCCAAGAAGTGGATTTCCTGACTTCTCAAAGGCCATCGTGAGTCTCCAGCGAAGCTGAGGGCAGTGGACCCCAAGAGTAACGAGGAACCGCGACCCCTGGGTACCGTGCACTATTGTCGAGTGCAACCCCTTCACAACGTTCCACGAACTTGTGCTTTGGACCACGTGTGGTCCCAGCCTCCAGCAGGAATCCCTCCTAAGATCAGAGGCCTACCCCGTCCCGAGTGACTGTGGGCCCCTGTGAGAGAATCCTCCCGAGGCGTCTTCGCGATCCCTTGCCAGCCGGCTTGCGGGTCCCCAGAAGACTTTCTAAAGAAACCAAAGGGCTCCCCTGGTTGCTCCAGGCCTGCCCTGACTTACCCTCGCTGGGTGAGTTCCACAGACCTTGCTGGTCTGCGCCATTGTCTCTTCACACTTTCCCCAAGACTTGCTGTTACCAAGGCTTGTTGGCTCCGATCGAGTTGCCGACACCGCAGTAAGCTGCAGACATCGTGGGACACGCCGAATCCAGCTCCTGGTCGTCGTCGACACCTCCTGGACCTCGTGGCTGAAGAGTCAAGGCAACCGCGAACGACCTGAATCTTGCGACAACGGTGGGCATCCATCTTCCTTGCCCCGAGTCACTGCCAAGTGACTTTGAACACTGTCCCCTCTGCTTTCAGGTCTTCCATCTTCCGAATCCAGGCTTGGATTCCTCCGGACACTTCTCCTGTCGCCGCAAGCAGCAAGTCTTCACTGGCTCCCATTGAAAACGACGCCGCGACCCGACACCAAAGAACACCTATGCACCCGGCTCCCCTGGGTGAGGTAACTTCAGCACTACGGTGCTCCTGTGGGTGTGGGCCCTAGAACTACTTACCCTGTAAGTGACTTGCTTGTAGCTTCCCTCGAAGTGTCCTAAAACTCTAACTTTCCAAGTGCGACTATCGCACTGACTCGTACATGGTTCGCGTCTGTGTTAGACACACCGCGTCCAACTCCCTTGCAATTCCATCTGTAACCGCGTCCTTCGACTCGTACAAGGACCGATCGGTGTGTTCGCCTCGAACACGCAAGGGACCTTTAACATTGATATCTCAATCGCGTCTGAGTGCATAGACTCGTACAGGATTCGCATTGGTGCCAGGTCACCGCGTCCGTCCCCTGTGGGTCTCCTACAACTACCTGGGGTGGTTCTTGGGGGTCCCTCGATTCTAGATGCCCTAGACCTAGGTCTAGCAAACTAAGATTGTAATATTCAATTGTGCTAAACTTATCCTGATAATATTTGACTTGTACATATGTTCCTGACCTCTAATCGCATAAAGAGATTAGTAGAGAGTGTTTATTAATAAATACATATATATTTGATATATATACCTGTGTGGTGTCTTTTCATTTGGTGATTCAAGAGATTGTGTGGTAAAACAAGCTGCTTTACATTCCTTCAAGACTTAGCCTGAAGGCTGCTCTCCACAGCTACCACTAGGATAGCTTTCTATAAAGGTTGTCTTAAACCTATCTACCATAAGAGTCGAATTGTTCTGGTGCAAGGTGTCCACTTTAATTAGTGAACAGCATATACCAGGCCAACTTCTCACATTGGTGGGCAGCGTGTGGGATTCCAGCTTGCTATTGTTTTACCAGAAAATCTCTATTTGAATTACTAACTGAAAACCACTATAGGTACTTAAGGTACATATAAAGTCAAGCTTAGTATCGATAAGTTCTACTGAACTTAGAGCTGTGTGCCAAGGGATAGCACACCCTTTCTACAGCTCAAGCTAGTATCAGTAGGCCACAAACTAGTGTAGGTAGTACAACACTGCACAACACTAGAATGTCCTTAAAGGGTGGAACCAGTGGATCCACTCAGCCTCAGTATAAGGACATGGCTTTCTCTGACTTGAGAGCCATGTGTGTTGAAAGACACCTGAGACTAGGACAGAGTCCCTCAACCCTACACCTGATAGATCTGCTGACAGCAGATGATCTTAGATTGGCTCTAGGAGCTAATGGGTCTGAATCAGTGGGTGGGTCAATTACAGTATCTGGGTCAGACGATGAAAATCCGAATGACCAGGACTCTGTGATTGAAGGGCCAGGCCTCAAGGGGCCTGAAAAGGACAGAGGAATTCTCCCTAAGAGAACTGACAGAGTGGATGAGAGGCATAGGTCCCCTTCTAGGGAATCTGAGCACTCTTATCACTCTGGCAGAGAATTTGTCCACCAGAGGAACTCATACTTTCCCATAAGAGAGACCTCCTCTGAAAGAATGTGCAAACTGCTGCAGTATGAGGAAGCAAGAGTTGCCCTCAGAACCAAGCAGTTGGCACTGGATAGAGAAGCCCTGGAGATCCAGAGAGCTTCTAGACGAGAGGGGTTAGAACCCCTTGGTGGCAGCAACAGTGTCCCTAGAGGCAGAGAATCTATTCCAGACCATAGGAACCTGAGCAAGGTTGTTCCTCCCTACCAGAGTGGGGATGATATCCACAAGTGGATAACTGCTATGGAGAGGGCCTGTAGAGTACAGCAGGTCCCCCAGAAGCAGTGGGCAGCAATCTTGTGGCTCTCCTTTTCAGATAAAGGTAGAGACAAGCTCCTCACTGTTAGAGAAGAGGATGCTGATGATTATGAAGTCCTGAAGAGTGCACTAATAGATGGGTTTGGCTTAACCACTGAACAGTACAGGTTAAAGTTCAGAGACACCCAGAAGGCACAGACTCAGGACTGGACTGACTTTGTTGATTGTGCAACCAAGGCTCTGGAGGGTTGGCTGGTTGGCAGTAGGGTTACTGATTTCAAGGGATTGTATAATCTGATGATGAGAGAACAGATCCTTAATAATTGCCAGAACCAGTTGTTGCATCAGTACCTGGTGGACTCGGATCTGACCTCTCCCCAAGAATTGGGAAAGAAGGCAGACAAGTGGGTCAGAACCAGGGTGAGGCAGAAACCCCAGAACCAAGGGGGTGACACCAAGAAGCAAGATCCTAAGGGCTCTGAGAAAGGTGGGGATAAGTCAAAAGACCAGAAGTCTTCACAAGGGCCCCAAAAATCTGCATCTGGTGGGGAGTCACAACCCAACAAGGGAAAAGGCCAAAAGAAGCCCTGGTGCAAATTCTGTAAACAGAAAGGGCACTGGACTTCTGACTGTAACAAGTCCAAAGACCAAACCACCACCACTCCTGCCCCTAAGGCAACTGTTCCCCCTAGTTCAGCTACTGGTGGAGGTGGTACTCAGAATAAGGGTGTAGTAGGGTTGACCCTGGGTTCTGAAGTGGACTCTGACCTAGTCAGAGTGCCCACTCAGGCAATGCTGATTTGTGAGGGAGACCTTAATATGTCCTTCCTAGTGAGTCCCAGTAATCTGGGCAAATACAAACAGCAGCCTGTAATAAATGGCAAACAGGCTTTGGCATTTAGGGACACAGGTGCTAGTGTCACCATGGTGGCAGAGGATCTTGTGGACCCTGGACAGATCATCCTGGGCGAAATGTACCAGGTGACCAATGCAAGCAACGTCAAGACCAACCATAGTCTGGCAGTTGTGAATTTCTCCTGGGGAGGGGTAACTGGCCTCAAGAAGGTTGTAGTCAGTGCAGACCTCCCTGTCGAATGTCTATTGGGCAATGATCTAGAGACTTCAGCCTGGTCTGAAGTAGAGTTATGGACTCATGCTGAGATGTTGGGCATCCCTGCAGAGGTATTTGCTGTGACCAGGTCACAAGCAAGAATGCATGACACTGAACCAGCTCTGGATCCTGGAACAATGGACCAGATGCTTCCCAAGAGGAGGAGCAGTAGGGTAAAGGCAGTGCCTTCCCCTCTGTCTCAGATCACAGATTCACCCCCAGAGGGAGGTGAAGCAGATCCTGAAGAAGGAACTGCCCCAGAGGGACTTGAGCCTGATCAGGTTGAGTTCTTGGGGGCAGGGGGCCCTTCTAGGGAAGATCTGAGGAAGGAGCAACAGTGCTGCCCCTCTCTTGAACCCCTCAGACAGCAGGCTGCTGCTGAGGCTGCTGGGAGTGCTAGTGGGTCCCATAAAGTTTATTGGGATGAGGGACTCCTATATTCTGAGAGTAGAGACCCAGCCCCTGGAGCCACCAGGAGGATGGTAATACCTCAGAAGTTTAGGGGGTTCCTCTTGACCCTAGCACATGACATCCCTTTAGCAGGACACTTGGGCCAAAACAAGACCTGGGACAGGCTTGTTCCACATTTTCATTGGCCACATATGTCAGAGGACACAAAGGAGTTTTGTCGCTCCTGTGTCACATGCCAAGCCAGTGGTAAGGCAGGTGGCACAACAAAGGCCCCCTGATACCACTACCTGTGGTGGGGGTACCCTTTGAAAGGGTAGGGATTGACATTGTTGGTCCCCTTGACCCTCAAACTGCATCTGGGCACAGGTTTATCCTGGTGGTAGTGGATCATGCCACCAGGTACCCAGAAGCAATTCCCCTGAGGACCACCACAGCCCCTGTGGTGGCAAGAGCCCTCATTGGAGTCTTCTCCAGAGTGGGTTTTCCAAAGGAGGTCATTTCTGACAGAGGTACCAACTTCATGTCAGGATATCTAAAAGCAATGTGGAAGGAGTGTGGTGTAACTTACAAGTTCACCACCCCCTATCACCCACAATGCAATGGTTTAGTTGAACGCTTCAACAAAACCTTGAAAGGAATGATTAAAGGACTCCCAGAGAAGCTTAGGCGGAAATGGGACCTTCTTCTTCCTTGCCTGTTGTTTGCATACAGAGAGGTTCCACAGAAGGGGGTTGGTTACAGCCCATTTGAGCTTCTGTTTGGGCATCCTGTGAGAGGTCCACTGTGTTTGGTAAAAGAGGGCTGGGAGTTACCTCTCAAGCCCCCAAACAAGATGTGATGGACTATGTACTTGGTCTCCGCTCCCGGATGGCAGAGTACATGAAAAAGGCAACCAAAAACCTAGAGGCCAGCCAAGAATTACAAAAAGCTTGGCATGACCAAAGGCTGTACTGACTGTATACCAGCCAGGACAGAAAGTGTGGGTGTTGGAGCCTGTGGCCCCAGCAGCCCTCCAGGACAAGTGGAGTGGCCCCCATACAATAGTTGAACAGAAGGGAGAAGTCACCTACCTGGTGAATCTTGGAACTCCCAGGAGCCCCCTGAGGGTGCTCCATGTCAACAGATTAAAGCCATATGTTGACAGGGCTGACATGGGCTTGCTCATGGCAACTGATGAGGACCAGGAGGAGGAGAGTGACCCTCTCCCTGACCTGCTCTCTCAGAACCCTGATGATGGGTCAGTAGATGGTGTTGCTTTGGCAAGCAGCCTCACCGACCATCAGCAAACTGAGTGCAGACAAGTTCTGCAACAGTTTAGACATATGTTTAGCCTGACCCCTAGTCAGACTTCCTGGTGCACCCACGAGGTGGACACTGGAGACAGTCTGCCTGTCAAGAATAAAATCTACAGGCAACCTGACCATGTCAGGGACTGTATCAGGACTGAAGTCCAGAAAATGTTGGAGCTAGGTGTAATTGAGCCTTCAGATAGCCCTTGGGCTAGTCCAGTAGTCCTGGTACCCAAGCCTCATACCCAGGGTGGTAAGAAAGAAATGAGGTTTTGTGTAGACTACAGAGGCCTCAATGCAGTCACTAGGACTGATGCCTATCCCATACCAAGGGCAGATGAGCTGATTGATACTTTGGCCTCAGCCAAGTATCTAAGCACGTTTGACCTAACAGCTGGCTACTGGCAGATCAGATTAGCTGATGATGCAAAAGCCAAGACAGCATTTTCGACCCCTGGTGGGCACTACCACTTTGTGGTGATGCCCTTTGGATTGAAAAATGCACCTGCCACTTTCCAGAGGTTGGTGAATAAAGTTCTGACAGGGATGGAAACTTATTGCTCAGCTTATCTAGATGATATTGCTGTCTTTAGTTCCTCCTGGCAGGATCACCTGGTCCACCTCAGGAATGTTTTGGAGGCCCTGCAGAAAGCAGGCCTCACTATCAAGGCCACTAAGTGCCAGATAGGGCAGAGTCAGGTTGTGTACCTGGGCCACCTTGTAGGTGGAGGCCAGGTTCAGCCTTTACAGAGCAAGATCCAGACCATAATGGAATGGGTTGCTCCAACCACCCAGACACAGGTGAGAGCCTTCTTAGGCCTATCTGGGTACTATAGGAGGTTTGTCAAGGGATATGGATCTATAGTGACCCCCTTGAATGATCTGACCTCAAAGAAAATGCCAAAAAAGGTTCAGTGGACAGCTAGCTGTCAAAAGGCATTTGAAGACCTAAAGCAGGCCATGTGCACTGCCCCCATCTTACAGAGTCCAGACTACACCAAAAAGTTCATTGTCCAAACAGATGCTTCTGAGCTGGGTGTGGGAGCTGTACTGTCTCAACTGAATGATGAAGGTCAAGACCAGCCAGTAGCTTTTATTAGCAGAAGGCTGACCCCTAGAGAGAAACGTTGGTCAGCTATAGAGAGGGAGGCCTTTGCTGTGGTATGGGCCCTGAAGAAGCTGAGGCCATACTTGTTTGGTACTCACTTCATAGTTCAGACCGACCACAAGCCCCTCCTATGGCTTAAACAAATGAAAGGAGAAAACCCAAAACTTTTGAGGTGGTCCATTTCCCTACAGGGGATGGACTATACAGTGGAACATAGACCTGGGACCCAACATGCCAATGCAGATGGACTCTCAAGGTATTTCCACTTTGAACACGAAGACTCAACTGGTCAAGGTTAGTTTAGTGTCCCTGCGTTTGGGGGGGTTGTGTAGGAGAGTAGGATCTGCCTCTTATGTTGCCCCCACTTTTTTTCTGATGTTTACACTGGTTTCTGGCTATAGTCAGGCTGGGACCCTGCTAATCAGGGCCCCAGCCTCTCTGTTCTCTCTAAACGATTTGGAGTGCACTCTAGGTGCACTAGTGATTGGATACTGTGGCACCTTATGAGTCCCTAGTATATGGTACCTTAGGTACCAAGGGCATAGGTACTTCACAGGCCTACCAGGGGCTGCAGCATGTATTATGCCACCCCTGGGAAGCAGACTAAATCTGACACCACAGGCCTGCTACTGCAGCCTGAGTGAGGAAGTGCTAGCACCCCTCACTGAGATATAGGTTCCCTATATCTCTCCTACACACACATATAACCCTATCAGTCACCCCTAAGGCAGGCCCTATCAATCCTGAGGGCAGGGTGCTTGGCTTCTATGTGAGGGGGTGCCTCTGCCTGAGCAGGGCCCCTCTGCAGCTCTCAGAGTCCATTCTCTGGTGCTGTTTGTGGATGCGGTTAAACCATATACTTTTAAGTGCATTATATCCTCGCGGTAAAATGCTAACTTTGGAATGGCTGCATCGAAACATGTCGTGTTTGGTGTCAAACACCTTGGAATACTACCCCCCCGCCAGTCCTGGCGGCGGGGGTAGCATTCCACCCTTCTAGAGGGATAGACATGTACCTACTGTGGAAACGCGGTAGAATCCTGCAGAGCCCTGGCATCACAAAATGGATGCCACCAGTCACAGACACTGGGCTGCCCTCCTGCTGATGACCAACACTCGCAGTGGAGGAAGCCCAACAATAGATATCCTGTCCCAAGGGGTGTGACCACCTCCCAGACAGGGTTTAGTGTATTGGGGCTGGGTGGGTGCACTCTTAGAGTGCTTTGAAGTCCTGCACTGGGGGAGCAGAAGGCTCCTCTGTGCATATGCCAGTTCAAACCGGCTCAGGGGCTACCTGTCCCTGCTCTGGCGCGAAACTGGACAAAGGGAAGTGGGTGTAGCCGCCCACTCCCCTGACCCTCCCATAGGTAGGGTCATAGAGCTAGTCCCTCCCCTTCTTTTAGTATAAGAGGGGGAACCTGTGCATTGCACCCTAGATTTCCCTGGACGACGCTCTACAAGAAGAATCCCGGACCTTCGACGTTCCACTACCTTTGGAAGACTGAAGAATCTCCCTTGGAGTCAAGGAGTGACTCCCCTGCTTGGCAGGCACCAAAAACTACAAACGACGGTCGCAAACTACGCCGCTCCCGCCGGAGTCCGAAGTCCCTGCAGCCCAAGAAGTGGATTTCCTGACTTCTCAAAGGCCATCGTGAGTCCCCAGCGAAGCTGAGGGCAGTGGACCCCAAGAGTAATGAGGAACTGCGACCCCTGGGTACCGTGCACTATTGTTGAGTGCAACCCCTTCACAATGTTCCACGAACTTGTGCTTTGGACCACGTGTGGTCCCAGCCTCCAGCAGAAATCCCTCCTAAGATCAGAGGTCTACCGCGTCCCGAGTGACCGTGGGCCCTGTGAGAGAATCCTCCCGAGGCGTCTTCGCGATCCCTTGCCAGCCGGCTTGCGGGTCCCCAGAAGACTTTCTAAAGAAACCAAAGGGCTCCCCTGGTTGCTCCAGGCCTGCCCTGACTTACCCTCGCTGGGTGAGTTCCACAGACCTTGCTGGTCTGCGCCATTGTCTCTTCACACTTTCCCCAAGACTTGCTGTTACCAAGGCTTGTTGGCTCCGATCGAGTTGCCGACACCGCAGTAAGCTGCAGACATCGTGGGACACGCCGAATCCAGCTCCTGGTCGTCGTCGACGCCTCCTGGACCTCGTGGCTGAAGAGTCAAGGCAACCGCGAACGACCTGAATCTTGCGACGACGGTGGGCATCCATCTTCCTTGCCCCGAGTCACTGCCAAGTGACTTTGAACACTGTCCCCTCTGCTTTCAGGTCTTCCATCTTCCGAATCCAGGCTTGGATTCCTCCGGACACTTCTCCTGTCGCCGCAAGCAGCAAGTCTTCACTGGCTCCCATTGAAAACGACGCCGCGACCCGACACCAAAGAACACCTATGCACCCGGCTCCCCTGGGTGAGGTAACTTCAGCACTACGGTGCTCCTGTGGGTGTGGGCCCTAGAACTACTTACCCTGTAAGTGACTTGCTTGTAGCTTCCCTCGAAGTGTCCTAAAACTCTAACTTTCCAAGTGCGACTATCGCACTGACTCGTACATGGTTCGCGTCTGATGTTAGACACACCGCGTCCAACTCCCTTGCAATTCCATCTGTAACCGCGTCCTTCGACTCGTACAAGGACCGATCGGTGTGTTCGCCTCGAACACGCAAGGGACCTTTAACATTGATATCTCAATCGCGTCTGAGTGCATAGACTCGTACAGGATTCGCATCGGTGCCAGGTCACCGCGTCCGTCCCCTGTGGGTCTCCTACAACTACCTGGGGTGGTTCTTGGGGGTCCCTCGATTCTAGATGCCCTAGACCTAGGTCTAGCAAACTAAGATTGTAATATTCAATTGTGCTAAACTTATCCTGATAATATTTGACTTGTACATATGTTCCTGACCTCTAATCTCATAAAGAGATTAGTAGAGAGTGTTTATTAATAAATACATATATATTTGATATATATACCTGTGTGGTGTCTTTTCATTTGGTGATTCAAGAGATTGTGTGGTAAAACAAGCTGCTTTACATTCCTTCAAGACTTAGCCTGAAGGCTGCTCTCCACAGCTACCACTAGGATAGCTTTCTATAAAGGTTGTCTTAAACCTATCTACCATAAGAGTCGAATTGTTCTGGTGCAAGGTGTCCACTTTAATTAGTGAACAGCATATACCAGGCCAACTTCTCACAATGACTCACTTGGTATCACAAAAACATTTGCTAATTATTATGATACGCTATACTCGTTGTGACAGCTGATGTCATCAGAAATACTAAACTCAATAGTATACAACCTAATTATTCCAAAATTACTTGATTTTTACAGAACAGAGTTAGAACTCCTGAGGATAAGTTGACGGAGCCTGTATAAAGTATGCCAACAGGGAAGAAGACGGACCCTAGTAGGTTTCACCTACAATTTGTGAAAAGAAATGCATCTCCTCTGATCCCACATCTATTATCCATGTTTGATGAGTCCCTGCAGGCTGAGAAGCTGACTCAGAATCTATGTGGGGCTATAATTGCAGTAATTACAAGCCTGATAAGTCACTCATTGATTGGGTGTCTTACAGGCCGATCTCATTTATTAATAATGAAGTCAAAATGATGGCTAAAGTCCTTGCAAATAGGCTGATTACAGTGGTAGGTTCATTAATTAATCAGGATAAAAAGGTGTTTATGCTTAAAAGGAGAACTCAGCATAGTATCAGACATTTGCAGATGGTGCCTGCACATATAGACAGAATCAGCGAGCCAATCGCATTAGTCCTGGTAGATTTTGAAGAGTCCTTCGATTCTGTGGAGTGGCCTTCTCTCCATCAGATGCTGGAGACAATGAATTTTGGCCTCTACTTCTATAATTTAATCAAAGTGCTGTTTTGTTCTCCATGGGCTAGAGTCTGGGTGAATGAGGTGGTTTCTAAGTCTTTTTCCAGAAAGTGTGGAAAGAGCTAAGGCTGCCGGTTCCCCCTTCCCCTTCTTTTTGGCCATTTGTGGAGTCCCTGGCAGAGTGGATAAGACATGATGCACAGGTGTGGGACATTATATTGGAGGATGGACTTGAAGACTGCATCTCTTTGTATGCTGATGACGTGTTATATGTGCAGAGACTGGACCTTTCAATCTCACACAGTGGCAGCCGGCACAGATCAGGGGGAAGGGGGCAGGGGAGTGAGGGTGAGGGGGGCTGATGGATTTAACAATAAAGTAAAAAAAGTACCTGATTGTCGAGTCTCTCCTTTGCTGTCCCTCCATCGTCTCTCCAGGCTGGAACAGGGAAGCAGGAAGCACCTGGCTTCCAGGCTCCCCATAGCCAATCACAACACTGCAAAGCAGCGTTGTGAGTGGTCTGAGCGCCGTGGTTCGGCACTCAGCCAGGGAATGGAGGCCTGGGCATGTTCTCCATGCAGGCTGTAATGCAGCCTGCATGGGGAACATGCAAAGTGCGTATGATTGTTTTGCCGGCATGAGAGGGCCAGCCATACATTCACGCGCACATAGGGAGTGCAAACCACTCCTCCCCTGCTCTGCTTTATAAGCGGAGCAGCCCCGCCCGCCCGCAAAGCTGCTGCAGCAGGGAAACATAGAAATTATAATAACAATGAGTTATTATCATTTTATGTTCCCTTTATTTCACTGCTGCAAAGCAGTGGGGCGACGCTCCTCCACCTTAGTGGAGGAGCCGCCACTGATCTCACAACTGATGCCGATTTTAAGGTACATTGGGAGGCCTCCGGCCTCAAGGTAAACTGGTGCAAGTTGTCTATAGTGTCTCTTACAGTAAAGGTGGAGGTGGGACTCCCGAGAGCCCCTGCTGTGAGAAGCGCACAGGAATAAGTCTGTTTACTGGCTATGCTGATTTCGAGAGACCAGCAGGAAAGCTGGAACCTCATTATTGCCCCTTTGATCAAAAAGTTAAAGCTCACATGGCAGCCTGTAGTAGACCACCGCTGAATATGATGGGCAGAGGGGCTGTGTTTAAAATGAAATAATTGCATATTTGTTTGGAATATTTTCGACCTTCTTAAGCATGGTATTATAGAGATTTTGAATGTCATAGCAAACTGTTCAAATGGGCAGGTTTTCCATTTTGATTTGAATTTCTGATGCACTTTATACTTTGTTACTAACCCAGTGTTACTAACTGTTCTATATGTAGTTGTTAAATTAGTTGTCTTAGTTATTGTTATGCACAAAGTGAAACTCATTTATATATTATCAGACCAATCCAGACATTGAAGGCCTGATTCACAAAGGGCCTCCGCTCTCGTGGCCGAGGCCTCACAGTCACGGGGAAGCCTACGCACTTGGGCGGAATCTCCGGAATGAGAATTCTTATTGCGGAGATTCCGCCCTGAGTGTGGAGACTCCCCCATAATTGCGGTGCCTCGGCCACGAGTGCGGAGGCCCTTTGTGGATCAGTCATTGAGTATGTTCATTATATTGAATAATATTGACTGACTTAAATATGACCTTTTTCAATAGGTGTTTGGTGAAGTATAGATTTGAAGATCCTTTGGGTTCTCTTACAAAACCATGAGTTGCCTAGAACCAAATATTAATATATATTAGTCTCATAATTTTGCTAACTGCTTTTATTAATTAAAATACTAGGCCTGGCAAATTAATTTCAAAAGAGGATTAACCATTTGGTTGCTAATACTGAGGTTTTTTTTTTAAACATCACTGCTATGGAAGAGGTGCTAGGTCAAGACTTGAATCTAGATGCCAAGAGGTTCCTGCTCAATGTGTGGGGACCCACCGATCTGAGCAGCAAGGAGAAGATTTGGGTGACTCTGGGACACATGGTGGCTAAGCGCAATATTGCTAGAATGTGGGGAGCGAGAGAAACCCCTGGTCTGACATCATGGAAACGAGACATGGATTGGTGTATGTTTCGAGAAAAAACGGTGTATGTGTCTCGTGGGTGTCCGAAAAAGTGGTCCCAGGTATGGTCCAGGTGGAATGCCTACTGCGGGGATATATGTGCTCCCCCTCTCGCCCCCCCTCTCCTCCCCGATGACCCTGTAATTGTAAATCACTGTGACAACAATCAGTAATAACTGTATGACTTAAACGCATCGTTCAAGCATTATTTGTATAACCTCTGCTCAACCTACCTGCCAACCGACTGTGTATGTATAATGGATACAATGTTTTCAATAAAAAGAGCTGTAAAAAAAAAACATCACTGCTACACCTGTTCCCTAAGCAATAGTTGGGAAAGTGTTGGACCTGGGGATGAGGCGGGACAGCTTTAGTTATCCCACTCCAACCTCGGAACAGTAGGAAAATTGTTGAACTTTGAAGGGAGTAGATTTCCTATTGCCACTCCAACATAAGCAACAGGAGGGAAAGCGTTGGACTTTGGGTGCCGGGAAAGATTTCCATTCCACCCAATGCAACAGTAGAGAAAGTGTTGGGAAAATATATAATAATGTATAATTATTAATATAAAGTATTTTAAACAAAATCACAATATATAAAAGAATATTATAAATAATAAAATTAAACATACATAAAAAATAAAATAGAATTACAAAAAATGGAGACCATTTTTTTATCAACAACCAAATACTCATAATGTTTACTTAAATAAATAATTTCGATATTTATTTGATGATATTGTTGTCAGACAATATTGTTTACACAGTATTAACGTTGTGCACCTTCCTTCAACACCCCTCCACACTCGGTTATCCAATCGCAAAGCAGTTAAATTAACTCACTTTACCCCATGTCCCTTTCATAGCTATTGAAAAGACTCAGTATCATTGAAAAGCATAATTTGCAATCTTTAAAAACTTGAACAATTGTCGTGCTGAGAGGCAGGCAAGAGCCTTTAATGAGGAGATTTAAGTACAGAGTATAAGTAAACACTGTTACTGCCCTTCATGACTCTTAGCGACACTCTTACCCCAAGCAGTGAATTCACCTCGAGGGACAAGTGGCTCCTTTCAACCATCACAGCAGCCACTCTCTGCTCACAAGCTGGCACCTTATGCCAGCTCCTCTTTTTCCTTCTCAAAGGGGAAATGTAAGCCAAAATGCCGCAGATGTGTGGGAAAAAAATTATAAATGTTTTCCTAAGGGGCTGTGGGATTGGAACTCACATTTCCACTTTGATAAGAAAGTGTAGGGGTCAGCAAAGAGTGACAGTCAGAGGGCTTCTGAACCTAGAGCTTCTACTTCTGCAATGGTCGAGAGGGGTTATCGAAGGCATGGCATAATCTGAGGGTGAGGTGCAGATCACCATCAAAGCAACGCAAACCACAGGAGGAGAGAGCTGGCAGCCACAGAATGATCCTTTACGGGTATATAATTGTACTCATTGCTCATAAAGGGAGCTTTCTGATTGGCTGTCCAGTTTCCAAAGTTCCACCCACGGTGTTAATAGCACGAAATGTCCTAGTGATGTTGGCAATAAGATGTATTTCATTATCCAATATAAAGAGGATGCTGGAGTGATCCTTCAAAAAAAGCAGGGCATCATATGGATTGCTCAAGAAGATGCCTGCGCTTCAATTATAAAAAAAAACATAAACAGAATTTTTCAGGAATATTATACTATGATACATTCAGTCGCCGCTGGTGCAGGTAAGCACGGTAGGGCGGGGTAGTGACAAACTACAGAATAGGCAAAAATAAATAAATAAAACCACTTACCTTAGGCTCGCCGCATTGCTGAGTCGGAGAAGTGGCGAGCGCAAGGTAGGTGGTTTTATTTATTTTATTTTGCCTATTCCGTCGTCTGTCACTTCCCCCCATCCCCGCCCCCGCCCCACCATGCTTATCTGCCACTGGCTACATTCTTCGTCACTTTCTGTTGTCCTGAAGAAGTACCAGACTTCTTAAAAGCATTGATACTGGCCACATTGGAACTGGGAGCAAAGCTGGAACACAAATAGTTCCAGAGGGAACTGAGTATACTTTAAAAAAGTAAACAGCATCAATAGCAATTGAGAACATTTGAAATTGGTAGCAAACAAATCTGGGCGATACCATGCACAATGAAATCTCAATTATGCATGAGTAGAGGGAAAAAGGTTCATGGACAATTTGGAATTACTTTTAAAAAATAATCCTATGTTGTGTCATTGAAATCTGTATCTATCCATGTAAGAAATAATAGCAATGTGAGGAGTTAAGATACACAAGTGATTGTGTGTATCTACACACTGTTATGTTCACTGACATGCAAATGACTTTATTGAGCTGTTTTTGCATGATGCATTAGATAGGAAATGTCTCATTTTCCCCTGATCAGGGCAGAAGGGTAGTCTTCGTTGTTTCTAGGAGCATTTAGGAAAGACATCACAGAAATGGAAAGGAAACACAATTACAATGCAGTACATTCTGTGGTATTGTCTTCTAGCCATTTTACCACATTGATGCTAAAGGGATTCCAGTGCTACAGAAACATGTTTCTTAAGGAAGTAAGCTATACACATTCATCAAATTATGTTCAAAATTGTATTCCTGAGCAACTGATGAATTTGCCCTGCATACAAGCACAGAATCAACATTTAATTAGCACTCTATTTCCACCTGTTAGTGTATATGTGAACAACAAGCAAAACCGCACTGTGCAGAAAACAAGGTTCCAGGTACACAGGAAACGTACCTCGTGTATTCAGTGTGTCCAAGTTATGTTTTAAAACCTGTCTTTACTTTCAAGTTTTTATGTTCACACTACGTGGCATTTGAAGGCACATTTTCCATTATGAAGCTGCCCTACAGAACAGTACCATACATTCGCCCACATTTACTATGTCAGTGTCTCACTGGAAGATACTATAGGATTCAAGACATCAGACCTTAAAAATAGAGGCATCACGTTTTGGATTCTTTTAATTGGGTGCTCACCTGAAACAGCTGCTCATTTGACAACAACGTTTTAGAAATAACTTGCTTTGAGTACAGTGACTATGATACATCAGCATTGTTAGTAAAACAAAACCATCTCATGACACAAAAGGAATCATTTTTCCACCGTTTGCATTTTATTTCCACAGGTAAGGTTTACATGCTTTGCCACAGGGAGAAAAAAACTGTTCCTCTGATACATATGAGCACCTCTGAGCAAAGTGAAAGGTGAAATGTTAAACTTTGCAGTGTCATTTGAGGCATTACAGCCTATGAAAAGTTTTTTAAATATTTTTTATTTGTTCGAAGCATCGTTTCTTTGTTGCTAAAATATGCAAATTAAGCAGCAGATGGCAGACTGTGCGGCAGATGTGGTAATCCATATTTATTCAGGAAATGCTTCTGCCGGAAAGTCGCATAATTCCAGTGGCCTTGCCTATGCCTGTTTTTCCAAGCTCTAGCTCGATATTGTTATCAGAAAAGTCATGATATGTATTTTATGTTGTCTCCACGTGAGTGCACTATTTTAAGGACTGCATCAGATTTGAAGACTATTCTCCTCTTTTGGCCTTGCCCTTCAGCCTCAGCAGAGGAAAGAGATGTCACCAGCATCACAAAGTCCACAAAATAAATCCCCATACCAAAGACACTACGAGGCCTGAACTGGAGGAGAAAAGTTCAAAAAATATTTTACACCAGTTCAGAATCAAGTGTAAGGTTGAAGATTATATTGTTATGAGGTAACAGCTGGTGGGAGAATGCAGCCCTAACTGGATCTGTCAGGCTGTGGCTGTAATTTAAGGGCCTAACATGAAATAAAGAACTCACCTCCTATCTGAGAGGCACCAGATCCCTGTGTGAAGACCAGGATTTCGTAACAACACTTACAATGTTTGAGGATAGTCCACTTTTCCCCACACATTCAAAAGGATCAATTAACAACAACAAAATACTCAGAGGCCCAGCTAGTCTCTTACAAAAGACACTGAGGCATGTTTACAAGCCCCTAACGCCACTGGAGCGTCACTTTTTCTGACGCATCAGTGGTGTGGCTCTCAACTCAATATTTAAAAGGTGGCGTTCAGCCAATTAACGTGACTTAACGCCACTGTGTAAATATGCCCCTTACCACAGCAGTCTGCTGCGGCAAAGGGGCGGGCAATGGGTGTTGCTGTGGGCGTTTCGCTGCAACACCCATTGCTTTTTGACGCTGCCCCATATTTACAAGGTATGGGGAAATACCTGGTCTTAAACTGGTGATATGAGGAGAAATGTTTTATTTCTCTTTGTATTTTGCTCTTTCCATGTGTGCTGCATTCAGCACACATAGAAATTGCAAATTGCCTTTCAAGATTGTTTATGTACAGGAAGGGACACCTTCCTGCACATAAACAATCTTGAAAGGCGATTGCAACATTGCGCAAGGTAGCCTGCGCTGGCACAAGGCAGATTTTTTAGCACTAGGGGAAATGCAGGGGTGTGCCCTATTTGTGTAAATAAGACGCATCCCTGCATTTAAAAAATGTCAGAGCGCAGCGTTAGCAATTTTGGAGTAACACCACGTTCTGACTTTTTTTGTAAATATCCCCCACTGATTCTCTTGTCACAGGGATGCCCAACTACATGTACTTATCTTATGGAGGGGTGTGACTGCGCTCCACCATTTAGAAAGGAGCGCCACATCATCGCAGTACCTTTTCTTCACCTTTTCAAAACAACTTAGTCTTGGCCTCCATTTAAAGATATCACATTTTCTTCTACAGAACTGTTACTAATGTATTAGTTTGATTTTTCTGACTCATTTTCACAGTCCAGCTCCTTCCAGTTTGCAGCATAACAATGATCTGGCAATTTGGCTTGTAGGTATTTAGTAAATAGGCAACTTCATTTGCTTCAGTAGAAATGTTTCGAAATCAGCTGTTCCTTCAAACACAGAGAAGGGAACTCACGAAGCAAGACCATTCAAATGTTTTCCTCAGGTGGATCAATCCGAAAAAAGCAGAACCCAGTGAATTTTTTATTATGTGGGCAAAAGCTTGCAAAATTTATGTACTTTGCATTATGCGAATTTCACATTTTTCCCCATTTCACACTCGTTCGATGTTGTGAAATTGTTACTTGGGGAGACTGGTTTGAACACAAAGGCCCAGATTTACATAAAAGTCATGGCATGCAGCGCAGCAGCCATAAATGCTGAGCTGCGTTGCACAACAGGGAGGGAAAAGGAGAACGCCATATCTACAGAGATATGGCTCTCTCCTCTCCCTAGTGCCGGTGCTGATTTCAGCTGCTGAGCGCCACGCACACACCTTAGGGCCATAGTGCTAGGGTGCAGCCTGAGTCTACCATAGGTTTTGTACAGGAAGGGAACCCTTCCTGTATAGAATACTATACGTAGACACACTTTAAAACTTTCCCGGCTTTGCATGTGTGCTGCACACTGCAGCAAGTATGCAAAGTCGGAAAAGAACGAAGAAATAAAAAAAAGTCTCCGCTTAATGCCTCCTTTTAAATGGTGTTAACTTTTGGTGCTAAACCCTGTCTACTATTGTTTGTAGATAGGGTTTTGCATCAAAAGGCATGGGTGGTAGCATGGGAACGTCTATGTACCACCCATGTAACACTCCCTTGGCACTAAGTAACGCAAAGCAGTGCACGTTACTTTCAGTGTACTTTACAGCGTAAAACAAGTTTTGCACTGAAAAGTAAATTAGAAAAAAAAACATTTTGTGCTCATTAGCTTCACTTTTGTGACACTAACTCAGCGGAAAATGTTAGTAAATCTACCCCAAAATGTCTTGCAGGAACAGTAAACGTGATGTCTGCCGGGGTTGAGAGACAGTTTCTGTTTAAAATAAACTGCTGCTTTTATTTCGAATGACTTTTGCATGGGAGGTATGTTTTTGTGTTGTGTTACATTTCATGTAATATGCATAATTTTGTGTCATTTTCATGAAGATTATGTGAATTTTGGAAAGAAAAAAAATCACAATTTTGACCATGTCCATTTAAAATACTCAGAATCTCAAAATATCTCTCCCAGTTACCACCCCGCATAAAAAAAAGCTGGTGATATATATGCTTGAATGTGTGCTACATAAGTGTAATCAATACATCTTACTCACTGGGTTCCTGTTAGTGGCAAGTAAAACATTTTAATGCTGTATCTGGAGTACTTGGTTCTCAAGCAAAAGTTTTTCTGAACAGTTTAATTTGCAGTTATTTCCTGCAGGTTGGTTGTTCAGACATGCTCTCGAGGCTTTGCTGCCTTACAAAAAGCTGGGGCAGGTTAATCGCAACAAAGATTCACCACAATCCATACACAGCTTTTGAATTGAATGTTTGACTGGGAAGAGAAATTAGACATGGAAGAAAGTATTGAAGAATGGGTTTAATTAATAACAAGCTCAGGGGCCATTTAGAGAAGGAGGGTGAAAATATGAAATCTGTCAAAAATTACGGGATGTCCTATATGCACGCCTCCTGCTTCCATTAACTCATTAAGTCACCAAGAAAGAGTAATTTTCTTTACAGTCAATGTCTCTGCCATTAACAAAATCATTGCATGCACTCACTATCCTCTCGAAGGGCATTATAAGGTCTGTTCTATTTAGGGTAGCCACTCTGACCTAGCGGATGTACTCTGAGGGGCATATTTATCATTATATCATGCAACTCAGCAAGTCATCTTGCTGCACTGCGCTACCAGCAGCGGCCGGCACAGGTAAGCGCAGTGGGGCGGGGCAGGGCGCGGGAGGGGGGAAGCCGAAAGACGAAGGAATAGGTATTATTTATTTATTTAACTATACCTATTCCGTCTTCTGTCGACTTCCCCCCTCCCACCCCGCCCCACCGTGTTCACCTGTGCCGGCCGGCGCCGTGCGCTGCGTGACAGGGAAAGGGCAGGAATGCGCCGTACTTAACATTGTACAGCAAGATGGCCTTGCGTGGCTTGATAAATCACCTCTCAAAGGTTGCGTTGCTTTTGCACCCCGTTGTGTGGTGCAAAAGCAACACAACCCTTGATAAAAATGCGCCTAAATAAGGTGGTCTGGATGCACTTGCATACCTGCACTACTATGGCTGGCTTGCTGACACCTAATGAGGCACCGATTGACAGATATTTTAATTTATTAAATCTAAAATGTTCAGCTCTACCTTCTGGACCCTACCAAAGGTGCTCAAGCTCTAAATAAAAGAGAATTTTGTTGTCTGGCATCCCACAGTCAGATTATGAGCTCAATTCTCCAAGTTTTTACATCTGTAATTGGGACTTACATGATTTGATTTAATGATTTGATTTGGGATTTCTAAAATGCAACAGCTACCAAGGGTGTCCTGGCGCTATTACCAACAGTAATCCTAGTAGGGGAAAGTAATCAACAGTAGTTTAGATTTCCCTGGAAAAAACGCTAAGTCTTCAGCTGTTTCCAAAAGGAAAGCAAGTTGTTGTTAAGTCTGAGTTTAATTGGGAACACACAAAGCAGAGGAGTTGGCTGAAATTTACTGGTTCCGACCCACAGAATCCTACCCAGATCAGATGTACAATTGCAATCAATCTGCTAATGCGTCTGATTATTCACGGCTGTAATTGTAGGGGCAGGAGTGATTAGATAGGAATTCAGGAAGAGTGGCCGTGCAAAATGTAGTAAATAGTCACAAACACATCAGTTTGTGGGTATTCACAAACATTTGCAAGTGACGCGCTCAATCTGGGAACGCATACAACTACTCCTGTAAAGTGCTGTCAAAGAAAGCAAGCATTGGCAAAGCCAATAGGTCTGGCCTTCGAAAGTGTGATTATTTTTTTTGTTTATACAAGCAGATGACACATAATAAAATGAAACAAGCATTGGCATAGCCAATAGGTCTCGCCTTTGGGGCCTTATAAGTGTTTAGGTAGAGCTATTGACTTTGCCAATGTGTTTAAGCTGTGCTGTAGAGAAGTGTGGCTGCTGTGCAGCATGCTGAAAAGTTGTAATAAAAAGTGCCAGAAGCATTTTTGTTACCTTATATATGACCAAGAAGGCCAAGTGTCTGTGAGAGAGAGTCTGTGAGAGAGAGTCTGTGAGAGAGAGTCTGTGAGAGTCTGAGAGAGTCTGAGAGAGTGTCTGTGATAGAGTGTCTGTGAGAGTCTGTGAGAGAGTGTCTGTGAGTCTGTGGTAGAGTGTCTGTAAGAGTCTGTGAGAGTGTCTGTGAGTCTGTAAGAGAGTGTCTGTGAGAGTCTGTGAGAGAGAGTCTGTGAGAGTCTGTGAGAGAGTGTCTGTGAGAGTGTGAGAGTCTGTAAGAGAGTGTCTGTGAGAGTCTGTAAGAGAGTGTCTGTGAGAGTGTGAGAGTCTGTGAGATTGTCTGTGAGAGAGTGAGAGAGTGTCTGTGAGAGAGTGTGAGAGTGTCTGTGAGAGAGTGTCTGTGAGAGAGTGTCTGTGAGAGAGTCTGTGTGAGAGTCTGTGAGAGTGTCTGTGAGAGTGTCTGTGAGAGTGTCTGTGAGAGAGTGTCTGTGAGAGTCTGTGAGAGAGTGTCTGTGAGAGTCTGTGAGAGAGTGTCTGTGAGAGTCTGTGAGAGTGTCTGTGAGAGAGTGTCTGTGAGAGTCTGTGAGAGAGTGTCTGTGAGAGAGTGTCTGTGAGAGAGTGTCTGTAAAAGAGTGTCTATTAGAGAGTGTCTATTAGAGAGTGTCTGTGTGTCTGTGAGAGAGTGTCTGAGAGTGTCTGTGAGAGAGTCTCTGTGAGAGAGTGTCTGTGAGAGAGTGTCTGTGAGAGAGTGTCTGTGAGAGTCTGTGAGAGAGTGTCTGTGATAGAGTGTCTGTGAGTCTGTGAGAGAGTGTCTGTGAGTCTGTAAGAGAGTGTCTGTGAGAGTCTGTGAGAGAGTGTCTGTGAGAGTCTGTGAGAGTGTGAGAGTCTGTGAGATAGTGTCTGTGAGAGAGGGTCTGTGAGTCCAGCTCTACCAGTAAAACAGAAGCGCGAGACGGTGTGCAGTCAGTTGAGTTTTCTCCATCTTATAGTCCACTATTGTTTTCGTATCCATCTGTTGAAAATGTCATAATTTGGTTTATAAGGCTGGCTAGTTTGTCAATATAGCCTAATATAAATGCTGAAAGGAAAAATAAACAGTTTCGACTAAGCGCCATTTGGCAAACACAGCATCATGTGTTTCTTAAAATAAAGCAGTCTAGCCGCTTTCAGTCACTAATTTACATTTAAACAATGTCCTTAAAAAGAACACATGATTATTGGAATGTTATGTATTTTACACAGCGCTTTGTATCTTGCATCTGTCACTGTGAGCTTCACAAAACTGCAGATTGTGGGTCACTGTCATCCAATATACTCCTTTTATAGTCCTTGAAATTATTTTGCATTTTAACTGGTGATAAAACGCCGATGTTTGCTGCAAGATCTTATACCGCTCGCCAGAAACAGCGCCTTAAAAGCAGGCACTGAGTCACGGCGCTGTGAATCTTTCTGCCAACAGTTTTACTATGTGTCATTTTGTTTCTAGAGAGAGTTTGTCGCTGTTCTCCAACTACATATAATGTAGTCAGCTCCTGTCTGTATTCTGACGAGACACTCTATGAAAATTAGGAGTTCCTTAGCCATGAGGCAACTGACAGAAAACATGTCTTAATGTGCTGAGTCTCATTGTAAATTGCAAGTGCAAAGATCACCACAGTTTCTTTTAACAATCTGCCTGCAGATTAACACAACTAACAGAAGCGGAAGCAAGCACATTTAGTGGATAACGTGTGTCAATTATATAAACAACCCGTGCGTTCAACAGTGTTAACAAATAAGTTAAAAGCGTCGTGGTCTCACATGATCTATTTATTTTTCAGTTCTACCGCACCCACGAACCTTTTTTCTTTTTTAGGTCTCGCCCTGATCCAGTGCTTGCGCTGGTCTGGCGAGACATTTAGTTGTGGGGTTTTAAAAGTGCGACCACAGCTTTTTCCGTGGCATACAGTGTGCGGTTACGCGCACAGCACGCGCTTCTGTCATGGCTCATTAAGCCTTCCGGCGCGTGAATCATGCTCCTCCACCACCTTGCTGTCTGCTCTCACTACCCCCCTCCCTTCAACCCCCTCCCTTCTCCCCCTCCCTCCTCGTTAGCTTGTTATTCTTAACTTCGGAAGCATCTGATGTGAATTCTTCAAGGAGCAATTCACTTCCGACTAAGCCAATGCCGCCTCAGACAGTAGACATTTTCTGGTGCTTGTTTATCTATCCCTCGACACTCCCCCTCCCCTCTGTTGCTTCTTGCCTCTGTTCTTCCCCCCTCCTGAGCTGTTGCTTATTTCTTTCGTCTGCTCCTGCCCTTATAATTTTATGGAGAGGCATTGACTTCACTCACTTTCAGTCTGTGGCGCCTATTTCATTTGAAAATCTTACGAGCTGCTTTTTCTGTCACCTCCAATGTCAACTTCTAATAAAAAGAAAAAAGGTTCGTGGGTGCGGTAGAACTGAAAAATAAATAGATCATGTGAGACCACGACGCTTTTAACTTATTTGTTAACACTGTTGAACGCACGGGTTGTTTATATAATTGACACACGTTATCCACTAAATGTGCTTGCTTCCGCTTCTGTTAGTTGTGTTAATCTGCAGGCAGATTGTTAAAAGAAACTGTGGTGATATTTGCACTTGCAATTTACAATGAGACTCAGCACATTAAGACATGTTTTCTGTCAGTTGCCTCATGGCTAAGGAACTCCTAATTTTCATAGAGTGTCTCGTCAGAATACAGACAGGAGCTGACTACATTATATGTAGTTGGAGAACAGCGACAAACTCTCTCTAGAAACAAAATGACACATAGTAAAACTGTTGGCAGAAAGATTCACAGCGCCGTGACTCAGTGCCTGCTTTTAAGGCGCTGTTTCTGGCGAGCGGTATAAGATCTTGCAGCAAACATCGGCGTTTTATCACCAGTTAAAATGCAAAATAATTTCAAGGACTATAAAAAGAGTATATTGGATGACAGTGACCCACAATCTGCAGTTTTGTGAAGCTCATAGTGACAGATGCAAGATACAAAGCGCTGTGTAAAATACATAACATTCCAATAATCATGTGTTCTTTTTAAGGACATTGTTTAAATGTAAATTAGTGACTGAAAGCGGCTCGACTGCTTTATTTTAAGAAACACATGATGCTGTGTTTGCCAAATGACGCTTAGTCGAAACTGTTTATTTTTCCTTTCAGCGTTTATATTAGGGTATGCAATATTGAAAAACTAGCCAGCCTTATAAACCAAATTATGACATTTTCAACAGATGGATACGAAAACAATAGTGGACTATAAGATGGAGAAAACTCAGCTGACTGCACACCGTCTCGCGCTTCTGTTTTACTGGTAGAGCTGGACTCACAGACCCTCTCTCACAGACACTCTCTCACAGACTCTCACACTCTCACAGACTCTCACAGACACTCTCTCACAGACTCTCACAGACACTCTCTTACAGACTCACAGACACTCTCTCACAGACTCACAGACACTCTATCACAGACACTCTCAGACACTCTCTCACAGACACACAGACACTCTCTCACAGACACTCTCTCACAGATACTCTCTCACAGACACTCTCTCACAGATTCTCACAGACACTCTCTCACAGACTCTCAGACACTCTCTCACAGACTCTCACAGACACTCTCTCACAGACACTCTCTCACAGACACTCTCACAGACACTCTCACAGACTCTCACACAGACTCTCACACAGACTCTCACACAGACTCTCTCACAGACTCTCTCACAGACTCTCTCACAGACACTCTCACAGACACTCTCTCACAGACACTCTCACACTCTCTCACAGACACTCTCTCACTCTCTCACAGACGCTCTCACAGACTCTCACACTCTCACAGACACTCTCTTACAGACTCTCACACTCTCACAGACACTCTCTCACAGACTCTCACACTCTCACAGACACTCTCTCACAGACTCTCGCACTCTCACAGACTCTCTCTCACAGACTCTCACAGACACTCTCTTACAGACTCACAGACACTCTCTCACAGACTCTCACAGACACTCTCTTACAGACTCACAGACACTCTCTCACAGACTCTCACAGACACTCTATCACAGACACTCTCTCAGACTCTCACAGACTCTCACAGACTCTCTCTCACAGACTCTCTCTCGCAGACTCTTGGCCTTCTTGGTCATATATAAGGTAACAAAAATGCTTCTGGCACTTTTTTATTACAACTTTTCAGCATGCTGCACAGCAGCCACACTTCTCTACAGCACAGCTTAAACACATTGGCAAAGTCAATAGCTCTACCTAAACACTTATAAGGCCCCAAAGGCGAGACCTATTGGCTATGCCAATGCTTGTTTTAGGTCGAGCCTAGCGCAGCGCGCATGCGCTGCTCTATGGGAGGCTTCTTGTGAGCACTCTAAACTTCTCCGTGTGGGTCTGACTCCTCCCACACATCGGATTGGCTTTTGCGTGTGTCTTTCAAGAATGAAAGCACGCAAATGGCTAAAGGCGGGTGCATGTCCCACCTCTTCTCCAAAGGTTCACTCCCACGGCGTTTTGCTCTCTGGAGCGAGCAGCGGCGCGCAGGGTGGCAGCTGCATTCCTTCCACAGCGGGTGCCTTTAACAAGGCTGTTTACGATTATGTGCGCTTCTGGGAGGGGTCAGGGGGCGAGGACTTGGGCTTTGAAGGTGTCTGTTTACAGCGCAGGGCTCTTGTTTTCTTATCCAATCCTGCTTTTCATTTGCTCAGAGCGCCGTATCACTTCCCCTTTATTTTCTTGGGTTATGAGCACTCCTCAGGAGTGCTGCTGTTACCCACTCGCGGGACGTGGGACGCTGTTCTTTAATTTAGGTTAGGAATGTTTCCTGTGCCTTGTTTGCCCGCCCCCACCATCCCTCCGAGATCGCTGTTTTTTTATGCACTTCGACCACTGGCGGTAATGGAAGGCACCATATGCTACTGGGAACACAGCAAGCTGAGGCCGACATCTGCTGCTTCCACTGGTTTTCAGATACTTCGGGGATATGGTTTGAGGGCAGCTGTTCCTGAAGTTTATTAAAGCTTACTGCTAGTGAAGAATGCAAAGGCATGCTAGAGTAGTTGCTCATCCCTGTTCACAACTTACCCTTTCAAAAATGCAGATTTTCATGGCACAATATGCTGTGTCCGAGGTGAAGTCTGGCTCAGGCGTGCACTTCTGGGATGTGCGGTGCATGTGACTCAGCTCGATAACATGCCAATAAATACGTTTGCGGGGTACAAATTGGTGATCGTCATATATTTTATCCTGCCCCTGGCTCTCAATTATAATCTACGCACCAATGTTATTCAAACAACCTAAAGCAAATGCGGGCTCTGCAGAGTACCTTATCATTTACGTGCCAAAATGTGCATTAGCAAGATCCCTCAATACTCGCCCGCACCAGAGTCAATAATCCAACCTCATTCCACACAAAGCGAGCAGGATGGTTCCGCAAGTGAAATGCTTGCTTCAGATACATGGCTTCATTTTGCACGTCACAATTTACAAATTAGAATATTGGCGAGGCCTTCTCTTTCTTCCATCCAGCCAAGGTCCATATCGTTGTTGTTGCCTCTTATGTGCAGCATGTAGAAGCCATAAAAGTGCGGTGTTAAGCGCACTGTGACGTTATTACAAACAATGGATGCACATTTTAAAAAAATGTATGCAGTCGAAACTCGCCGTGTGCAGTTGAGGCTGGCGTGGACGGAGGAGGAGAGAGAACGGATTACAGTATCTTTGTAGGGATATCCTTCGGGGTGCTAATCTTCCAGTAAGACAGCTGTCCACACGCATTGCCCTCTCTGCACCTTACAATGTAATGTCCCAGTCCGGCCATATACACGTGCACACACATACCCACTTACATCCCAGTCCGGCCATATACACGTGCACACACATACCCACTTACATCCCAGTCCGGCCACATACATGTGCACACACATACCCACTTACATCCCAGTTCGGCCATATACGCTTACATAGATATACACACACTGACGCATGCGCACACCCATATAGGCATGTACACGCACACGCAGACACTGTTGCACAAATGCACGAACAGGCTCCGGACTCGTACAAAGCATATGCCCCTACACTCAGATGCATAGAGACACAAATACGTGCACGCATTCAAACACACATGCAACATATGTACACATGCACACATATAGACACAAACACCCACATATCACACCGGTATGCTCACACATACAGTATATACACATGCACACAAACATATACACAGGGCTTTAAGTGGGATGGAAAAGCTGGGGGGTCTGCTTTGCGAAGGACTTCTTGGGTTAATTCTAAAACCCTCCTTGGGAATGCATTCTGCCCATTACTTACAGTTGGCTTCATGTTTTGTAATTCACAGTTGCTTGCTTTTTGTTTGCTGGCTTTATTTATTTTAGGCTGTCCAGCATCTAGCATCTTTGTCCCACCCATGGCGCATAGCCTGTTTATAATGTGCTGCATAACTAAACACTTATAAAGTCCCAAAGGCAAGACCTATTGGCTATGCCAATGCTTGTATTAGAAGTTCAATCAATCAATCAATCAATCACGGCATTTATAGAGCGCGCTACTCACCCGGGAGGGTCTCAAGGCGCTGGGGGAGGGGGTAAGTTACTGCTCGAACAGACATTGGAGGTGACGGAAAAGGAGTTCGTAAGATTTTCAAATGAAATAGGCGCCACAGACTGAAAGTGAGTGAAGTCAATGCCTCTCCATAAAATTATAAGGGCAGGAGCAGACGAAAGAAATAAGCAACAGCTCGGGAGGGGGAAGAACAGAGGCAAGAAGCAACAGAGGGGAGGGGAGGGTCGAGGGATAGATAAACAAGCACCAGAAAATGTCTACTGTCTGAGGCGGCAGTGGCTTAGTCGGAAGTGAATTGCTCCTTGAAGAATTCACATCAGATGCTTCCGAAGTTAAGAATAACAAGCTAACGAGGAGGGAGGGGGAGAAGGGAGGGGGTTGAAGGGAGGGGGGTAGTGAGAGCAGACAGCAAGGTGGTGGAGGAGCATGATTCACGTGCCGGGAGGCTTAATGAGCCATGACAGAAGCGCGTGCTGTGCGCGTAACCGCACACTGTATGCCACGGAAAAAGCTGTGGTCGCACTTTTAAAACCACACAACTAAATGTCTCGCCAGACCAGCGCAAGCGCTGGATCAGGGCGAGACCTAAAAAAACATGCAGTCACTTAAACATGGCTGCCAAATGCCTGCAATAAAAAATGTTAATAAAAAATGTCACTTCCGAGGTCGCTTTACCAGTGATCATGTTAAGCCTTTACGTTGTGCCATGCATTTTATTATCATTATTTGTGAAGGAGACAATAATAAATCACCACCAAAACAAGCATTCAATATGCAGGGAGCTCTTATATTATATTGTTACTTAGAAACGTTATTACAGCATCTTTAAAAAGGAGACGGAAAATAACTCACCATATAATTGGGAACTGAAAGTAAAGGCAAAATAAATAGCCGGTATTTAAAGTTAATATAAAAATACGTAAAATAAAGCACATTTTGAATCAGCTTTGTCATAGAACGGAAGCATTTTTTAGGCCGAGTTGAACAATGTGCACAAGCTTTTCTGCTGTTCCTCAAAATGAAGGGAAGCCAAGGGTAAAGTGGGCTGACCCACTGCCCAAGCAGTATGCAGCAAGTGGGCCAAAGCAAAGTGCGAAAGACAATTTAAAAGACAGTGGGATGAATCCCACTGACCAAAAGCCCCTCTGTATGAGCATTATATATATATATTTTTTTTAAACAATAGTCTGACATCGCCTCTAAAGCTGTATCAAGGGCCAGACATAAAAATGTTCTTTTGCACATTTACCCATTCTTACTGCTTTGGATTTTCCAAGATGTAAAAATGAACTAGAGTACAAACCGTGGAATATGAGTTCAAATGGAAAACTGTGATATTCACATATTTCTGTGCATTCTTTATTAAGGTTTTGTGAATTCCGAAAAATGCATTATGCTACCAAAATATTAGTCTTATGTCTTTGCTGCATATTTTTGTGGAATGGGGCCAAGACTACCTCTTGTCCTCTGTTAGCTGAACGCTGTAAAGATGATTGGGGATGACAGTTCCATTTAACCCTACATTGGTGATTCTGATTGATATCTCCAGTGTCAAGTCTGGAAATCATTTGAAAGTTGCCCGGATGATGATAACCCTGCCATCACAAAACATATGGGGGCACATGCATCAAGCATTTTTGCCTTCGCAATTCGGCCCGTTTGTGAATGCAAAAAATGCTTTTCAGATGCAGAAAACCCCAATTTGCGATTCGGTAACCTGTTACCGAATCGCAAAATGGGTTTGCGATTCAGTATTTGGAAGGGCCGTGCTTAGGGCTTTCTCATGGTATGCATGAATGTTTTATGACCGTGAATGCAGTCGCAAAACATTCTCATATTACCACCTACTTCAAGTAGGCGGTAACCCATTTGCAAATAGCAAGGGGGCCCTAAGGGACCCCTTCCCCTTTGTGAATGGTTGTAAAAGCATTTTTAAGAGCAGGCAGTGGTCCCACAGACCACTGCCTGGTCTTAAAAAATTAAAAGAAAACTTTTCATTTTACTTTTTGTAAAGCATGCCACCATCCCATGATTTTTGCGATTCCTTGGGGGTCGCAAATTGCGATCTACCTCATTAATATTAAAGAGGTAGAGCAATTTGCGACCCCCAGGTATTGCAATCTGAAACTCTTTGAGTTTCATCCATTGTAAATTGCGATTACCTAATTGCGATTCTCAGGAATTCACAATTAGGTATTTGCAATTTACAATTTTGATGCATGTGCCCCATGATTCGTTATACTTGGAAAAGAACGTGCAAAACAAGGACCACATTTAGAATGGGTGTGTGCTGGAGCTCGTGAGTCACAAAGCGGTGCTACGCGACGCAAAATGGTGCAAACGGAAGCGCTAAACAACTTTTGCAGGTAAATTATTTTCTGCGCTGAAAAGTTACCGCAGACGCTCTGCCAAATGCCTTCGCTTCAAAGAGCACCACATCTGTTATAGTAGCAAAAAATGTGTAACAGGGCATGAACAGCAAATACATTCCAAGGTTTCTATGCAAAGCCATATCTAGTGAGTAGTATGAACTTGTGTTCCAATATATCCTAGCACCAATAAACCAGGTGCAAACAGTGGGCAAGAGCAACATTTTGTGATATGTCGGCGAGTAATATGTCATCTCTAAAAAGTTGCACATTTTATGTGGTTTTATCCTTGTGCTGTTGCCTGCATGTAGACATGTGTTTTGGGGGGCGGACCTCGAGTACAAATCTCAAGCAAGACACTACTTGGTTGACTTTGCACCATGGCCCCAAAATAGAAAAGGCTAACACTATACCAACAACAACGTCCTTCAGTGATCTCGTATGGAATGTATTTTTAAGAAAATGGTTCTTTTTGCATGATCACCCTCATTTTTTGGAAATGATCTTGTTGGTTTTTGGACTTGGGACACTGGGACCCTGCTAAACATGCCCCAGTGCTTGTGCTCTGACCCCTAAAAACTTGTCGAATTGGTTAAAATCCCTGAATGGCACATTTAGCTTACCTAATAATCCATAGTATATGGTACCCTGTGTACCCAGGGCCTGTAAGTTAAATGTTACTACTGGACTGCAACACTTATTGTGCCATAGTGACCATGAGAAACACAACCCTAGGCTTGCTACAGCAGCCTAGCTGTGCAGTTTTAAAAATGCCATTTCGATCTGTTAAAATCATGCATTTAACATGCTTAAACCTTCCTTTTAAATAGTAGCAGGTAACCCCTAAATTAGGCCTTAATAGCCCTAAGGCAGGACATGTATTTGAAAATAGAGTAGGACATATGTATTTAATGTTTTTAAAGGTCTTTACAGTGTAAAAGGCCCCAAACCCATTTTTCGCTGTAGCAAGGCTCACTGTTTCTACTTACTGGTAATGTTTGTTTTATACCAGTTTTTCCCGCAGCTGAGTCGTGGACCTCTGCCTAACCTAAGGGGAACCTCTCTCCTGAATGTGCTGTTGAACCTGTGGAGAGAGACCACTAGGGCTGGATTTGCTCCTACTTGTACCCAGGACAAATAGGTGAACTCAGGGGACAGTTGGCTGACCTCTTGCTAAGATACAGGGTCTCTAAAGCTGCAAGAAACCTACTTTTCAAGAGCCCAGCTGACCAGCTCCAACTGGATTTGCCTCGGACCCTGCTAGTGGCTACTTTGAGAGTGAGTCCTAACCGCCAAGTGGTGCCCACAAGGTCCTGGACCCTTGGCTGATGTAAAGGTGTGCTCCTCTGACCCTAAGATCTGCAAAACTGGGCACTTCAAAATGTTTTCAGAATTTTTCTCTAGAGAACCAGTAGAGATCATGGTTGATGGTGAATCTCTAGTTGGATCCAACTTGCCGGTTTTCCCACGCTGAAAGGATTTAAACTTTTAGAAAAGTGTATAAGTCCAAACGTAGAGGTGTTCACCGAGGTCAATGCTGAACAGCATCCAACCGTCGAAGAGACCTTCATGAGTACAGATTCTGGACTACACCTGCTCAGAGCTTCCCCGCAGTTGACGCTGACAATGGCAAGTTTCCTGCAAGACCTGAGGTTCACACCAAGGACTTGCGCTTCAGCGGGCTGCCATTGTTGAGCCCTCCTTCGGACTCAGCCTGTGTCCAGACTTGCCACAACCTATCAACGAGGGCATTTCTGCATAAAATCTTCTAAGTCAGAAGGTAAACTCTCCACTGGGACAAACCTGGTCCCTGTATGCAACCGGCAGTAGCTAGTGGTCGACCTTAACTTTTGACTTGGACCAAGTCCAGTACAACCAAATAACCACATTTGGCACTTTATGCTTTTAGGTGCTATTGTGACTTAAATATTTTAACAATCATATCTCCAGTTTCCCACATCAGATTTTTGTCGTTTTGGTGTCTATTTGTTCATCAAATTTTACTCTATTTTATAAATTGGAGTGGGGTTTTTATCGTACTGTGTTTTCTACTTTTTAACTGTTTTGTTACTGATAAATGCTTTACACATTCCTCCCAAGTTAAGCTTGTCTGCTCTGTGCTGCAGCTGCAAAGGGTTGAGCTCAGGTTTAATTTATTGAGACCTAACTGGACCTGGTACGGAATTGTGACATTATTACTTGGTGAGGACTTACATCCCCCCAACTAATAATCCATATTCTCACAGTATTGTATAACAAAGCCTGGCCTTTGCTGCCACATTATAATATTAACACTAACAAGATGAGCGGTATGAAAGGTAATAACTTATAGGCGCAATCATCGCTGGATTTGAACCAACTCTATTACTCCTTGGATCAAGAGTCTGTTTTCCCACAGTTTTGAAGGACTCCCAATTAATTAGAGAGGTTTGGATGCTATTAAATGGTCAAGCGTTTCAACTCGATTTAACAAGCCTCTCTAACAAGTACCTTCAGAGTCAATCGAAGTTCAATGACTTTACAATGAAATAGTTTCAGTTACGTAACTTTAAAGGCTGCTGACATGAATCTAATGTTCAAAGTTAAAGTGGGCATGTTAAAAGAGCAATCTGTCTCAAGGGATTTCACTTTTCATACTAAAGATTACAATAAGCCAGTTTCTTGGCAACCTATGACAAAAATGCAACTTAGAAAGTGTTATTATTGTTTAAAGCTAGGATTAACTCTTTTGGCACTGTACACTAAATTTGTGGTGTTACATTCTGTTCCGTTTGAGTCATGTTGGTGACATGAACGGTAATCTCACAATAAAAGTCATATTTCTTTGTTAAACCAGCTTGAGTTGGTGAATCAATTACTTAAGGTTATTCTGCAAAATATGTACAGTGCAGAAGATGAACGCGGTTAAGAGCATGCAGAAGCTTCGTTAAAGGACGCGTTCAATGAATAACATCTGTTTTCAAAAGCGACTGCGATTTAGAGTATCCACATTTCACTTCCTGTTTGTGATGTCACTGACCAAGAAAGCCGCACTTCAGTAGCGGAAGCTGGTTACTCTAACGATATTGCAAACAGAAAGTGGAAGGCAAACAAACAAAGTGACAGCTGAATTTAAAAACGGATGCAGGTCTTTTGACAGCTTTATTAAGGGCATCTTTTATGTTTGTTAATGTTGGAGATAAAAGGACCCATGCCTTGAAAAAAATGAAGTTTTAATCAAGACTGCTACAGATTTTCCAGCACAGATGGTCAGCCTTTTTTATGTCTGTAAATATTTTTTTCTTGAAGATACACACATTTAACAATCTCGCTAAAAAGGGCTTCGATCTTAATTTTATATGGGGTGCCAAGTTTTTTTATTTCTCATTAAAAATAAAAGATAAAATATCAAAGAAATTTAGTTTTTCAACAGTTCAAATAAAAGCTGTAAAATGACCAATCATTTTCGCATGCATGCAACTGTTTCATGTAAGGGTACAAAAATATATTTTATATTATATAGATATTCAAAAAGTGGCCACTGTGCACTAAGATTTAACTAATTACGTGCAGACTTTATACATTAATCCGGAACCTATATGCACCATACTATTTAAAGAATTATGTACGATTATAGGGTGGGTTCTATTGATCATTTCTTCTATGTTGTAGAAAGTGTTAGAAAGATCAAAGAGTAATAAGATGTATATACTTGATTTTTAAGAAAGGGAGGGGTAATGAGCCACCAGAATCCAGAAAGCAGAATTTTGGGACCACATGTGATGCAAAACAAGATTTATATGTCAAAAGAATTTTTTTTTAAAATTTCACTTAAATCGGAATTGATTGGAGAAACCTTAGGAGTACGTGCAGCTTGTGCTGGAAGAAGATTATAGGACTCTAACATCTTTTATATGACACCATTTTGCTTTTATTATGGCTTTGCAATGCCAATCGAGTTTTGTGCCTTGTGTCATGTTTTTAAGAGTTCCATCACATACGTGAGTCTGGTATTGTTTGTTACTTCAGTAAGAAGCCGGCAGTCTGAGGATATTTGATTTGTATTGATGCTAAGGAGGTATATGGATTGTGAATTGCCTGGTGGGGGTGTACCTGTAATGTGGACCCAAAGCTGGGGTTTATTTGGTGGTGCTAAGTATTTTGTTCAGACATGTACTTTTGGGTCATGGTATGAGTGGGTGCTGATATCTATTCAAGTGGAATATTGTTGTAGTGTTGGATGTGTGTGAGGTGTTTCTTAACTATGCTGTTTTGGAAGTTTGTGTGTCTTGATTTAGGGGAAATGCCGTAGGGAGCACATTGCCACTGAAGTGTAAGCCATATCTGTAAAGGAGTGTTTGTTTGTATAGAGTTCTGTCTAAAGTGTATTGTAGAAGGTTGTGCTTGTGTTGAATGCTGTTGGGGTGCATAAAATCCATTTACGGCATAGCGGATTTATGTTGGGCATGAGGGGTATGTTCTAGTCTGTCATTGTATGTCAGAATATCATCTGCAGAAATATCGTCTGACCTAAACATTGTACCCTAAACGTCGTTTACAAAAATATTGTCCCATTAGATGTAGATTAGTTACTATTAATTCCAATATGGTGTTTTTTTTTGTCACACGATATCTGGTAATACTATTATGGTACCATACCCTAAGAGTACTGTTGGGCTTACCAGTTGCGCCTCTTGGTTTTTATCATCAAACAAATCAGTGAGGTTTGGAAGGGGAAGTGTTTTTTCTATTGTGAGAGTTTTAGACTTGTAGTGCATTCAGAAAAATGAGGGTAGTCATTGTTAGGATGGTGGTCTGCTTTCTCTGTATGGTACAGGCCATCTACGAGAAGAGGGGCTTTATGTCAGTGTGTGTATAGGACAAATCAGGTGTGATGCTCGTTTCTTTTATTTGACTTCTTTTCAGTATCATTTCGAATAACTCTTTATACAACTTGTTGAAGATAGATCCATGAACCCATAACGAAATATATACAGATGTTTTTGAAGAAAAATATTTTTGGGGAGGGACCACAAACTGACTCCTACCTACCTTGTGTATGCACTTTTTTTTGTGATTGCATATTTTGGTTATACTTTTTAATTTCTGAAATATACACAACTTATTTGAAGTACGTTAAATAGTGAAAACTGTGTATATGAGTAAAACATTCACCTCACGTTGCACACAAGTGATGGTACTTAAAAAAATCTGTTTCAGTTTAAATATGTTTTGGACCATAGCTGCACATTATATAGATGAAATACACTGGTTGTACACTATATATTTTTGTAAAGGGTGGTAGAATAACTTTCAAATCAAAACTCCTTTAATGTGGTTCCATATAGAGACTAATGTCATCTATTAGTAGGTTCTCAAATGGGTTATACAAATGGAACAATTTTTTCCCTGAGGATTTAAGGACATATGCAGGTTTCCAGAATCTTCCCGAGATTTTTATTAATGATATGTCCAGCTCTTTTTCAGGACAACCTGTTTTGATCTTGCCAATGTTGCCTTTGAAAGGGTCTTTGTCAGCAGAGGGAACCAAGCAATGAAGCCTGTTTTCTGCTTGGATTGAATGTTGATTGTGCTAGAGCTGGGTCTTTTAAACTGCGGGATGACCACAGTATGTACTTTTCTTGTTTCTCCCGGGTGGACTGATCTTCATCTGTATTTGTGCACTCTTATATTTGTAAGCTTGAGTCATCTAGTGCTTTCTTTCATTAGTTGGGGCATAGTGTTTGTTATATTCAGCAGTTATGAGCAGGGATCTGCTCAGGATATGTTCCTGTTTGGTGTAAAAAATCAAACTGATGACCTCGCTTTATTTTGTCTGTGGAACTAGGAAAAGGTCTTCTGCTCGGCAATATTAACACACAAGTGGATGGCTGAAATTCGTCACATCCATACTGTTTAACGCATGATGTAAAAGTATTTTTGTAATAAAAATACGTATAAACTGCTTAATAGGCAACATGGCGATTTCAGCTGAACAACTCCTTTTGCTCAGATGATCTGTCAAACTTCATATACTTGTATGTATCATCTATCAGTACCACTACTTTTCCCACTGTATCATGTGCACACAGTCAGGAGGGATGAGTGTATCCGGTTAACACACCAGAGGAATAAGAGGGGTAGAGATATTGACAACACATGCACTGATGAATTCCTTTTGGTTTACATTACTCGACAGTAGACAGGCTGAATACAAGAAAGAAAAGAATTGAAGTGATTAACCTTTAACACAGAGGGAGACGTGCTTTTTGATCATAGTAAGGTATGAATGAGAATGACATTTCACGTATGGTGTTTGATAGCTTGAAGTAAAGTGCACAACTTTGACAAGTACAAGGGGTTGTCAAGTTGTCACGGTACAGTCAAACTGGGCAAAAGTAGCATCAATTTGAAAGTAATGGGTTGCATATTGAGGAGACAGTCCTTTTGACTGTTCACAGTTTTTTTTATACTAATCCATTTTAAATTGCACGACAGTGAATAAAGAAAAGAAAAATGTACTTACCTTACGTAATGCCTTATCTGGTAGAGACTCTATCTAGCCACAGATTCCTTACCTTAGAATTATCCCCACGCGTCAAACTGGATCCGAAAACATTTTTGTCAGCAGTACGCCTGTGATTCAGTTTTTTTTGTGACTGTCCAACCCAGAAGTGCGGAACCACGAAGAACACTGACCACTGGTGTGTGGAGCTAGGGCCCTCACGAGAGAGCAGCCTTATCTCTATAAATCCGTTCACAGAGCGCGGAAGATGGGTGGGTCAGTACGAAATCTGAGATAGAGTCTCTACCAGATGAGGAGTTACCGAAGGTAAGTAAAATCCTCATCTGATAGACAGTTCTAGACGCAGATGCCTTACCTTAGAATAGATACCCAAGCAATACCTCTCCGGAGGTGGGTCTGCAAACTTGATTCATGCTACAAAGTCCTGCAGGACCGAACAGGCAAAATGCCCATCCCGATGGACTTGACTGCCCCAGAAGTAGGGCTTGATCAATGTATGCAGTAAGGCCCACGTTGCTGCCTGGCAGATGTCCAGGACCGGAACTCTGCATACTAACGCAGTGGTTGCAGACTTTGCTCTGGTGGAATGAGCATGCAAACCCTTCAGGGGTTGCTTCTTGGTCAATGGGTGGCAGATCTTAATGCCGAGCATGATCCAACTAGAGACGGTTCACTTCTGCACAGGATTCCCTTTTTTGGCTCCGACATATCCCCTGAAGAGTTGATCGTTCACCTGGAATGCTTTTGTGCGGTCAAAGTAGAACGACAACACCCTTTTTGGGGCCAGCCACTGGAGTGTCTCCTCTTCCTTGGAGGGATGAGGCGGAGCATAAAACTGGGAACACGCCGCTGGTTGGCACCGGCGCCTCTGGGTACATCGGTAGTGGGGCCAGCACCGGGGACGGCACCGGGGAAGGTTAAGGTGGCTCGACCGGCACCAGTTAGGATCCGTCCATGGATCCATGGGGCCCGATTGGTGCCAGGGGCGAACCCGCCAGCGGAAGACCAGTAGGGGCACTAAGGTGCTCCAGAGGGGATGGACCACCCAAATATGAGGTGCATGGCCTCATAAAATTCTTGAGCTTGGGCAGGGGTCACTCCGGCTCCTGGAAACTCGGGGAGGTGCGGAGACTGCCCAGGTGCAGGCTCAATCCCGGAGCCAGGCCTCGAATGCCGACACTCTCTCATCTCATTGGATGACTTGAACAGATCGGGAGGTCTTCAACTTCTTGTTCTTTTGGTGCTTGTGGGACTTACCTGAACACCCGAAAGACTTTGAGTGTGATGATGAGCCTTTGGCATGAATCTGCGACCCATCCCTGAATTTTCCTCTTGACCAGGATCAAGACAATTGCAGCGTCGCTCGTCAAGTGGTAAGGAGCGCTCCCTCAAGGCCTTCTGGTGCACAAGAGGCAGAGAACGTGTGGGTCTGTCATCGACATTTGCCGATGAGAGGTGCCACAGGGCTTAAACCCAGCCTTCCTCTTAGACATCCCTGCCACACCAGGAGACAATGTCTTCGACAAAAGGTTGATAAAAGGCCAGTCAAAAAATGAATCGGGTAGTTTTTCTCCAGATTTGCACTTTCTGGCACAGAAAGAAAAGAACTGACGTCAGCGTGCTGGGGTGGTGCCTATTTAAGCACCGTGCACGTCACTTCTGGCATGGAACATTCCGGCAACGCCACACAGAGTCTAATGATGCCACCTACCAGTGCTCAGGGGTACTGCTCAAGAAAACGTTTCCGGATCCAGTCTGTCACCTGGGGATTATTCTAGGGTAAATAATCTGTGTCTAGAAGTCTCTATCAGATAATATAATCCAAAAGGGAGCGCAAATGGAAGGTTAGTACAGCAAGACAATTGGGTTCAGATGCCCAGCTCCGCCATTACTTTCTCATACTGGATTGGAGTGACACTCCATTTTAACACTCACAGAAGCTGGGGGCATATTTACAAGCTCCTATCGTCACAGGAACGTCACTTTTATTGATGTTCTTGTAGCAATATGAACTTCACCTTATTTACTAGGCAGCGCTAAGCCATTTAACGTGGCACCCTTTCACAATATACTTAGCGTGAAAGGGGTGGGCAATGGGTGTTGCGGTGGGCTTTCCACTGCAACACCCATTGATTTTGACGCTGCCCCATATTTACAAGGGTGGCGTAAATATGGGGCAGTGCCATAATTAAGACCAGAGAAAACCTGGTCTTACCCTGACCAAACGAGGGGAAATGCTTTATTTCGCCTCACTTTTGCTGTTTCTATGTGTGCTGCATTGTGCAGCACACATAGAAGTTACAAAACGCCATTTCAGATTGTTTAAGTGCAGGAAGGGACACCTTCTTGCACATAAACAATCCTCCCCCTCAACCCAGGCACCCTTGCACTAGGGTGCAAGGGTGCCTGCATTGGCGCTAGGCAGCTAAATTTAGAACCAGTGCAGGGGGAAATGTAGGGCCGCACCGTATTCTTGTAAATACGGTGCAGCCTGCGTTTCTGAAGTGGCGGAGCACAGCGTTAAGTCAACAAGGCTAATGCCACACTCTGTCCTTTCTTTTGTAAATATGCCGCCTGGTGACCACTTAGATATAGTTTTCACTCTGCCTCAAACAAAATGGCTGGGGAGATTGATGCCCTATATAGATAGCATCTCTCTAAGCCAAGTGCTGAGTAGACGTGTTTGTTTGCTTAAAGTCACTTATAGACATGGCCATTGGAATTATGTGATTGTGCGGCTGCTGTGTTTTTTACATAATTATGGATTTGCCACATTTTCTACCATCGTCTGTATAATCTGCAGATTTTAACAAAAAAAATGTTGTTGCTACCTCAAACAGTTCAAAAAGTAACTAAAAATGCAGCAACACGTGTTGCCACACAGTGAAAGGACCTTTGCAAAGGTTGACTGGTCACCTTTCTGTACTAATGAGGTGCAACCTAAGCCCACACAGTGTTAACAAGTGTAAAAAATGAGAAAGTAATGAAGTAATCCTATCATAAAATATGCTGCATTATACCACATAATTTGCTTTTCTTGCTGCATAGTTTAGTCAACTGTGCCGTATAATTTAGGCCTCCCTTGCTGCATTTTCCAGTGGCCCTGCTTATAAAGGATCTTCTGTAGAGTTTTAACTAATCTGTAGATACCTGCAACCAGTAGTGGCTCCTGGAGGGAGTGCTGCGGGGCGGTGAGGCGGGGCAGGGGAGGGGCAGGGTGGGGGGTAGTAAACCACGGAATACAGCCGAACGGAGGTAAGTACATAAATAAATGAACAAAACGAATTACATTGCGCACGCTGCAACACCAAATGGCGATGCAGCGTGCGCAATGTAATTTGTTTTGTTTATTTATTTACGTACTTACCTCCCTTCGGCCGTATTCCGTGGTTTACTACCCCCCACCCTGCCCCTCCCCCGCCCCGCCTCACCGCCCGCAGCACTCCCTCCAGGAGCCGCTACTACCTGCAACAAAGTTAAGAGGAAACACAGACCGGCATGGGACTTTAGTCCTACGTGTGAAGTATGAAATCCCACCTGATACAAAAAAGAAATAAGAATCAGAATCAGCTTAGTAAGTGCTTTTTAAATTATAAAAAACATAAAACATAAGCATGAGTTGTCAGGAAAGATAAAAATCGTGTGACGTTTTAGCAGTAATATAGTTATTATCTCTTGGGAAATATATGCCTTGCCTGTAGCCTCCATCAGGATGTTTCTTTTGGAACCTAAATGTAAGTTTATTTAGTCAAACATTTTCCTGACCACAGAGTTCTCATGTCTGTTCAGTCCCTAATTTTTTTTTCAATAACCAGAACTGCCCCTGGCATTTGTATAGATTTTTTGTGAGTCAAAATGAAAGCCTGAAAAAAGACATACCAAAGTTCTTGGCGCCTTTTTGTTTCACGAATGTTATATATGTATATTTTTCAGAGTTTGTGGTTGTAATTAAATTGAATACGTTAAATTACTTTAAATTAGGAACTGTTAATCGTCAATCTGACCTTGACAGCGTGGATTATTTTATACACAGCCTGGAGAACAGTCGCCACTCGGAGTTGCTGATTACAACTGTTGTTCAGTTTCACAGTGCATTCTGCCGATTTAAATAACCTGACTGCTGACTCTTGAAAGTAAGAATGTCTTTAGATTTTTTTTCTTTTAACAAGATGGATACGTGTGCCTTTTTTCAGACATTTTTTTAATAAAATGCTGCACTGTTCAAGGTTCAATAAAGTTTGTTCAAGAATGCTACAATATTCATTCAGCAGGGGGCCACAGTCATGTACTGTCACTTCCTCTAACTCTGCCAGGTGTCAAGAAGGTGTGAACCGCCTGCTCCTATTATGATTTTAGTGATTTGTCACACAGCACACATTTGATTGAGTACATAAGAAGGAATGGTTTGAGACTTTTGTCAGAAACACTGGAATAAGGTGGGGCTCTGACTTCTCAATAATGAAACATAAAAGGCAGCCTCCATTTAATGGTTAGGGTGCCACAATAACGGAATAGGTACATCAAGAATTTAAATTATAATACTAATGGCAAAGTCGGCATGGAAATAAGAAAAGTGGTGGCTTTTCATGAACAGTCTGTGGTGGTTCGAGATGTTTTGGACCTACCACGAATATTCAAAACCTTAAGATACATATTGTCGAATATATCTGAGGTGACCATGAAAGTCTTGATGATGTGGGTCTGTGTATCAGTTAAACAGGCGCAGTCTGTACCATTGGCCCCGTACACACCGTACACACCGATTCACCTGAACCCTGAATTCACACCAGAAGTGAATGAAGGAAGGTTTGGGACGTGGAAAAACGGGGGATATCTCATAGTTAGAGACATGTTCCTCAAAGGCACAATTAAGACTTTTGGTGACTGCAAAAGAGAATTCTACCTGAAAGAGAGATAAAGGGCCAGATGTACGATCATTTTGCGAGTTGCAAATTGTTGCGAAACTATTTGCGCATGCAAAATGGGTCGAGCGCGATATACGACAGGAATTCGCAAATCTAAAATTTGCGATGCGACTGATTACCGACTTGCAAAATCTGTGTGTGAAATTTGTGAGACCCAAATAGCGAGTTGAAAATTACGACTCGCTATTCTACATGTACAAACTGTCTTGTGGTTTGCGGAGGCCTGGCCCTGGCCTGCCTTGCTGGGTTGTCTTGGGCCTGGCTACCATGCTGCTTTTCTTTGCACACGTTACTCTGAGCAGTTGTTCTATCGACCTCTGCTCTTGCCAAGCTATTTTAGCGCTGTCTGCATTTTCTGTCTCTCACCTTTTCTCCTGTTCGATTTGGGCTCAGACTGCACAACTTGTACAAGGTCGAATAACAGCATCTCCTTGTTCTTGCTGATTTGGTCTGTCCCTCGCACCTAGACATAACACTATGTACAGCTGCCATGGAGAAATTAGTGTGCTTTTAATATTGCGGTTCCCCCGCTCTAGAAACAGTTGGAGAAAACCTTTCCAAAGAGAAGAGCTGTGATTGTCTGCTGATGTAGCTTTGCATCTAGAGACTGAGGTATGGGGGTTCGCTAGTCAAAGCCCGGAGGTCTTCTATTTTTATAATAAACTAGCTTACAGCACGGGGAGGGTGGTAATGTTAGTTAGACATATATCCACTGCTTTATGAGATGCTTTCCCGTTTGTATTCTATGGAGTTGTAACCATGCTGATTATATTATTCATATGTATTATGATAATAGTACTGACACGTGTACTGTATCTTAGAGCACGTAAGTTGAAATAAACATTTTGAACTACACAGTGTCTCTTATTACGCACGTTGTGGACAAGTACGAGTGTGACGAAAGAGTGTTCTTGCCTCTGCGAGCCCTGAGAGAGAGATACCGTGTTCTGGGTTGTCTAATCATTGGTACATTGGTACTAATGGGACGCTAAGGCTAGTTGGGTTGGGGTTTTGGGTGCTAAGGTCTATGGTTGGCTCACCACTATATTCCGAGGTCCTATTATCCTGTGCATAGCTCTGTATGTGCAGAAACCTTATGACATGGCGCGACCAACGAGTGGGGCAGCTTATTTGCGAGACGCTTGAGTAGTACTTGTGCTTGTCCACAATCCCCTCACAGACGCTTCCGGAAGCGTGTGTGACGGTAATACCTCCTATATTGAAGTTTTTGTAGGTACGTTCAAGCTTGATGTTGTTAAAAAAAGGTTTCCTAAACAAACCCTACTTGTGCTGCCTACTTTTGGATTGTCGATTATTTCTAGCCAGAAATGGCTGTACAAATTGCGGCACATAGCCGCGGAGCACTCCGAACACACTTACGGGTGTATGGAGTGCCAGATACTGGAGTTGACTTGATCTTTGTGGTACAAGCCGATCCGGCTTACCACTTCGAGGTGTTCTACTCATGGATCACTTTTCCTGCAGTGGATGGGACTGACGATTTGTTCCATGAATATACAGCCACTGCAGTTCCTAATCACTATATACCTTATTCTTGTCTTGAGGTACCGCTCACGGCGTGGCAACACGTTGTTTGGTTTGATGGCGCCCTCCCCCAACCGACTACCACGGTTCGTTTAGGCCCCTTGTCTATTGATGGGGCCACTTGGCCTGTTTTGGCCGGGTACACCCCACATCCGCGATATATGACAATACCAGTCGCGGAACTGCGTAACATGTATTCGGCTTTGGTGCGAGTGCATCGAGCCCTAGTGCAATATGTTACAGGCAACATCCAGGGAGCCCCTCCTGGAGTTGCAGGCCATCCAACTGGTGCAGCCGGAGTTACCATAAGTCCTGTAATGGTGAACTCAGTGATGGGCAAACGTCCACAAAATAAGGACGACTTTCCTTACTGGCTTGCAGAAAAATTTGACCAGTTGGAGGCAGTTTTTCCACACACAACCCCAGTGGATAAACACCGTATTCTAACGATTAGTTTGCCAAAAGACTTAGGGGCATATTAGCAAGACCCACGTTAAAATTATCGCCGTTTTAGCGGCAGGAAACTGCCGCTAAAACGGCGATAATGGGCTTGCTAATATGCGTTATAGAATTCCAATAGAAGCCCAGGTTAGATGTGCAGGACATCTAACCTGGGCTTCTATTGGAATTCCATAACGCATATTAGCAAGCCCATTATCGCCGTTTTAGCGGCAGTTTCCTGCCGCTAAAACGGCGATAATTTTAACGTGGGTCTTGCTAATATGCCCCTTAATTCCCGAGTTGAGAGCATGTGACAACTGGGGTAAGGTATTCGCAGCAGTATATTCTAAATGTTTTGGTACTCCTTCCATGACGGTACTCCCCTCCGTAATTAAAAAAGTACAGGATGAACATGGCCCTGAAGCGGCTGTGGAATTAGGGATGAGACTGGTGGGAGTGTTTGAAGTAGTAGCTGAGCTGATCCTTGCGAATGTCAAGGGCGATGCAGTGAACTTTCAAGTAGCGAACGCTTTGGCTCTGGTCCCAGAATTGGACAGGCCTCGCGAATTACCGAAAATTATTACCCAGGCTTACAAAACTATTGGTAGAAATAGCCTGGGCAACAAGCCTTTTGCAAAATAACAAACACAATCGCAACAACAACAAACCAAATCTCAATCTGAGAAAGATGAGAAACCAGTCTTCACTAAAAAGAGCTGGAGGCTGAAAAAACAGGGTAAGCAACAAAAGAAGCCGGGGTCGAGAGGCACATCCCCGGTTTCAGTTTCTTCTGAACGCACTTATGATTTACGCGATAGAGTGAGAATTAAATCACCGGATAGGTTTCAGATCCCTGATGCGCGTTCTCCTCGTTCTTCACAGGCACAGACTTCGTCACAGGCCGGTGGAGGAGATCGCCAGGATAGAGGAAGGGACCGAGAGGTTCCCCAGGGACGAGACCAACCTCGACAACAAGTCAGAGGAAAAGCAGAAGACTTTCAACGTATTCGACCTCAATTTCAGAAGAAGAAAGTTGCCGCTGTAACAGCGAAATATGCCACAGACGGTGAGAACGAGGCTCCTGAATTGGACGTGGGCAGTAACCCTCCTAGACAGCGCCGCGGAAGTTACCATAATGCGGGAGGCGCTACGTCCTCATATGGAGGCGACAGCAACTGAAACATTCATTACTGTCGAGACAGCTGACACCAGAGTGGCACCCCCTGATAGACTTTTTAATATTGTCATTCAAATCAAAGGTGATATACAGCGTATAATTAAAGGGATTTTTTGGGAAAATCTAACCTCTTCATACGACACTTTGTTAGCGGAGGTGGATTGGCCACCCCCATTCGTTCTTGCTGCGCGTAAAGGGGCGGAGGTAATCCTTCCGAGCTTTTCTCGACATGTCCCAAAGGACAAAGCGGAGGCTCTTGCAGCTGAGTGGGCTGTGTCTCTGGCTCCTGCGTTATACCGCAACCACGTGGGTTGGGATGAAGATTCTCTCCCCCATGAAATACCTTTGCGGTCACTACCGCAGCCACAACCCCAATATCCCATAAAACGTGAAGCCAAAGGCCCCGTTTCCGACATTCTGACTCAGTTGGAATATCAGGGAGTAATTGAACCCTGTGTATCACCTATGAACAATCCCTATTCGCGGTTTCTAAACCCGATGGATCGTACCGCTTAGTTTTGGATTACCGGCATTTGAACTCTCATTGTCGGACCTTTGCGGTGCAAAACACCCATAGTTCTGCGCTTGTAGATAGTCTTGTTCGTAAAAAATACAAAACGACCCTTGACCTTTCAAATGGATTCTACACGCACAACTTAGCCCCGGAGAGTGGCCAATGGAGCGCTTTTACTTCCAGTGGTAAAATGTTCAAATTCAGGCGTCTTCCTATGGGCTACAAGAATAGTCCAGGCGTATTCGCCGCTCGTGTTGTCTCTTTGTTAGACGGCATCGATCCAGATGCCTGTTCGTACGTAGATGACATTTATCTGACGGACGACGAATTGTTTCCGCATCTAACTTGAGTCGACCGCATTATTCTTGAATTTGCGGTTCAAGGTTACAAAATTAACTTTGCCAAATCTCATATTGCTGAATTTACCGTTTTGTTTTTGGGCTATGAGCTCAACAATGAAGGTAAGGGCTTAGCCCCCCATTTTCTGGAGAAATGTGCACTTCTGTGCCCTCCTACTAATCTGAAGAAACTTCAGTCATTGCTGGGTTTTTTGAACTTCGGACGTACATACATTCCCGAATACGCCCAGCGTATCAAGCCACTGTATGCCTTGATACAACCTACCTTTTCGAAGTCTTGCTGGCTTCCGGAGCATACCTTCATTCTACAGTCTTTACAGACTGACCTACTTGAGTCTAAATATCTTTTGACATGTGATAACCACACAAACCTGGTGATTAGAATCATTCCAGGGGCAGTGGGTTTCACGTACTTAACCTTTAATGAAGGTGATACAGTACCCATCGCATACAAGTCACATCTGTACACCTCCGCAGAAATGCGTTTTTCATCTGTGGAAAAAGTTCTGACAGCAGTGCAAATGGCGATTCTAAAGGAGCGCGCACTGGCACAGGGAAAACGCATTCTGGTGGTAACACCATATCCTGCTCTAGAGGCAGTGACCAAAGCAAGTGTACCGAACTCTAAAGCTTTGCACCCCGTTGGATACAATGGGCAACTTCGTTGACGTCTCCGGATGTCACTTTCATATTCGATTCTTCTCTTCAGACTCAGGAGTTCTTACAGTATGAATTCGTTCACCCTCCTCCTCTGTCTTTATTGCCGCTTGAGGATTACGACTGTGTGATCTACACCGATGGTTCGGCACAACCGGCCACGGGGTCCAAGCATGCTTATTCAGCCGCATGTGCTATTGTTGCAGGTACGTTTGTGAACGGAAAGTTCAAATCCACTGTGGTGCACACTCAGACACTCAGGGACAGTACCGCACAATTGGCCGAGTTGCGCGCATTGGTGCTTGCGCTTGAGTTCGTAAATCCTGAGGTGGCCACTTTAATTGTGTGCGATTCTTACTACTGTGTTCAATCATACAATGACAATCTGTTCTTTTGGTCGCAAAACGACTATAGAGACGCTAAAGGCAACACAATCAAGCATAAAATGCTTTGGGTTCGAGTGGCAGAACTACAACAACGTCTGCCGCTCACACAGGTGGTTCACACCCTAGGCCATCAGCGGATGGGCGCACACGCTGTTGGTAACAGTCTGGCAGATGAAGCTGCCAGATCAGCAGTAGTCACGTGTTCAGTAGCAGCAGTTACTAGATCCATGTCTAAAATAGACACTGATATCTTGGCAGCTATTGCTGCAACAAAGAAAGGAACGAATTACCCTAGGGGTTTCCCTTCCAAATATTCTTAGCAGTTAGGTCCCGATCAGGCTCCTTATGTAACAATACCTGACGTTGGTGATCGGCTGATCCCCAACGCGGACCGCAGACTTTCCTTGATAACGGCAGCACACGAAGGCATGGCTTCGGCTCATGCTGGTGTGTCTGCGACAGTTTCCATTTTGCAGCAGCGTTACTGGTGGCGTGGTTTATATAAAGACACCCGTACTTATGTGCTTTCCTGTGACGTTTGTCAACAGATTAAGCCTTCCACGGTTACACGACCACCACAGACCTCGCTCGGAATTTCAAACAGACCCTTTGGGTGTGTTTACTTGGATCACTGCGGTCCATTTTCTTCGGACACTGCCTATAAATATATCTTAGTGGCAGTGGACTCGTGCACACGGTTCATCTGGGTCTGGCCACAACGGAGTGCTGACGCTCGAAATGTCATCAGGGATTTGCGTGTCTTTGTGGGAATTTTTGCATGCAGCACCTTCCATTCGGACCAAGGTCCGGCGTTTGCCTCTAAGGCTTACAAGGACGCAATGGGTTCCTTGGGGGTGCGGGTGAAATTTTCGTCTCCGTATAGGCCTGAGGGCAACTCTATCGTTGAACGAATGAACCGTGACTTAAAGCAATCCTTGACAGCTAGAGTTATAGGTACTGGCAGGAACTGGCTGGCCCACTTGTATACCGTTCAGCGTGCACTTAACAATCTCCCTAGAAGACCTCTGGGTGGGCGGACCCCTTACGAAATGCTCTTTGGCATACGAATGTTTGTGCCTGACCTTGATGGTCTAGACATGGCGGCGCAATCCGCCAAGTTTGATGTAGATAACCATTCTGCTATGTTACAGGACTTACAAGAAGCCCGAGACAAACTTGCAATTGCACATTTGCCTTCAGCCACAGACCCTGCTCTGCAGATTCCGGTTGCTGGCTGGCTTCCGAAGATTGGCGACCTGGTTCGAGAGAAGGTGGAGAACAAAAAAGAATTCGGCCCCTCTTTTCGTGCACCGGTTCCAGTTCTGGGCTTGAAGGGAACACGTACAGTCATCTTACCACCGCTTCCTGGTCGCAAGGAGAACAGATACATCTCAGTGGAAAATGTCAAGCTACAACATCTGGCCGATCCTGAATAGTGTCACACCAGCGGTCTCTTGTCCTGTCATTTATCGGACATGTGTTCGAGCACTCCTGCCCGAACGGTCACTGATGTTACCATGGAGATGGTTGATTTGCCTGAAAATATATTCGAACCCCCTGTCACCCCCTGCATCGACGAGGACGAGTATACCTATCCCGCCACAGAGTCGGTGGCACACCAACCAACAACGCCACTGAGCCCAACACGTTATTCCTTTGACTCGGATACCAACTCATCAACGGTCCCGTCCAAGTTCAGTCTTTTTGTATCCTGGTTTAGAGACAATTTTTTGATTCCACCTTGGACATACATCTGGATGGTGCTTTTCTTGATTTTTTTGTTCATGTCCATTGGCTTTGTCACAGTGTTTTTTCTACTCATCAATGGTCACTATTTACCTGAACGCTCTGCTGTGAACAGTGTTGCTGGAACTTTGGCTCGACATTCCTCTTCACACATCATGAAGCGTGACCACACATTTGTAAACATTTCAGCGTTTCCAGTTGCTGATGGCATCGTATGGGATGCGGTAAATTTTCAAATCCATGGCCCGACAGAAATTATTAATGTACCAAATGTCCTTCGAGTTTCGATGGGTGATGTAGTAAAAAGTAATATTCATTCTGACGATTGGGATGTGCATGCCGTTGAAGCATTGTTTGCTGATTTAAAATATTATGCTTCCTTTAATGCTGAGGATTTGTATATGAATTCTGCGAATTATGCCGATTTGTATTGCTACCAGCATTGGGGCAACCATTTTCTCCACAAACCGAGTGCACTACGCAGCCCTGTTACCTACACCCAATGGGAACATTGCCCAAACCCCTTACCAGGTAGCTCCCAGACTCTTCAAAATAAATTCACCTATTTCACTGATTTTAATCGATCGAACCCTGGGTCCTATTATTTTAAATTGGGTGCCCCATTGACTCAAAAAATAATGTTGACCCACACCAAATTACTTTATTCGGGTTCCTTTTTGAGCGCCTTGGCGGTGGGTGGTTATGAGTACTGGAAAGACACAGTCGATTTAAAATCAATCTGGGGTTCAAAGCAATGGCAGGTGCAGGGCACCGAGGCTTTGCACCGCGCATGCCTTATCCCGGCCCAAATTGTGTTTCTGAATGCTTCCATTCATCAAACCACGTGTTGGGGGTTGGCAACCACTAAACAATTAAATGCGCCAGCCATCCCATCCTTGTCGAGTTCTACAAATGATAGCTTGCGTTTTAATATGTCCCTTGTGACGTTGCAGTCTCTGTTTCAAAACAACTCCTTTAACGTTTCTGCAATGGTACAGTCACCCTGGTTGGCATGGCCCATATCATCGAATGCATGCCAACTGCGTTTTCATGGCACAGTTCCTGGCTACAGACAGGACCAGCCTGATCCGAGATTTGCTGAATCTCGTACTGTCACCACGTATTCAGTTGGTAAATTATGTAAACAATGGCTACACCATTCATCCCTAGACTCTGTTAAAAAACATTTGTCCCTCCTATCAGGCACTATTGATCTGTCCGACTTTATCTTGGGACCTCGTGGTCCCCGACCGAAGAGATTCATTTATGAAGCGTATAATGAACTCTGGAAGCTGTCACAAATGGAAGCTGCTTCCCGTCTTCGGGAAATAGACCAAGCAAATTTGGAAAAGGTGCTTGCTGTTGTTGACAATAGTATAAATACCCTGTCTTCCCGCATTTACACATTAGAGAATATTGTGTCCTCTGTTGTTGACATTGTACAAGATGATGTTTCTATTTTATATCATGGTCAGAATCAATTGCGTTCAGTAATGCAGTTTGCGTGGACTTTGCAAACCCTTAAGTTAGGTAAAGTTCCTTGGAATTTCTTGAACACCACTGCCCTTTTTCTGCCTTTTAATTTGACTGAAAAGCAGCAGTTCATGTCCATGAAAGATGCATCTTACACTTTGTTACATATCGAGAAAGTGGTTCCTTTACCATTCTCTGTAGCGGAACTAGATTCTGCTGTGTGGCTAGTTCATGGGGTTATCGCTTTACCTTTTTCCTTGTTTGAATTTAGCTCGTGCATGAAACATTATCCTGTAGGCCGTTTCCAGCCTTTGGGTAGTGCTTTCCTGCATGAACTCTGGTCCTTGCCTTTCATGTATAAATGCTTTAGAGACGGCAAGGAAGTTTTTCTCACGGGGGAGTCTTGTGATTCAACTGTGGGTCATTCGCTTATTTGTAAACATATTAAACTGCACGGAGCTTGTCGCGTTTCCGTTCCGAATCTTGCATGTGTGCTAAAGGGTATTCCTGCTCCTGCTATTTCTCCTACTTTTACTTTGCTTACTAACGGTAGCTATTTGCTTTTAAATAACGAAGAATGTTGTGGCCTACAGGCCGGCATTCCGTATATTGTCACGGTTTCGCACAGGGTTGTCTGCTGCAAGAATGTGCTTTTTCCTCCCCTCACGACATCGTTGATAACTCTATTTGGCCTTCCATTCCTACCATGGAGGCAGATTTCAATAAGTTGAGCAGAATAAAGGCCCTTTTATTGAATGAGGAGGTTACGCTCACGTCCGCCCGGGAGACATTCGTTCTCCAGGTGGCGAGTACCCACAGTGAAATACAGGCCCTTTTGAATACCAACCTCCCCCAACATTTCGGGGAGTTAATTCATCGTATTTTTAACGCATCAAACACTGAGGGTCTAGTGCATTTTTTTAAGGTTGTGGGGTCCGGCCTGGTGTCCACCTTCCAAACTATTTTCGGTGTGATACCGGCGTTCATTCATTCTATTTTTTCTAGCGTCTTTGGTGGTTTCCCATTAATCCTCGCCTTGGCGGCTGGTGTCTTGCTGTTGGTCTGTTTTCTGCGCAATGGCTGCTCCCCGCTGGGCCCTTCTCGATCCCGAACGCCTCCAGCTGCTCCGTGAGCGACTTCTGGCTAGCTTCGGTGTTCTGCCCTTGGCGACCATCAGTGTGTCCTACACCCTTTCTTTTCGCTTTGCGTATTTCACTTGCGTGCAACCTGTGATGTCTTGCATCCGCTGTCCTTTCACATGGACCATGGATTATTGCCTCTCCAATTCGTCGTTGTCTGTTCCGGATTTTGTTCAGTTGGTGGGTCCCTTAGAGGCCCATGAACGGGACTGTTCCGTTGCTGGCTTTATGACGCGTGCGGCTGCACTGGGGATTTTGGCACAATGGGATATCTGGGCGGCTGCTCAGGATCTCCTACAACGAAGTTATATTGAATATCACGCAAGCTGTCCCGCATTGCTGTTGGATGCTCCCTTCTCTGAGGAACATTCCTGCTCATTTGATCTGTTGGACTGGATGGCGTCTATGTTTTCTGACACTTCCAATTATGTCCTCCTGGATGCTATTGCGTTTTTTTGCACCTCCACGTTTCTGGATTGATGTGGCCTGCCTCGTTGTTTGTTGGGTCTTTTTGTTTTTTTGTCCCTCTCCCTCATGATGGCTGCGTAACCTAACGACATTTCTGTTCTGCTCGGCCCATTTGAACTCTGTCTTCCTCCTTTGTCTAGTCCGATGAACTGTCCAGGGGAGGGTGTCTTGTGGTTTGCGGAGGCCTGGCCCTGGCCTGCCTTGCTGGGTTGTCTTGGGCCTGGCTGCCATGCTGCTTTTCTTTGCACACGTTACTCTGAGCCGTTGTTCTATCGACCTCTGCTCTTGCCAAGCTATTTTAGCGCTGTCTGCATTTTCTGTCTCTCACCTTTTCTCCTGTTCGATTTGGGCTCAGACTGCACAACATGTACAAGGTCGAATAACAGCATCTCCTTGTTCTTGCTGATTTGGTCTGTCCCTCGCACCTAGACATAACACTATGTACAGCTGCCATGGAGAAATTAGTGTGCTTTTAATATTGCGGATCCCCCGCTCTAGAAACAGTTGGAGAAAACCTTTCCAAAGAGAAGAGCTGTGATTGTCTGCTGATGTAGCTTTGCATCTAGAGACTGAGGTATGGGGGTTCGCTAGTCAAAGCCCGGAGGTCTTCTATTTTTATAATAAACTAGCTTACAGCACGGGGAGGATGGTAATGTTAGTTAGACATATATCCACTGCTTTATGAGATGCTTTCCCCGTTTGTATTCTATGGAGTTGTAACCATGCTGATTATATTATTCATATGTATTATGATAATAGTACTGACACGTGTACTGTATCTTAGAGCACATAAGTTGAAATAAACATTTTGAACTACACAGTGTCTCTTATTACGCACGTTGTGGACAAGTACGAGTGTGACGAAAGAGTGTTCTTCCCTCTGCGAGCCCTGAGAGAGAGATACCGTGTTCTGGGTTGTCTAATCATTGGTACATTGGTACTAATGGGACGCTAAGGCTAGTTGGGTTGGGGTTTTGGGTGCTAAGGTCTATGGTTGGCTCACCACTATATTCCGAGGTCCTATTATCCTGTGCATAGCTCTGTATGTGCAGAAACCTTATGACAAAACGAGTCGCAATTTGCGACAATGCGCAAATTGGCCCGTTTGCACATGCAATTTACCATAAATCAAAAACAGGTGGTAACAGGCCCCAACCCTTAAAAACAGGCCCAGAATGCATTAGAAATCTTTCAACAATGGCTGCCCTGTACGTGATAGCGAGGAGGATGCAGATACTGGCTGCTTAGCAGAGGAGGCGGAGAAAGGAGAGGATTTAAAGAGTCAGGCTAACCTTGTTTGAGAAGACAGAGGAAGAGATATATGAGCAGTACAGGCTGAGTAGCACTGTGATTCTAGAGCTAATAGCCACCTTGAAGCCACAACTAGAAAGCAAAACCCAGTGCAGCAATGCAAACCCCAGCCATGTCCAGGTGTTGTGCTCCCTCCACCTATTGGCCAGTGGTAGTTACCAAGATGTCATTGCAGTGGCTGGAGGGGCGTCGCAGAGTGCGCTTTCATTTTCTTTTGCAATTTCTTAGATGCCATGCTCCACCACATACATCAACACATCTACCTGCCCAGGGATGATGTGGAACAACAAAATACAAAAATGCAATTCTACAGAATAGCAAGGTTTCTACAGGTCATCTGGTGCATAGATGGCACCCATGTGCCCATATGTCCCCCATCTCGCCTAGAACACATATTCAAGAACCAAAAAAACACACATTCCCTCAACATACAAGTTGTCTGCAATGAATACAACATCATCATAGACATCGTGGCCAAATATCCAGGGAGCACCCATGACTCATACATCTTTAGGCACAGTGGCATATACCAGTGACTAGAAAGAGAGGAATTTGATGAAGGATACCTACTAGGTACTGAAATGTCATGTCCACAGTAAAATGTATTGTCACATTCATTACTCTCTGCATGTTGCCTCACCCATATATATGTTCCACCAGGTGACAGTGCGTATGCCCTGCGGCCATGGATACTCACACCGTACCTGTCTCCCAACAACCCACATGAAAGGCGGCACAACATGGCGCATAGGCGCACCAGGTCCATGATTGAGCGCACATTTGGCTTCCTCAAATCGCGCTTCCGGTGCCCTAACAAGAGTGGCGGAGGCTTGTAGTATGCGCTAGAGACTGCTTGCAAAATAGTGTCAACCTGTGCCATACTCCACAACATTGCCTGCAGGGGTGGCTTGCCCATGGAGGTTTCTGAATCAGACTCGGAAGATGATGACCCTGGCGCACCTGCCCAACAGCAAAGCGAGGGAAGCACAGTAGTAGAGGGGAGAAGGCGCAGAACCACATAGTCAGACATTATTTTGCAAGGTACGTCCTACACATTGACACACTACCCTCCACAAATGACAATACAAAATGTGAATTTCACAATGAAAGTATGCCTTTATTGTCAGGGCACACAAAAAACTTGGTGGACAACCTGTCCATCATCATCTGAATAACAAAACAAAAGTATACATGTAATGTGGTTACTCCACCACCAACAAAACATTTATTGGGGCCACTGTATGGCACATTTGTAGTCACACGTTATCTCTTGCCTCTATGTCCGGCAAGGGGGCATTTGGCAGGTGGAATGGCAGGCTGTCAGCTGCTGCTCCTACGCTGCTTTTGTGTGTCTGCAGCAGAGACACTACTGCGGCTAGACACGTCAATGTCTGCCGCCTCTACTGCTCCTCCAAAGGCAAATGTGCAGTGGCGGCTCGCATAGTGCGTGCTGCGGGCGGTGGGGCCGGGCGGGGGAGGGGCAGTGTGGGGGGGTAGTAAACTCAGACATACGATGGAACGGAGGAACATAATAATTACTTTCCTCCGTTCCGTCGTATGTCTGAGTTTACTACCCTCCCACCCTGCCCCTCCCATCCCCCGCCTCACCGCCCCGCAGCACGCCCTATGCAAGCCGCCACTGCAAATGTGTTGGTTTGTATTGACTCAGCTGCAGCTGCTATCCGTTGCAGCCCTTGCGCAAGGTCACCACTGTAGTGGCCCATTTCGATCTGCAGACCCAGTGTGCGCTTTATGTGCTGTGTGGTTGCCTGCGCCAGTTTCCTGATTGCCCTGGTCCTAGCCTCCATCCTGTGTGCGCGGCTGCGCTTCATGCACCTTTGCTGCCCTCTCTTCTCTGACAGCTCAGTACACAGCTGCCCAATGTCCCCTGGAGGGGCATCAAATCTGTCCTCAAGGCATGCCTGGTTCTCAGCCATCTGTTTGGTGATGTTGTCGAAGCCCTGAGTGTGCAGCCTTGCTTGTAGCCGCCTCCTTGATTGCTGTGTTGGACGCAGCAGCCAGACCCTGGTGACAGGACTGCGTTGGATTGTTGCTGGCTGGTTGGGATGCTGGGCCATTTATCACTGGAGACTGTGGTGAACTGGATGTAGCAGTAGCCTGGACATTGGAACATCTTGGCCGACTCCCTGTTGCCCCATCCTGCCCTTTCTCCATTTGGCCCTGCTCCTGGTCTTCACCTGCATCATCAGGTCTTTCCTCTCCTCCCAGAGGTGTATCTATGTGGCAATTAGGAAAATGAATAAAAATAATATGTGCGACACTATCTTAGTGGTGGTACTATGTTGTTCAGCTCATGTCAGACCTTAACTGCACTATTTATGTTACTGATTACGCTTCCCATAATGCACCAGCTGTGTGTTTTGGGTCATGTAGATGGAGCATCGAGGTGCATTTGGTTGCGGGTGTGTGGCATGCATGTGGAGAGCAGGTTTTTAGCTGAAATGCTGATATGGTACACATTTAACACTTACCAGGGGGTGGTGGAGGTTGAGATGTGTCGAGTGTCCCAAATCTAACCACTGCCTCTCTCTCCAGGGTACTCTCCACCATTGCTTCTGTTGTTGATGGTTCGAAGACATTGGATGGACCTCCTACTGTTCCCTGGACATCATGCAGCAGTTCTGCCACCCTCTCCTTGGCCCTGAAGTGCAGGTCATGCCACCTTTTCTTTATCTAATCAATGGACCTGTCGCCCACACCCAGGGCATTGATGCACAACTGGATCCTCCTCCAGATTTTTCGTTTGTCCCCACTCAGGGACAGTGTGAGATGCCCTCCCAAACAGCTGCTCCTGGTTGTTTAAGCATTCTTCAATGAGGATGTCCAGTTCTTTTTTGGAAAATTTGAGTTTGAGCAGATGCTCCCTTGCTGCCTTCTCACCCTGCTTGCTGGCCATTTTGCTATTACTTTGGAGCCTGACTGCAGTGTTGGTCTGTGTTGCTGCACCTTACCATGTGCTCTGACGTCTGATTAGGAACCTCCAGGGACACCACTTCCTGTTCTGGGGTCCTTCTGCTGTCCCAGGAAGTGTTTCAGCAGTTTTTTAAAACCGTGGTCGCTATTTGTGAGCGCAAAACAGCCATTTCTGCCGCGCTCACTATTTGCAAGCGCAAAACGGCCTTTTCTGCCGCAGTCGATATTAGCGAGCACTTAACGACTCACAAATAGCCTCTTCGCTAATTGCAATGCGAGTCACAATTTGAAGCCCAGTTTGCTACGTACATTCAAATTAGCACCTCGCAATTTGTGAGTCACAATTTTGCACAAATTGCGAGTCGCTAATTCAAGCGGTCGTACATCTGGCCAAAATGCGGTATGCTCAGATAAGACACTGGTCCATGAACCCAAAGCTCGGGGAAGCTGCAAATAAACCCTTAACTCCCTTTGAAAAGTTACTGGGCACATACAACACTGCCTACGAAAGAGTTAACTACGAAACTATTTCAGCTACTGACAGAGAGTTCGCACACAACTAAATGGTCATATCAAAGGACCTGGGAGGCGGACCTGAGGAGGGCCTATAGTGATAGAGATTGGTCGTCTCCTTGGTACAATATCCACAAGAAGTTCAAGAGTCTTCAACATAGAGAAGTGGAATATAAACTGCTCATGTGATGGTGCCTGACCCCCAGAAGTCTCAAAACAATGTACCCCGATTTTTCAGACAGGTGTTGGTTACACATTTCTCCACATCTGGTGGGAATGTGCTACACTTCAGCCTTTCTGGAAAGAGAAATTAAGCCATATAGACTCAATTGTGAGTGAGCAAACACCGACAAACCCAACAGTCGTTTTGTTGAATATGAAGAGTGAACAAATATGGGGAGGAGAGGCCACACCAGTAAAGTACTGCATGGCAATCTACTGGGAGCGGCGAAGAGACTGATCACGTTACATTGAAAAAAAAAAATAACCCACCGTTAGAGCCTCTGACAACCAATGGCCCTGCAAAAAATGGCTTGTAACTTGTTAGATGCTGCCAATTTTTTTTTTTATGTGGTGCCCCCTACTAGATTATCATATCACTCTGCTAATGAGGCCATCAATTCCACTGTACACCCAAACAATGGGACTTGGGCCCAGGGATGAGCTTGATTAACTATGATGTGAGGAGAGACTCTAGATTATGGTGAGAAAAGGACTCCTTGGACATTACAATGAATATGCACAAAATGATCGAGTGTCATGGGAGGGGGAGACATGAGGGAGGGGGGAAGCATTATGTTTCTTGTTTATTAGGAAGGAGAGAAGTATGAGGGGATTCTGATGTTTAGCCTTCCATGGCCTAAAAGGTAGAAACATATTGTAAGACAACACACTATTGTATGCTTCTGAAAATTACAATCAATGGCCATATGTATCAAAATTGCTTTTTGCGATTCTCAAAATGCGATTTTTAGAGATTCGTATTTTGAGAATCGCAAAACCCGATGTAAATAAAAGTTCGCAAAATTTTAGCGATTCCCAGAAATTTGCAGAATATAAAGCGAATACCTATTTAGTGAATCCTTAATTGCGAATTTCGCAAATAAGGAATCGCAAAATAGAGAATCGGCAATTCAGGTGCAGCCTGATGACATTACAACCAGGAAGTGTGACTGCCCATGCTGCACCTGATTGCCAGAAGCTGAGTAAGAGGCTGGGAGGAGAGTGAGAGAATTGTGCACTGCAAGTGAGAGAAGGAGAAATGGATCCCCAAGAGAAGCAGCAGGAGGAGAATGTTAGAAAAGGGAAGCAAAAATTTAGTGAGAGGGAGCAGGAGGTGCTCATCCAGGAAATGGCAGTCAGCCATGAGCTACTGTTTGGAAAGAAATCCCTACGTGTGCCAGAGGCACGTAAAAGGAGAATTTGGCGTGAAATCCAAGAGAAGGTGAATGCCATCGGCGTGACCCACCGCACTGTTGAAGACCTACGCAAAAGGTGGTACGGCATGCGCAAAAGATCAAAGGAAAATGCTGCGACAAGGCTGGCGGAGGCAAAGAAGACCGGTGGGGGGACATCCACAGCAACTGAGTCCACGCCCCTTGAGGAGTTGGTGGAGGGCACCCAGCAGCCCGAGAGTGTCAGTGGCGTGACTGACCTGGACAGCTCCGACACCCCGAACACCAGACAAGGTAAGATGCATGCCCTAACTCCTCTGATACATCACCACCTCACTCACACACTCAGGAAACCCCCAGACACCAAACATGAATGCAAATCCTGTACATGTAAACAATCACACCCAGCAATGCATTTTGGGAGATGTAGTGCACATGCACCAAACAGTGGAGCTGTGAGACACAGCAAGGTATAATAAGGATGAGTAAATCATGAAAGGCTCAAAACAGACAGACAGTACTCATGTAATTCAAAAACTGAGAACTGTATTGCATTAGCAATGCGAGGCAGGAGACAAAATTAATGTGTGCATTTACATTCACAGCACCACCAGAAACACAGGAATTAATTGCAGAGGGTGAGGATGCATCCACCAATGAAGACCAGACACGGCAGGAGCAGCAGGATGAAGGCAGACCAGCAATCGCTGTGCCATGCAGACGGCGCCTCATAGTGCCACCTCTCCCACTGCTGGAAGCAGGACCGCATGACACAAGCGGCGAAGCCCAGCCAGTCCAGAGCCAGCGTGCAGGACAGCACACAGCACAGTCCCCTGTCCATCCTAGTGAAGGGAGTGGGTCCAGACGCAGGGCACGGCCGTCCACCAGCGCTGCTGCTGTAGGTGAAGACACAGTGTTTTCCGGGCTTGAAGGCACCATGGTCAGAGTCCAGCGCCTGCAAGCTAAAGCATTAAGATCAATCCAGCGCCAGTTTGCCACACACAATCACAACATGACCGAGATGAGGGATGGCTTCATGGCCATGACAGGTGTTCTAGAAGGATTGTGTACAGAGATGAGGAGAGACCAGGCAGACAGGCGCAGGGAGAGACAACGTCTCCACAGCCGGCTGGACATGCACACAAAAGCTGTGAACCGCCTGTCGACTGCCACGTCCCTGCTGGCACGTCGGTGTGTTAGCATGCAGCATGAAATGGCTCACTGCTGCCAGGATGTTGCTAGGGGCCTGGTGCAGGTCACACATGCCGTGGACCAGCTGAGGGCAGCTGCCACAGGTGGCACAGGACCCCTGAGCTCATTGGAGAGTGAGGATCAGTCCAGCAGGAGCAGCATCACTCCACCAATTCCCCAGGACAGTCGGCGGAGTGCGCGGCAGGGGAGAACAGCCGAGGACTCAAGGGAGGACAGTGGGCACCCTGAGCGAGGGGCAACAGGCCGTTCCCGCAGGAGATGAGGTGTGATCAGTGGCACATGGCAATGTGTGAGGCAACATATTGCCTATTGACTCATGTATAAAGGACATCCTTGCACTGTGACTCTAACATGTGCATGCAAATGCGTGTAAGTCAGGATGTGTGACAGATATGTTCCTGCCCCTAAGGAAATAAAAAACACAGTTGTGCACCAATCTGTAGCATTGTGTGCTCATTACTCACCTAGAAATAGTTCTGTGTGATCTCATCTCGTCTCTGACGCCCGGCAGCCGCACCAACCCCACCTGCTGGTCTGAATCGTGGAGCTGGGCCCTCCTCATCTGATGACTCGGAATCAGTGAGCTCCAATGGGGTGCCTTTCCTGGTTATGATGTTGTGTAGCATGGCACATGTGACGACGATTTTGCAGCATGTCTCGGGGCTGTACTGTAGCGCTCCTCCACTCTTATGAAGGCAGCGGAAATGGCTCTTAAGGATTCCAAAGGTCCTCTCAATGGCACAGCATGTGGCTCTGTGGGCGCTGTTATACCTCCGCTCCCCTGCAGTGGCTGGATTCAGGTACGGAGTCAGGATGTAGTCACGTACAGCATACGCACTGTCACCTGCAGGGTGACAAGAATTAGGTTAAACACTGACCAGCCACTTCAGGCCTTTACTGAATGTGTGTTTGTAAGCCATGCATTTACCAAGCAGGTAGCCCTCCCCAAATTCGCCATCTGTGAGTCGGTGGTGTATTCCACTGTGGCGAAAGATGATTGAGTCGTGTGTGCTGCCAGGGTATTTCGCAACAATGTCAGTGATTACATGTTTTGCATTGCACACTACCTGTATGTTCAGGGAATGATAGGACTTGCGGTTCCTGAACACATACTCATTCTGTGAGGGGGAGGAGAGTGCGACATGGGTCCCATCTATGCAGCCAATTATGTGGGGGAATTGGGCGATCTGGTAGAAATCATGCTTGGTCTGATCTAGTGCCTGTTGTGTGCTGGGGAATTGGATGTGGTGATGCAGCCTCTGTACCATTGCATCAAGGAAAGCGTGGAAGAAGCGCGAAAGTGCACTCTGCGAGACCCCTCCTGCTGTGGCTAGCACCCCCTGAAAACTCCCTGATGCCAGCAAGTGCAGTGAGCACAGGACCTGTATATGGGTGGGAATGGTGTGTGCCCTGCGTGTGGGGTGTTCTAGTATGAGTTTGAGCTCCTCTATTAGGTCCAGGATGCTGTCTGCGTCCAGCCTGTAGTTCACATGGATCTCCTCCTCGGTCTGCTGGAACAGGGTGATGCGCGCTCTGAAGATCCTTTCCTGGCGTCTCCTTCTCTGTGCAGCAGCTCTGATTCGCAGCCTCCTGGCTATCACATAAAGCCCAGCCATTGTGAAACCCCCTGTAGCATTGTGGGCCAGTTTATATTGGCTGCACCTGGTTACCACCTGCTCAGAGTTGGTGGTAATTGCGATGTGCAAATTTGCGAATTTCGTAAAATCGCAATTTGCGAATTTTACCTGCATCTCGTTTTGCGAATTCGCAATTTGCGAGCTGGTTATTAGCGATTATCGCAAATAACATGTCACAGATTGCGAATTCGCATATTTATTCGCAGATTCACTGTCTCGCAAAATTGCTAATCGCAAATTTTGCGATTAGCAGTTTTGCGCACAGGATGCCCTTCTTACATTGGAAGACTCTGTTTTGCGATCGCAAACACTGTTTTTTTACGATTCGCAGTGTTTGCGATCGCAAAACAGCTTAATAACTATGGCCCCGAATCTGTTATACAAAAAAAAGGTAAATTATTGAATAACAGTGACATGCATAACTGCTGTCACACAAGATGCACTGCTGGGGACCTCACAGGACGTTCTGCTAAAAAGCATAACCTTATTATAGTCTGCATTTGCAACGTTTTTGAAAATGGAGATGCTCAGGTTACAGCTCAATGCAATTGTTGGTATTTTTATTATCAAATGCCAATGTGCGTGCATGATCAGTTGTCTTCACTTCGCTTATGCAGCTCATAGTACATAATGCACAAGTAACAGTTTATTGTGCTTCTAAAAAAATTATAGTTGAAGGATGATCAGCAGATATAGGAAGAAAAAGTAGAGCGCAGGAGTACTCCATAACCTAGGGTGACCACCTATCAGTAAGTAAAATTCTGGACAGGACTGGAAAACAATCTGGGCAATGGGTCAATGTTAAGGGCAAAAATCTGGACAAAAAGCCAATTTTCCAGACACAAAACAAACAATATAATTACTATTTTTGAAAATATGAATTTCCCCTGACCCCCACACCTTCGACCCACTGGCCCAATAAGAGAGAGCTAGGAATGTCTTACTTCCCCGTCAATAGTGATGAGTAAACTTTGAAACTGATTTGGCATAATAGCATTAATATTAGACCCATGTTGCACCCAGAAAGCATGTCCTACCCAGTCCACCCCCAAGAAAACTATTTAAATTGGGGACAAATGGTGCATTTCGAAGGGCAATTTGCCAAGAAAACCCCATAGGCATTGGAAGTAGGGATGCAGAGGGTGCTGGAGTACAGAAGGCGAATGAGCAATAAAGTTGTCTTTACATTTTGTTTTTACCTTGTCTCAGAAGTCTTCTGACAAATTGCTGCTTATATTTTTACATGAAGATTGGTGTTTACTTTCTTTCTGTGACTGCAAAGTGAGTGGATTTTGTAATGTGAAATATGGGGCCGTCTTGCTGAGTGGAGTGTGAAAGGAAAGGTTGTAGGATGATATTTAATAACACACAACAAACTTGAACTGTACAAATATTTCACAATTTTATCAGCAGTTAGGAAAGCACAAATGAAGCACTTTCTTTTGTAATTCTGAAGTGTGATAGAAACAAATATTTTAATAAGATCAAAACAAATCAAGATACTTTACTTGGTCATGCGCTAATGACAAATATTCACTGGAACTCGATTTCCACACTTTACCATTATAGGGCTGTATATTTGTATTAGTTAAACTATGTCTGTCCAAATGCAATGGCCGTTTCAATGGGAAAAGCGCTGTCTGTAAATGATAGTGCACTACCATGCAATGCTTTCATGATATATTTGTGAGTGTGCTATGAAATGCAACACCCTCTACATACCACACCTTTACCACCTTCCTGCTGATATCTGACACTTGTTCGTTCTGTGATGCTTGAATTTTTCACAATCCCATGATTTCAGTGAAGTAACACTGATGGCAGAACCCCCATTCTGAAAATTGATCCAATGTCACTTGCCATACCTGATAGCCGTGCTTGCTTGTAAATAGATGCCATCTGTACACATGTCCACATTTGTATACTCTACAATAAATTGGTTTCGATGAAACCAAATAGCTCCTATAAAAAGGTTCCTATTGAATGCAGGGCTACTCGGGTTCTATGTTTAGGTGGCACAAGTAGGACAGAGGGGAGTCTCATCAGTTTACTCAACCAGGGTCCATGGCTTCAAATACGGGTGACCCAACCATTCCAGAGTTGTTGTAACTCGGGCAGCCCTGGTATAAGTTTCTAAATTAACAAAACTAACCCCACTTCAGTATTTGGTCTATACAATGCTGCTAAGAACTCTGGGACTTTTATTGCTCCACGTAAAAGCAGTTAATTTTTGCTGAATAGTATTAATGGTTGATTTAGGGAACCTGAAGAGCAATATTTGTGCCACATATATGGGGCTTATATAAGTCCATATAAAACATCCAAAACAAACAGAACATTGCAGTTGTATAAATCAGCCGTGCTAGTGGGGAGATATAATCCTAAATATGTGTTCAAGTCACTGGTATGTGTAAAGCCTGTCTCTAGTACCACTCTTGCATTGAATCCAGATGGATCTGGCACACACATTCACATTGATTTGGCACAATTTCATTTTGCAATGATTTATGATTAGCATTTTCATAATTTTTAATATGCAGAGGGTAACTTAAAAGTTTGTCATATCACAAGAGGAACATTACCAGGTTGATAATGTCAATCTATTTTAAAGAGAGCTAAAAGAAGCAATATAATGGAAGAAAAGGAAAAATAACAATTTTCTGCCAACAGAACATGGGCGCTGGGCGTGGGGGTGCGCTTTGAAGCCCCCTCAAAATATCCATGCTGGAGTTCAGAGGGTGAATGAGCAATAAAGATGTCTTTACATTTTGCTTTTACCTTGTCAATTTGTCTTCTGACAAATTCCTGTTTTTTCTTTTAACATGAAGATTGGTGTTTTCTTACTCTGGCTGCAAAGTAGAGGATTTTGTAATGTGAACTATGTGACAATATTACTGAGTGTGAAAGGAAAAGATGCAAGATGATATTTTTTCTAACGAACAGGAAACTTGAACTGTACAAATATTTCAAAATATATCAGTAGTCAGAAAACCACAAACAAAGCTTTTTCTTTTGTAATTCTGAAGTGTGATGGAAACAAATATTTTAATAGGATCAAAACAAATCAAGGCACTTTATTGGTCATGTGCAAATGATAAATATTCGCTGAAACCCGATTTCCACACTTTATTATTTGTGTGCTGTTTAGTTTTCTCAATAAAAATGCATCTTTGCAAATTTAGTAGCCATTTCAATTGAAAAAAAGTTGTTTGTAAAGGGCAGTTCACTACCGCACCATGCTTTAGTAATATGTTTGTGACAGTGTGATCCAAAATGCACCACCATCTAAATACCCCATCCTTATTACTCTCCTGTTGATTTGCTACACTCGTTCTTTGTGTGATGCTTGAATTTTTCAAAATCCCTATGATTTCAGTGACATAACACTAAGGGAAGCACCCCGACTATGAAAATTCTTCCAGCACCACTGGCAAGCTCACAAAAAGCCATGGGTTTTACAGGCAGTTCTGAAAGGAAACCAATTAAAATGCTTGGGTCTACCACAGTACCCAGGAGTACGAGTTCTCTGCCTTAAGCTATTTTTTTGTTTAAGTTTGTTTATTGAGGTTTGTATTTTACATGTCAGGCATTACATCAGATAACATAAGTAAACTTAAACATTTGGACACTGCTTCGTTAAGTCACATAGCAGCTAACATTGGCCAACCTCTACAGAGTAATGACTAGTGTACACATAGTAGTTGTGATGCCTAGGTAAATAGGGCTAAACATTATGCAACATAACATTGATGCAAAAAGAAAACCACATTTTTTTCCTTTCCTTTCTTGACTAAATGAGACAACGAACCATATCAGTATTTATATGTTACCGTTATATTCAGCCCTCCTCACCTTCTCGGTGAGAAGCTGCGCAGCCAGGTAATAGTGTTCCATTTTGGGCACAGCGAGGCCACCCCGGTTAGTTGGGAGGTACAGCTTGGTTAGCGCTACCCTGCTACACGTTCCATGCCAAATAAATTGCTGCATGTCTCGCTCAAACCCGCGAAACAATGCTGGTTTGACATATAGTGGTAGGTTTGTGAAGTGATAGAGGAGTTGTGGGAGCACTACCATTTTCAGAAGAGCAATGCGCCCCATGACTGCCAGGGGTAGAGTACCCCAGAATGTCATCTGTGACCTTACTGCTGTGGCAGCTTGAGTGAGGTTACCCTCTAGTAGATCCGTTGGTTCCCTGTACACACGGATCCCGAGGTAGCGGAACGCTGTCAGTTGCAAGTGCACTGGTGTGCCATTGATGGACAACCTTGGGTCTGAAGTTGACTCAGAGAAAGGGTACAAGCATGATTTCTCCCAATTTACATGGAGACCCGATAGAGAGGCAAAGGCGAGCAATACTTTTTGTATTGCTCCACATGGCAACCTGACATCTCTAAGATATATTAGCAGATCATCTACGTACAGAGAGACAGCATGCGTGCCGTCCCCCAAGGAAATGCCCACTCCTCCTGCGTCCTGCGAGGTGATTCGGCTAGTGGCTCAATGGCTAGTGCTAACAGTAATGGGGAGAGCGGACAGCCCTGCCGCGTGCCTCGCTCAATTGGGATCCGTTGAGATATGTACGAGCCTGTTTTAACCCTAGCCGTGGGTTGAGTGTATAGTAATTCGATGAGCCTTAGGAAGTTGTCCCCCAGATCATACTTACGCAAAGCAGTAAATAAAAATCCCCATTCTAGGGTGTTGAATGCTTTCTCTAAGTCGAGCACCAAACACCCCGAATGTGCCCAATACTCCCTCGAGTATTGCGCCACAGTGAAAAAACGGCTCAGGTTTAGCGACATGCAGCGAGCGGGCACAAACGTATTTTGATCTGCGGGTGTTAGCGGTGGTACAAATGGGGCCAGCCTACACGCTAATATTTTGGCTAGTACCTTGTAGTCCCTATTTAGTAGCGTTAACGGACGATACGAGCCTATCATTTCTACATTTCTGTCGGGCTTAGGTAGCGACACCAGGAAGGATTCACGAAGTGTGCCTGGTAGTGTAGCTGCCTCCTGTGCGCTATGGTATGCAGAGAGTAGTTGCGGGGCCAGGGCCGACTGATATGCTTTGTAGTACTCGGCTGGCAGTCCATCGTGTCCTGGCTCTTTACCTGTGGCTAATGCTCGTATTGCTTGCTGCACCTCTGAAAGCGTGATCGGCTCATTTAGTTCAGCTCTCTGCTCCGCCGTCACTTGAGGCAGGGCGAGCGGGGAGAGAAAGGATCTTAGCTCTGCCGATGCAATGCAGATTACTGATCTGTATACTCTGGTGTAGTGGGTGGTAAATTCACAATGAATATCGTATTGTCTAGTGAGTATCTGTCCCTTTGTGGATTGCAGCCGTAACGTAGCTTGTTGCGAGTGCTCTTGTCTGATCAACCTTGCTAGTAACCTGCCCGCTCTGTCTGCAGCAGCGTGCGTGTGTGCTGCATGTGCTGCATAATTCAAACAGCGTAGCCTTTCAAGAACCTCAGTGTGTTTTTGACTCTGGGTGTCTAGAGCCTGCTGAGTGCCAGTGTTATGTGCTAGGTCAGTTTCTAGGTGGGCTAGGGCATCTTCAATACGCTTTACTTCTTGGTCAAGCTTGCGTCGGATACTCCAGCTCAGCCCTAGGCATTGCCCTCTAACTACGGTCTTGCCTGCATCCCATAACACACCCACATCAGGGACCAAACCTATGTTATTTTCGAAGTACGTGTCTATAGCTGTGCCTACTTCCTCCCTTCTAGCGCAGAGGGCTGCAGTCTCCATAGGTGAGTGGTGTGTCCCTCATTATCTCCCCGCAGCTGCAGTGTATGAAGGTTGTGGTCAGAGTGCGTGCGGCCAAGATAGTCTTCGCTGGAGCATTCTGCTAGTAATGCTGGGCTCACTACAAAGCGATCAATGCGACCATGCAGTCTGTGCGGATCAGAGTAGTGGGAGTATAGCCATGTCTGCGGGTTAAGGGTCCTCCATGCATCTACTAGATCCCAATGGCGCAACCACTCCCTTAGGCCCTGGGCATTGGATGCTGCTGCAGTTTGCTGCAGCGGGGGGAAAGACCTGTTGAGGTTGGTGTCCAGCACTACGTTAAAGTCACCCCCTAGCAACCAGGGAACGTCACACCAGCGTGAGAGCAGCTCTGTCAGTGTACACCAGAAGGCGTCTTGTTCCGTGTTTGGGGCAAATATGGAGCCTAACACTATTTGTTTCCCATTGAGGCGGCCTTTTGTCAGTACAAAGCGACCATACACATCCAGTCTGTCTCCTCAGACGTGAATAGGGTCCCTGGCCTAACCCAAAGTAGAGCCCCCCTAGCATAAGAGGAGTAGCCTTTGGCAAGTATTTGACCCTTCCATCTCTGTTGCAACCTACGGATCTCTGGTTGTGCTATATGCGTCTCTTGTAGTAACCCTACTTGTGCTGCATGACGCTTGAGATACGCATAAATTTCATATCTACGGGCCGGCGTGTGTATACCCCTAACATTCCAAGTAATTACGTTTGTGGGTGACATGTCATGTGTATAAGCTAGTGACGCATGTGAGCGGTTTGGTGCATCGAAGGCGAGGTAGCGGTCTGGCAGTCGTTTGGTAAATATGTTCTGCGTCATCGTTATACGCAGGTTCATGGTCGTATCAGCTCGGACAGCCATTAAGGAAGGAGACCATGTGGGGTGTAACTGGGGTAGAGCAGAGGGACAACATGTGTCTGCCCAAACAACAAACAATGCCATATGGCAACTCTCTGCTTTGCGTGCCGCGCTGTCTTGCCGAAGGGAGGGGGTGGGGCTGAGCTTGTGAAAGATGGGTTGGCTTTTAGGCCCTAAATGTATGGATATATGTGCGTACTGCGCTCCCACCTATTTGTTTCGTATTTTACCTGCCACCGGGGGGGGGGGGCAGCCAGTGCTCGCGGCTATGAGGACTATAACTTGTGGCACCACATGCAGAATGTGTACATGTTAAAACAGATCGTTGTGCGCGCACATACGCGGGTATATACTTGCGTAACATAGAGATTCAGCAGTCTGCTACATTAAATCGTCTGCTGTTTGGGGTGTCACTGTTGGGAGTTTTTGCGATTCTTTGCTGTTTAGCCACATCGCAGATGAACTGTCTTCGCTTAGGGATCTTTCCGAGGAGGCATCTGTGTCCCTGTTGGCCTGGCGCCTCCTCATGGTGGCCGCCGCCTGCAGGGCGTCTCGTCTCTCCTGTAGCACTTGTTCCAGGTTGGGTGCAGCCCTAGGCTGCCTCAGTGTCCCCCCAGACCTCAGTCTATTTCTTCTTCGTAGGTTTCTTCGGGTTCCTGAGTCCACCTCGTTACTGTTGTGTCTCTTTCTAGGTGAGGCATGGTGACCTATGGTTTCGAGCCAGTCCCATGCTTCCTCTGCTTTGTTGAAAATGTGAGTGGACCCATCTACGACCACACTTAGGCGAGCTGGGAATATGAGGGAATACTTTATGTTCAGGTCCCGCATTCGTCTCTTGACTGCCAGGAATGTGCTCTGTTGTTTTTGTACACCCAAGACATAGTCCGGGAAGAAGAGGACTGGGGAATTGTCTACTTTGACCTCCTCCATCTTCCTTACTTCTCTGAATACCGCGTCCCTATCTTTAAAGTTCAGTAGGCGGAATAGGAAGGGCTGCGGTCCGGCGCCCGGCAGTGGGCGGCCCGACGGCACTCTGTGTGCTCTTTCCACTGCAAAGAAAGAGGAGAGTGTGCCTGTTGGCATCAGGGATTTCAGCCAGACCTCTGTGTGTGTCACTGCTTCACGGCCCTCCGTTCCTTCTGGTAGTCCGACCACACAGATATTGTTTCAGCAGGAGTGACCTTCGGCATCGTCCATCCTGCGCTCCAGTGAATGCAGGATGGACCCTTACTTCAGTGGTCGTAGCCTTGGTGGCTGGGCAGACTTCCTCAAATTCCGCTACCAATTCATTGACTCCCCGCTAGTCTGCGGTGGTCTGCATGCAGCAACGTAAAGTCTGATGTAATTTTATCTATGCAACCTTCCAGTGATGTACGGGTTTGTGTCAACGTGACTCCAATTTGCGCCACCGCTTGGAGCACTGAGCCTGTTTTGGACTCCAGCGTGGTGGTTCTGGAGGCCTCTGGCGCTTCGGGAGCTTGGTCAGGTTGCTTCGGGATTGTTTCTGACTGTGTGGTTGCCGCACCCACTCCCGCACGTTGTCTACCCATCTTGGGGGTCAACGGTACCCAGGCTATGCATGCTCCTGGTGTTTAATTAAATTACAGTGTTACTGTCCCATGTTAACCCCCGGGGGGCTTACTCCTCTTGCTCCAGCAGGTGGATCTGTGCAGCACGCGGTAATTCTGTGCACGGCCAGTGGTCGCCGCGGTCTTTGCCAGGAATTTCGATGGAGGCGGTTGTCTTGTTTGGAATCAGCCCTTCTGCACACATGTGTGGCGTCTGCTTACAGTTCCCAAGCCATATAACACAGGGTTCCTTTAGTTGTCAGCCTGCAACCCTGTGCACTACTGTTTTGGTCTTTCTCTGGGTTACACCATGTCCGGGTCAGTTATCACTGTTAGGCTCCGGGTACGTCGCACCGTTCTGTTGGACTGGCGGTCGGCTAGGTTAATATCTGCTTGCGGCTGCCTGCTGCTGGCTGGTGTAGGCACCTCGATTAGCCTCCGAGTCCTTGTGATGTACACCGCCAGCTCTCCTTCTCTTCACCACGATGCGACTTCCATTAGCCGCGTGCGTCACTGCACCGGGAGACCCGTATCCAATGGAGGTCTAATCACTAGCTGGGTAGTCGTCGCCTGCACCTACCCTCCACTTCACCCTACTCTCAAGCGACCGGTGGGCGCACACTCGAATCTCCCACGATTGCCCCCAGGGGAACTTCTGCATGCAGGCCTGGGCTCAGTGTATCCCCAGGTGTGCTTCTATTGGGACCTTGTAATCCACTGTCTTCAGCGTGCTCCCATTCGCTGTGTACGATTGCTGTGAATTCCACTATGTTTGGGCCTGCTTCCTCCTCCGATTTCATATGGGGCGGCCCAGGCGGCGACCCCCCAGCGGCTTGCTTGGCCTGGACTTCCGTTCGCCACCGTGCATCTAGTGGCCTCCTCTGCCGGCAGGTCGAGGCCTGATTCATAGCCCTCGGACCATTGCGATATGCACTATCGGCGCGTCGGTGCTCAGTTATGGCTCGGCCCACGCCGGCAGCGGCACGGTCACGGCAGCGCTGAGAGCGATCCAGTCGCCGACTGGGCAGTCACAGTCCCTCTCTTCGCCCTCTCGCTGGACCGTCAGTGGACACCCCTATGGTTCGCTTGCAAACGAGCCTGGGCTCGACACAGCCCTTCGGGACTCTCGCCGGATATCACTGTTCCGGAGCTTCCCTTGCTACAGCCTGCTCCGGTGGCGTTTTGCAGCCTGCCACTGTGATATACGCCCCTTGTTGCTTAAGACGCCGCTTACCGCTCTCGTTGGTGTCCTCGTGGCTGGTACGCCGCCGCATCGCTACAAGCCCCGGTGTCTCACGGCCCCAAAGACGAAGGGCCTTCATTAGCAAGTCCGCATCTCGGTGCTAATATGGCAGCGGTTCGCCAAATGTGCCGCCTCAGCGCATAAGCTCTCGCTCCGGCCTGGCTGCTCCCCAGTGATTCAAAATTCGCTGTACCGAAGCCCTCCGGCGTTTATTACTCGGTGAGTCGGGTCTGGTGGCTCGATGGCAGCAGTGGCTGCGATTTGATGACGGATAATCGGGCCACGATGCGGAGCCTCCTCAGAGCGTGACCGCCATCATGGCTGGTTAGCCATGCCCCCTTCCCTGCCATAAACTATTTATGTACCCATTAACAAATTGCATGCCCAATCGAAACCCAGAGTACCAACAGACAAATAGTTGTGTAACATCAATAAAGCAGTACCTGATACTTTGTGGTAAAACCGAAGAGATTGTCGTTCTGTGTGTGGATTCCACCAGAAATTAGAGCAGTTTTTACACATTGGAAATCGTGTGTAAGGACACATAATGCCATCATTGGGCCAAAATATAAAACAGTATGAGGAAATTGGAGTTCATTTATGTGAATGGCATGAGTGTTCAGTTTTGCTGTGAGAAATATAGTGAGTAACACGGATATATTACGCACTGAGAACTACCTGAGAGATAGAATTGGTTTATCTTTAGTCACATTCTGGTCACCTAAGGATTCCTCGGTTAGGAGTAATTTGGACAAAACATTACTTGGAAGTGTGATTTGATATGTGTAAGGGATATCATATATGTTGTAACTGTAATGTGGGCACAACAATACGGATGTTATTACTTACTTGATTCCAACATCAAAAGAAAAAACAACTGATTACCAAATTCATCACCTGTATTACTCTCTATGTGGTGTATATGCTTGAGTGTCTCCATGGGAAATTGTATGTTTGGAGTACTATGATGGCATCATCCAGGCTACTATTACTCAAATTACTAAACAAGCCTCTCATTTTAGAGAAATTGCAGGTGGCAAAGGGCCCACAAACATATATAGCATGCATTTGAGTATATGCACATAAGTGCTTATATGAAAAAGAAATATTGTAGTACTGAAGACAACTCTGATTCATCATCATCATTTCCTTTATTTCGGCTTTAAATATACTATACTTTAAAAGAGAAGATAAAAGCAAGCAAACTCATTGCAAACTCATTGCAGAAGAGAAATACATATATCATTAAAATACAATTTCATTCAAAAGTTCAATTCAACAATACAAATCTTATTGACTTGCAAATTCCAGTAAAATGTCTGAAAACAACGCCCTGTCCCAAAAATGACATCTACCTTAAAATCTGAATAAAACCAATACTGTGGATAAAATAAAACAACAGAGGATTAACAATAAAAAAAAAGCAGATTCACCTGATCTAGAAAGGTGGTTCAAACTAAACACAGTGACTAGTGTGCAAAAACAGTCTTTACTGCTTGTTTAATACGTTCATCCTAATATGCCATATTGAAGACAAGTAGCTCAAGACTGAAAAAACAATACAATCTCTAGTACTGGTTTTACATACTCTTAGAGCGGTAAACAGTCTAAATATCGAGTTTTTTATGTCGACTTGCACTAATTTCGAGTGCAGAATATCGTGATACAAAAATATCGACTGTCAGAATATCGTGGTCAAGAATATCGAGTCTAAGGTAAGTAATATCGTTTTTAACAATATCGAAGTCATTAATATCGTTTTAAAAAATATCGAAGTCATTAATATCGTTTGCAAAAATATAGTTGTTAAAAATATCTTTTTTTTAGTTAGTGTTATGTATTTTAGTATGTATTTTAAATGTATGTGTTCTATTTTTTTGTCTAAGTATTGCATTTGTTTTTTAATATATGTGTTAAATTTTTAGAAGTTATTAATTTTATTTTAATTAAATTTTGCGTTTTAGTTCCGTAGCGGGTTGTGGGTTTATAGGGGTATAGGGTGGGAAGTAATTTAATCATAATTAATTTATTAATACTTTTTAGAAGTTATAAATTTTATTTTAATTAAATTTTGCGTTTTAGTTCCGTATCGGGTTGTGGGTTTATAGGGGAATAGGGTGGAAAGTAATTTAATTATAATTAATTTATTAATATTTTTTTATTCATTAATATTTATGTATTTAATATTTTATATTGTTAATTGTGGGAATTAATTTATTGTTAATTATTTATTAATTGGTTGTTAATTATTAATAATTAATTGGTAATTATGTTAATTGCATCATTTTTTTAGGAGTGGGTTGTGGGTTGATAGGGGAGTAGGGTGGGAAGTAATTTAATTATAATTAATTGATTAATTTTTTTTATTAATTTATATTTATGTATTTAATATTTTATATTGTTAATTGTGGTAATTAATTTATTATTAATTATTTATTAGTTTGTTGTTAATTATTATTAATTAATTGGTAATTATGTTAATTGTGTCATTTTTCTAGGAGTGCGTTGTGGGTTGATAGGGGAGTAGGATGGGAAATAATTTAATTTTAATAAATTTTTTAATATTTATAATATAATATTTATTTAATGTTATTTTATAGTGTTAATTGTGTGAATTAATTTATTATTAATTGTTTTTATTTTGCTTGTTAGTTGTTATTAAATAATGAATTAATTGTTATTTGATTATGTTAATTGTGTCATGTTTTACGACATTGGTGGTGTCATTTATAGGGGAATATGGTGGGAGGTAAAATATTTATAATTAATTAATTATTTGTTAATTAATGCTAATTAATTAATTAAATATTAAATATGCTAATTGTGGAATAATTTTGATGTGTGAGTTGTGGCGTTTATAGTTGTAAATGTTGGGAAGAATTTTTAAAAAAATTAATTAATGATTTGTTGTTAATTGTTATTAATGTATTAATGTAAAATTAGTTATGGAAATTGTGTAAATATTTTTAGGTGTGTGTTTTTGTGTTTATTGGGGTAGAGGGTTGAACGTAATATACTTTAAATAAATTAATCATTAGTTGATCAGTAATATTCATTTATTAATTGATAAATATTGTTAGAAATTGTTTTGCTTTTATTTTGTTTGGGGATTTAGGTTCAATAGCTGTAATGTTTTGTTTTATCCCCTCCGCTATCCAACACTTTCCCTACTGTTGCACTCATTGGAGTGGGAATAGTAATTTATTCCCCTCCGCTATCCAACACTTTCCCTACTGTTGCACTCCCTGGAGTGGGAATAGTAATTTTTACCCCTACGCTATCCAACACTTTCTCTAACGTTGTATTAGTTGGAGTGGGAATAGTAATTTTTACCACCCCGCTATCCAACACTTTCCTTACTGTTGCACTCCCTGGAGTGGGAATAGTAATTTTTACCACTCCGCTATCCAACACTTTCCTTACTGTTGCACTCCCTGGAGTGGGAATAGTAATTTTTACCACTCCGCTATCCAACACTTTCCTTACTGTTGCACTCCCTGGAGTGGGAATAGTAATTTTATCCACTACGCTATCCAACACTTTCCCTACTGTTGCACTCATTGGAGTGGGAATAGTAAATTATTCCCCCTCCTCTATCCAACACTTTCCCTACTGTTGCCCTCGCTGGAGTGGGAATAGTAATTTTTTCCCCTTCGCTATCCAACACTTTCCCTACTGTTGCACTCATTGCAGTGGGAATAGTAAACTATTCCCCTCTGCTATCCAACACTTTCCCTACCGTTGCACAAGCTGGAGTGGGAATAGTAATTTTTACCCCTATGCTATCCAACACTTTCCCTACTGTTGCACTTGCTGGAGTGGGAATAGTAATTTTTTCTCCTTCGCTATCCAACCCTTTCTCTACTGTTGCACTCATTAGAGTGGGAATAGTAAATTATTCCCCTCCACTATTCAACACTTTCCCTACTGTTGCATTCATTCGAGTGGGAATAGTAAATTATTACCCTCCGCTATCCAACACTTTCCCTACTGTTGCACTCGCTGGAGTGGGAATAGTAATTTTTACCCCTAGGCTATCAAACACTTTTGCTACTGTTGCACTCGCTGGAGTGGGAATAGTAATTTTTACCCCTCCGCTATCCAACACTTTCCCTACTGGTGCACTCCCTGGAGTGGGAATAGTAATTTTATCCCCTATGCTATCCAACACTTTCCCTACTGTTGCACTCATTGGAGTGGGAATAGTAATTTTTACCTCTACGCTATCCAACACTCTCCCTACTGTTGCACTCGCTGGAGTGGGAATAGTAATTTTTTCCCCTTCGCTATCCAACACTTTCCCTACTGTTGCACTCATTGGAGTGGGAATAGTAAATTATTCCCTCCGCTATCCAACACTTTCCCTACTGTTGCATTCATTGGAGTGGGAATAGTAAATTATTCCCCTCCGCTATCCAACACTTTCCCTACTGATGCACTCGCTGGAGTGGGAATAGTAATTTTTACCCCTCCGTTATCCAACACTTTCCCTACTGTTGCACTCGCTGGAGTGGGAATAGTAAATTATTCCCCTCCGCTATCCAACACTTTCCCTACTGTTGCACAAGCTGGAGTGGGAATAGTAATTTATTCGCCTCCGCTATCCAACACTTTCTCTACTGTTGTACTCAATGTAGTGTAAAATGTAGTTTTAAAAAATAATAAATATTTAAATATTTTAATTTATAATATATATATATATATTTTTTTATGTTACAGGTGTATGTATATATATATGTATTTATAATTTTTAATATATTTCTAAAATTTTATAATTTCTTAAAATAATTATTTCTTAATTATTATTAAGTAAATATATATATATTACATTTTATATATGTATGTTTAATTTATTTTTACAATACATTTATTACTTATAATTGTTAACATTTTCTAATAATTCTAAAAAAAATTATGTTATATGTATTATTTAATTTATTTTACATTATTTTTTATACATTTAAAAAAACGATATTTTGTACTTCGATATTTTTAACAACGATATTTTTTTCGATATTTTAGTACTTACCATTATGAAGATAAGATGTCGATATTTTTGACATCAATATTTATGTCCCGATATTTTGGGAACACGATATTCTGTCACGCGATATTTTGTCAGTGATCCCTTAGAGCAGTATGGCGTTCGCTAAAGCCAAGGAGTCGACAAAGAGGCATAATCCAATATGAGCGCTGTTTTACATAAGCCTTACAAAAGAATAGGACATGTTCAACATTCTCGACTACCTGGCAGCCCATCGGACATGTGTTTAATGAGTCTTCCTTATTAGGCCAAGAGAAAGTAAAGGAAGCCAGAGTTAGAATCCCTAATCTAAATTTTATACAAAGTGCTTGTGCTACTGGATTAAAACCAAGTTCATAAATGGCTCAAAATCTGGTACACATTTGATCAGCAGATAGGAATCTACAAGAGTGCCTGAGGAAACGGCAGATATTTTGGCTCCTAAGACAAAGTTCTAAAAACAAATTTTTAGTTTATCACCAGCATCCTGAGGTAATACAGTAGGATATGACCAAAAATCATTCAAGCCCAGCTTTAGTAACCAAGTTTTTATATGTAATAGCCAGGGAAGTTTACTGACTGATTGGCCATATAGTATAGCTCTGAAGAAATCCCTGTGAGGGCCCAAATCCTCAGTTGACCAAAGCTTGATCAAATATAGGATGGGTCTCAATGCAGCAATATCAGAAATTGATCTAAGATTCAAATCAAATCTAATTGGAAGGGTAGGGGAGCTAGTGGGGAGTCTCAGAAGAGTCTTTATAAAAGCATTTTCAGCCTTTTCAAGAGTGCCAAGATTACAATGTCCCCACAAATCTGCCCCATACAAGACTTCCCCACATGCTTGAGTCTTATATAATCTCAATGGGAGGTGAGATAACGAAAGCGGACGCCCTACTGGCAAATCTTATGATGGACCTTGCTCTTTGTTTTAAAGTCAGAACACTTTTCCCTATCTGAGATAGCATCTGTGTTCATTCTCGGACCCAAATAAACTAATTCATGCACCCTATCCAGTGCCTCACCCTCTAGAAGTACCTTACCCTTGGTTTTTCCCGGGCACTAAATACCATATATTTTGTTTTATTACTATTAATTCCTAGGCCGTCCTCCTTGCAAAAAAACTGAATTTTCCTACAAGAATAGATAGACACCGTGGAGTTTTAGAAAGCATCAATGTGTCGTCTGTGAAAAGAAAGCCTGGTATTTTATGTCCCACACTTTAAGTGAATAATTTTCACAGTCAAAAAGATAGTGGATGAGAAAAGAGCGTAGGGGCCAGAATGCACCCTTGTGTAACACCTCTCCTAATGGGAATATCCTCCGTCAGTTACCCTGCTGGACCCCACCTGACCCTCGCAAAATTCTCTGAATACAAAACCTATATTAGAGACAGTAAACCGGCTGTTTCTTCACTACCCTTATTCCTGTTCCATGTATGGAAGCATAAATAAATACTACGCACTTGAAAAATACCGAAGGATGCTTGAACTTTATTCAACATAAACACATGTATTTTAAGAAGGCACAATCTTCCACATTTCTTCAGTAAACCTACAGGGACTCGAGTCCTTTGCAGGACTTCCTAAAGTTTTACCCTCGGGTTAAGATCAAACATGGCTCAGAGGTCCACAAAGTGAATTTACTCATGTCATTTGAGACCAAGACTGTGTGGTTGCTGTCCATCAAATGGAAGACTGTAGTTGTTGTAGTAGTCCCCTGCACTGAAAGAAACCATTTTGTGTGCAGATCTTTCTCCTTGTGAAAGTGCAGAATGCCATCAGTCACAGTGAAGTTAGCCAGTGGCTGAAGTAGACTGAGCCATTGTACCAAGTTTGTCGGCTGCAGTGGGTGGAAGAAAAATGTGATTGACTCAGTAACAGACCAATGAATCAAGAGGGTTGGCTGAAGGCCCCTAAAAACAAGTCTATTATTATATGCATCATTTTCGCTATATCAAAACGTCTTGACTAACGTCAGACCTACAAACAAATCACTGCTGGAAACAGTTCACAGAATTTCCAGAGAAGATGCAAATGAAATGGAAATGATACAAAACGGGAAAGATGACAGCAACGAAAAAAGCTGGGCGCCAATACTCTCAACCAGGTGTTGAGAAGTAATACATGAAAAAGTAGCTGCTATTAGTTCCTCCGGGGTTTATCGCAGGTGGGGGTCCTGCGCGCGCACGGGCCGCTCTAAGACAACATTCACGAGATCTTTGACCAGAACCGCAGATATTCAAGCCTCTGGTGCCCCGTCAGAAGATTAATCGGAAGGAGATTGGCTGCATCCGGGATGCACAATCGCGCACTGTAAATGCGCCTGCAGGTGTCTCGCGGCGGCAGCTGCCTCTGTTTATTATTGGTCTGCTGTGTATGGGGATGCCGGCCAGACCATCAGTAACAGCTCAAAGCAAAGGTTCAGGGCAATAAAAATATAGCTTGCGCTGCAGGAAGCTTTGGGGGCGTGAAATGCCCAAGATCCCCTTTCGGTGCTACTTAAAAATTGCATTTTGTTTGCCTTGGACAAGACTTCAGAGGCCACGGCTTCTGTGAGATATGTGTAAGCAGGGAAACCAGGCCTATGCAGGTGCACAGCATTTTTTTTCAGTTTTTAATTTTAAGTTCTACCAGAGGAAAACTTCCTCTCCCTAGTTCTGAGAAGTAATTTTTTTTTCAGAAGTCTGTTGACATAGTTTGCCTTTCACGGGAAAATAAAATGACTGTGAAAATAGCAAATACTTCATTTGGATGTTTCAAAACGCAGCTTTAGGCTTTCATGTTTTATTCACCTGAATAAGGTAAGCCATCACCAGTCTATATTTGTATGTCTTTTGCTATGCGTTCCAGTCGCCCATGCAGAGCTGGTGGAAGGCATCCTTATGCTAAAATAAGACAGCTCAGTGGACTAATGCACCTACTGTAGGAATCTGACTGCAAAATACAGCCCACTTGTTGAAATCCAGGCTGCTTCATCGAGGCTCTTATTTGGCGTGAGGTAAACATTATGTCCAAAAGTGGAATGTGTTATATCTAGGGGATCTTCCACCATGTAAATTCTGCTCTCACTCCCCCAGCTGTGGGACATGCCCAGACCCATTCGACAGTGCTTAATTTGTGAAAAAATAAATATGGGGGCCCTTGTCAGGAGGCCACTGCAGCTTGCACCACCCATTCCCCTCTGCTAGCTCTGCCAATGACACTACAAACACAACTATTAATCATCACACTCCTCCAAGTGTGGCAAATCAAACTTTTCCAGGCCCTCAAAGCTATAAGAATGAATTGGGAGGCAGGTATTAGTCATTTTAAGGTATATTGAAGTAAAAAACAACTGTTGTTGTGCTCGTCTCTAAATTAGGCAAACACCACCACCATGTAGCAGACTATTATAAGTGCCGGTTTTAACAATTAAGTGCCGGTGCCGAGCACCGGAAACCCCCGGCTCATATTAAGCACTGCCTCTTCCAACTCTGTTGGTACAAACAGGTTGCCTGAAGCAACTGAAACGCCCCAAAATGGTAATTTTGGCGTGCAGTGGTGGCTTTGACAAAGACCGTGAGGTCGAAACGCATCAGCCGATAGAATAAACTAAGCAGTGATTTGCATCCTGGAGTGCTGGCTTTTTCTTTGATGGAGGGCATCAAAGGTGACATATATATGTATATATATTCTGGCTACAATAGTTTTGAAGCATCATATTTAAAACTCGATATTCTGTTAGTGTACTCGAGTGTGAGTTTATTGCACCCAACCAAGACCGTATTGAAGAAAGGGCACAAGAGGGACTTGTTAAACCACTCTCTTGGTGGAAGAAATGGGTCAGGTTCCACTAATTCAACCCTCTAAAGGTCGAATCAGTGGTTGTCATTCAGATGGGCAATATCATCATTAGTGTAGCCAGCGTGTCATGGGATGTAGTGCAAGGAAGAATATGGGCCCCTGCTGCTGTTTGAATTATAAAATACAGCAATAATTAGGGTACCGTGGGCCCCTGAGGCGTTTGGGCCCCTCAGGCTTCTGGACCGCTGTGACACTGCACCTGTGGAAGCTATGCCCCTAAGTATCATCAGGAGCAAGCACCAAGGGGGTGATTATGATGGCGGCGGATCGCCCGCCATCTCACCCTGATTTACCCCCGCCATATTATTATGGCGGGGGATAGCGCGGCGGACGCTTTTCCGCCAGTCGGCAATCGTTCCGATTGCCAGCCGGGCGGAATTGGGCCTCAATATGGTGGCGGTGCCTAGCAGGCACCGCCATCCATATTAGGATGTGTGTGAATCAAGGCCTTTCCATGGCGGCGATGCCGCCATGGAAAGGCTGGCGGGGATTCACTTTGGAGGCCTGTTGCGGGCCCCCGGGGACGTAGGGGGGTGCACTTGCACAACATGCCTTTTCACCATTGCGGTGGGTGCTGCTTACAGCAGCACCCACCGCAATGTTGGAAATGCGGAATGCGACCGCCAGGGTGGCGGTCGCATCCTAATCAGCGGTGCGGGACCGCCGCAAGTCTGGTGGCCGGTCCCAGCACCGCTAGGGTGGCGGGCGGACTAAAGTCCGCCCGCCATCCTAATAACACCCCTAGTTTGCAGAATGTGCTAATTCTCTTATAACTTAAGCTAGCTTTGATGTATACCTCAGACATTTCCATCTCCTACTGTGACAACGACGCACACAAGATTAGAAGGATAATGTGCTTTAACTGGAGTTGGAAAAAATCCACATAAAGTTTAAGGGAATCTACAAACTTTAAACGTTAGACTCCCTACAAATGCATGCCCTCATGATGCCTAGAGGCAGCTCTTTCGTTTTAGCAGCAAGCAGACAAAACAAGCATTGACTACTCCAACAGGTAAGCCTTGGTAGGGCTGCGTTTTTTTTCGAGCAAACATATGTCATAGGCTGTGTAAGTTTAAAAGTAGCAAAAGGGGAAAAGGCCTCCATCTAGAGGTTGCATATATATGTTAGAAAAAAATGAATTAAAAACAGACTCATCGCAGAAACAAATACAAAAAAACGAAATAGAAGCAGGGATTGGCCCACCAGTCTTGCCACCAAAGTGGACTACTTTTTAGGCAGATGTGCACAAGTGAAATGGGATCACTCACAGTTAAAACAGCCAATGGCCGAAGGGGCTGACACCTTGCCACAAGTTGTATGCTGTGGTGGGCGAAAGCAAAATGTAAATAGCAATTAAAAAGACCAATGGATGAAGAGGGCTAACAGTACTTTTAATATGGATTATTAGATTATTTATAAATCAAGGCTAACAAAATAGGCAGTCCATAAGCTATACCTAAAAAGCAAGTTTTTGTTGATTGGAGCAGATTGTCTTTACAGATTACAGAAGATGCAGACCTGGATTTAAATGCTGATCATTAGCAACAGTGCAGGGTCTGTGGGGTTCAGTGCTTAATTTGTGCCGGTGGTTTACGGTGCTCAGCACCAGCACTTAATTCACAGGGCTTTACATTTTTTCTCCTCACTCCGCCGAGCTCAGCATCACCCCGGTGCCAGAGGCTGCCTGTGCCCCAGTATTGGCACAACGTCGGGTTCATCATTGCCCCCGGTGCAAGCTGCTGCATGTGTCCCATTACTGGCTCCCTGTCGGCCGGCGGTTACCAGGAGCAGGTGGGAGATTCCTGCCAGACCTGGACTGGTACCTGCACCTGGCTGCCTGCTGGCACCGAAAAAGGCCTGGCTGTATTTAAACTCCAGCGCCTGGCCGCCTCATGCGTCCCAGATGTGCCCCTTTCCCTTCAGCCCCTCCAGCCTAGTACCAGACCCCACGCTGGCCGGCTGCCCGTCTGGTGTGTGACACTACTTCCTGCCCTGGGCAGTTTGCACAGGGCCCAGTTCACCCTGCCTGAGGAGATGTGAGACACCTTATTCCCCCTCCTCCACTGCGCTGTGTAAAGTCATGATTCCTCCCACCCAGTACACAAAAATGCAAAATTCCAGGGCACCTCAAATGCCGTTTTTGAGCACCGGGACTTAATCATTTTACAAATTAAGCACTGGTGGGGTTGGTGTGTTCCTGCCCCCATTCCCACGTCTCTGAAATGGTCCTGTGAGGACAATGTCTCCGATGGCAGATGAGCAGTAGCTCTCTAGTCTAATAACCTTTGAATAAAATAAAACAAGTGACTTATTTAGAAACAAAACAGAGCTTTTTTCTGTGTTTGGTTGTAGTTGCTGAGGTGAGCTTTACCTTATCAGCCACTATAGGAAAGAAGTGGTGAAAAGAGGGCCGTGGGTAACAAAGGCCCACCTCAGCTCCCACGGTGCAGGCCCCCAAGCCCCAGGGGGCCCCCTGAGCACAGTACCCTGGCCAGAGAGCAACTGATTGAGTCCAGAGAGAGCCCCTCCACATACCTTGCAGGGGGCCCCCTCTAGTTTTGTTACACCACAGGGGGTAATGGGGGGGGGCAACGACCAGTCACGGAAAAGAGGAGCAGAAGATGATGCGAGAGCTGAAAAATGTGAGATTATAATGAAGGAGAGAGGGAAAGAATAGAGGTTTCAGAAAGGGGCCAGAAGTAAGAAGAAGGAGACATTGATGAAAGTGAGGGAAGAGGTAAGGAGGGCAAAGCAGCGGTGAAGGAGAGGGAGAACAGGAAGTAAATAGTGAGACACTAAAGAAGAGAAAAAGCTTGGTGAAAAGGGCAGAGAAGAGGATGAGATGAAGAAGAAAGGAAGGGAGGTGTAAAAGGAAGGAAGAAGAAAGAGTAGAAAAGGGAGAATGGAGAAAAAAAGGAGACCAAGGGAGAGAAGTGGGAAGAAGGAGGAGAGAGTGAGAATATTAAGACGAATGAGAGACATTGGTGGAAATGAGGGCAGACAAAGAATATTGAGGGAAGAGTGAGAAAGAGGAGAACCAGAGTCTTTTGTCACACAGATGCGATAGTGCTCTGCAGTCTACTGACCTCCCGCTTCCTGTGGGAGAAGACAAGAAGTGAGAGGGATAAGGGACAATTTGATATTGGGCAGTAAGATGAGCACAAGATACCCAGAAGCCCTTGCTCTTGTGATAACAGTGCAATTTAAAATAAAGGGCACAAAATCCCTGCTGTGTTAGAGGGTTTTTGCAAGTTTCCGTCCCCAGCACAAAGCAAGAGAACTGGACAGAGGGTGGAAGAGAGTTGGGCAGAAGAAGATTAAGACACAGAGACAGGGATGTAAAGGAGAGAAGGGGAAGGAGGAGAGGTGGAGAAGAGAAAGAGAGGTGAAAGAAGAGATTGTGGATGACTGGAGAAGAGCAGAGGTTCCGGGGACAGATAATATGAATGGGGCAACGGGCTCACTGAGCTGTTGTGGAAAGAGAGCAATATATTCTTACTGGTGTGTGCTGGAAAATGGCACCATCACGGCATCAATCCACTCACAATTTCCCTTATCTGCCCACAATTTCCAAACAAAGTGAATCCAACCAAGCCCAAGCTTTGCAAATCTGAATTGGTCTTTAAACCCTACCATGCTGTTGCCTATCTCAATGTCACATTGTGCTGTAGGAAGCACCACACTTCACTAACTTCTCAAACCTGTGCTGATGCAGAACCCCTAAACAACTTTGTGAAGTAGCCGGGTTTTACCAATCTTTCCCACCCAATGTGCTAAAACATTTAGCATTTGCAACTAGTTTTCCCATAAATTCCTTTGGGACAACATCTAATGCACAACAGTCTTTAAATTGTGTCAATTTTTGGACATTTATTATGACCCAATATGGTTTTTATTTTTAAATCCTCATTTTCTGACAGCCAAGGCGCCCTGTAAAGTGATCTTTAAATACTAACTAGGGCAGCAAGCATAATAGCGTCTTCTTGCTGAATTCCGCAGATGGCTTCTTCCTGTTGTGAGCTCACTATGACTTTGGAGCTTCTTCTCCTGAAGCATACAGGAGAAAGGCTGTGCTGGTGTTTGTTCTGCCTTGCAGGAGTGGGATGCTGCCACTACAACATACAGAGCACCGGAAGCCAGCTTCAGGGTATGAGGACTTTAAGACCACAGGTGATGGTAAGGAGAGAGTGTGCTGAGCTAGCCCGGGGTAAGATAGGCAGGTGTTTATCTCAGGAGCCAGAGTAAGTGTGTACCTCACGGTACAATGAAAATGAGTTGGTTTAACCAAGAATATTACAAAAGACCTAAGCCCAGCTGTTTGGGTAGTGAAGAAAGGAGGACAATCAGGAGACAGTCCCTGAGGAGTGATATGATTTCCAGCAACCTGAGATGCCCAGTCTCAGAGTGAAAGACGTATTGCAACACATTGCGATAACGTGCACGGCAAAGGCACTAAAAAGAAGAAGTGTGACTTTTTAAAGCTGGTGGTACAGAGAAAGACATTTTTAACTGAGGAAAATGGTGGAGAGTCCTCTGAAAATGAAATCATGGACAGCCAAAGAGAAATGAAGGCGATATTGGGAGGGATTTTACAAAATTAGAGGGAGTGGAGAAGTCCTTGATGGTGGTTTAGGTGCCTCTTGAACACATAGAGCCGACAGTGGCAGGGATGGAGGCTGCATAGAAAGCACTGGATTTATTAAGTGCAGGGCCCAAGTGAGCTACCTGGGTACAGATTTGTGATGGAGAACAGATTTCCAGGCTAAGGTGATGGCACACTGCTGATGCTCGATGGGTGAGTCAAGCTGCCGGAAAGGTCAGTGACCATCAGGCGTCTGAGGTCTAGCCATTCCTCTGGATATTAAGGTGATAGAGGCACTATGAATCCTCTTTGAGATAGTTGAGACTGGAAAACTGCAAGGCCACAGATCCAGTGAGAAAGGCAAATTGTCTACATCTAGGTACCCTGACACTACAAGATTTCGGGGTGACATCTTTGCCACTCTCTGCCATTCACCTCTTAGAGAACCAATTGTGAAAAAAGGGGTGGTGTTGAAGAACTACCTACAGGGACAAATAATTTTGTTCTTTCTAGATCTCATTGTTGAGACACAATGCCCAAAAAAAGAGCGTTAATAAGTGAGGAAAGACCTACAGAAAGCAGGTATTGCATTTTCTATAAGGTTTCCTCCTCGTCAGAGGGTACAGCAAGAGGGGAATACACGTGTATTCTTTCCAACTGTGGTAGCACATGCATTCTTAGAAAATATTTTATCTGGTTGTAAAAAGACAGGCATTGGACAATAATGGAGATGGTGTATTGTATTTTTGTGTCTAGTACTGCTTCCTTAATCCCGCGAACAACAGAGGAGGCCATGTGAAAACATATGGTGGCACCAAGCGTGAGCAATTTGTTAGCATCGTAGGAAGTAGTGTGTGCCACTTTTTCTTCAGTTTCCTGAATTCCCCTGATTCCTCCTTTCTTTCTTTACTTCTCTCTCACATTTTTCTCTTGTTTCCCCTCTTTTTTCCCTTTCCTCTCTCTATTCTTGCTCCTAGCTTTTCCTACTTATTTGGGGTTTCTGCATCACATCATTTTTAGTCTGATAATACCCATGTGGAGTTTTAAGAAGAGTGGCTTCATGGATGGAGTATAACCGTAAATTTATAAGGCTGGTGTTCATTGAATTGCAATTTATTGTTGGAAGCCGGAGCACTCAGATTTGAAATGATATGTGTATACAGTTATACCTGCAGCTACGTTTGTTACCATAAAATGATGTATCTCTGAATTAGAACAATGAACAATGCTTCTGGCCAAATGTGTCTTTGAAGGTCTGATGCATATATCCTTCATTTACCCATGATGGAGGGGGCATAAATATGGAATATCGAAAGGAAAAGCAGGTTTTTCAGCCGCGGCCCATGCAGGTAAGAGCGGTGGGGCAGTGGGGCCGGGTAGGTGGCATTTAGACAGACGACGACGAGGAAAAATGTATTATTTATTAAAACTTCCCTCGTGGTCATCTGTGGAATCCTCCCCAACCCGGCCCCACCGCCCCACCGCTCTTACCTGCACGGGCCGCTCCTATATTGTGACGTGACAGGCAGCTGGGATCCGGATGTTGCCCTGGATGTTTAAATGGGATTCACAAAGGATCCAATGAGTACTTAGGAAATTGTCCAAAGAGTAAAATGTATTCTTGGAATTATCATGAAACCTTAATTTCTAAGTTTTGTTTCTCCTTAACAGCCATATTTTCACCCACATAGGAACCCCTTCCTTTAGACTCCCCATGCAAGATGGATGTATTTCCTCCAGATTCCCAAGATAGTAGTAGTACCATTACTTCTGACCTTCACTGGTGTACATTTGAATACATTTCCAGGCTGGTTTTATTGGCTTGCATTCACTATGCTGGTGTGAATAAAATATTACTGGCTTGTGATGTCGATAAGTGGATTAATACATAAGTAAACAATTGAAATGAAAACTTATAAAGCACAAACGAATGCCCGGAGGCGTCTTGGCACCGGGCATTCGTTAACATTTGTATAAATTAAGTACATTTATGACTAAACAATCGGATGCAACACAAGCACTACACAACACACTACAATATTAACACAACAATGCAACAAAAATCACAATAGTACATAAACCTAGCCAACACACCATCAACACAACAAGAGATAATAAAAAAATACAATGCAACCAAACATGACTCCTTATTAGAACACAACACAAAAAAAACAACAGAAAACATACAACACAAAATCGCACACTACTGCAGTAAGACAAAAACAGAACACAACTGAATAGAGCACAGCATAGCCATACAACCACAATAAAATTAAACACAGTGACACCAACACAACACAATACCAATAAAAAATACGTTACAAAAACAATTGCACACCACAATACAGCACAATAATGCATCCCAAAAACACAACACACTAGTATAATAACAGGTAACATGGCAATACAAAAGCACAGCATATTATCAACCCACTGCAAGAAGAACAAAACAAAAACATAATTACAGCACAACAATAGCAACACACCACAAGAACAAAACATTAACACAGCACAAAACTAAATCACTGCTGAAAATCATTTAATTTTACAGTTGTGTTGTTATTTTGGTGTACTGTTGCTGGATTGTGCTGTGCTGGTCTTCCATTATGTTATTTTTGCACAGTGCTGGCGTTTTTCTATGTTGTTGTACTGTATTGTGCTGATGATTTCAGTTGTTGTGTAGTAATTGTGATTTTGTGTTGTGTAAGTCTGTTCTGTTGGTTTGTTACATGGAGTAGTTCAGATTTTTTAAATTTGTTGTTGTGTTGTTGTTGTGTTGTTGTGGTGTTATATTATGAAAATGCAGTGTTATTATTGTTGTACCACAGCTGCAATCCATCTGCTTAAACATTTCAAACTCTCTTGCCACATACATACTATCAATGCTTTCACAATAATGTGGTAAAAGGTGTTTGGACCAAGCACATGGCTGCTTACCACGAAGGAGAAGTGATTGGGCCACCTAAAGTATGTTTTGCGATAGAGTCCATCCTTTTGTAGTTTAACCCCTTTAGTGCCAATGGCCAACCCACGCACACCCTCCCTGCTGCAAGGAATGGCCATTGGTCGACTCCAGGGAGGGCTTTAGAGAATCCTTTGGTGCAAAGCACTAGAAGTTTCAATTTTTTTTTTTAAATCCCCGGGGATACGCGGAATTGCTTCCACGCCTCTCCCCTCCCGCAGATCTGTGATGTAAGCGCACCGTGAGGCGCACTGACTTCACACACCCCAACCGGAGCAGCTTGAAGGAAGCAGGTAAGGCCTGCTCCCACATCTGGTGGGGTTTTGGGGGTTTTTAGATGTCCCCCATGTTTGAGGGAGGCATCACTGGAAAGGGGAGAGTCTCCCCTTTCCAGCGATGCCTCTCTCAAACAGATTTCTGATGGTGGATCACAGTAAGTGCGCTGATGGTGCATGAAAGACACATTTTCTTGAGCTTCAAGTAGCTAGGGTTCGAAAACATTAGTATAGGTTCACTTGGCAATTAAACAGGATTAGTCAGGACTCTGATGAGGACAGACACATGAAGGGGTAAGAAAAGCTTATGGTAGGTGTGCTTTCCCACCATGGATATTGCATAGGTAGAAGGCAGACAGTAAAGGTAGTACAGATACATATGCCATGGCCTCATCTTCACCTATAGATTCAAGCCCATTGGTGATGCATTTGCCCCGATAGTGACTTACTATGTGACGTATGGGTGAATGCTTGAACTGCTTGCCATGTTCATCCTCCATCAGAACTTAGTAGATGTTCATTTTACTGTATGGTAAGTGCATTACAGTCACAGCACTGTACATAACGGTGGATGGGACATAAGCTACATTCTCACAGACTACCCTGTCTTTCAAAAACTACTCTTCTTCATAGTTTATGACATTCTCTTTAGGAAACTTCAGAATATTCCCCAGCATGTTTGTCTTAGTTTCAAAGGTAGATATGTTTGCTCAGTTCGAGGAATAGACCTCTGGAGCATACTCGGACACCCCCAACTTGCATCCACAAACTGGAAGGAGTTGGATTTAGCACAGTGAGTGTGCTAAAGGCGCATAAAAGACATGTCTTCCTGAGCCTCATGTGGCTGTCATGGGAGCCCTTAGTAAAGGTTCACTAGGCATGCATTCGGTAATCTTCAGAAAGAAGGAGGCAGTTACTTGACTGGTGGTAAAATGTAGTCAAACTGGTTCCATCCTATGGCGCATGAATGTGATGGGCCCTTGCATGGTGGCGGTACGAAAGTCTTGTGTGTGGTGTGTGAATGGCATGTGAATGGACCATAAATCGGTTGGTGCCTTGAAGTGGCTTTAGGGCTCACCTTCAGGAGACTTGGTTTCAATATTTAGAAACTTTGATAAGTATTTGTGCTTTGAAGCCAGCATTTCTGGAGATGCTAAAACCAACCAGTGTAAGTGGTGGATTAACTTTAACAAATTTGTACAAGATTTATATCCTGGGCGGTAAGATGGCCCTTAGTAATAACTCCTTATTTATTGTTTTTTTTGTCATTTTGGGTAGCTGTGGATTTTGTGCCCTAGCTCAGCCATCACCTAGGGAAACCTATACCCTTTTGAAAACTAGATAACCAGGGGAGTACAGAGGTGCATGACTTTATTGGCTCTCACCAGGGTTTTTTGATCAGAATCCCCTGCAAAGCTCAAACTTTGCCTAAAAAACAAATTTTCCTTGCATTTCTATGAGGGAAAGCCCTGGAATCTGCAGGCAGCCACAAATGTCCTACCACCCAACATTCTCCCAAGCCTCCTGAGAAAAACGGTGCCTCACTTGTGTGGGTGGGTCAAGTGCCCGCGTCAGGGAAAAAAAGGCTCAATTTTTGGTTGAAAAATGTTATGCGTCTATGTTGCGTTTTGGGCTGTTTCCTGTTGAAAGCACTAGGCCTACCCACACAAGTGAGTTATCATTTTTATCGGGAGACTTAGGGAAACGCTAGATGGATGGAAGTTTGTGGCTCACCAAAGATTCCAGAACTTTCTATCACAGAAACGTGAGGAGTATGTGCTTTTTTAGTCAAAGTTTGAGGTTTGCAAGGATTTTGGGTAAAGAAACATGGTGAGCGTCACTCAAGTCAGCCCACACTGGATACCCCTAGGTGTCTAGTTTTCAAAAATGTACAGGTTGGCTAGGTTTCCCTAGGTGCTGGCTGAGCTAGGGTCCAAAATCTAGAGCTACCCACATTGAGAAAAAGGCTCAGTTTTCGGTGGAAAAATCTGATGCATCCATGTTGCTTTTTGGTCCATTTTCTGTCACGGGCATTAGGCCTACCCACACAAGTGAGGTACAATTTTTATCAGGAGGCGTTTGGGAGCACAGAATAGCAGAACATTTGCTATTACCAATTGGATGTCACTGCATTTGTGCCTTTGAAATGTAAGCCAGTGTATAAAAAAGATGACATATAGAAAAATACCCTCTAAATCATACGCCAGTACGGATTCCCACAAATTCAGAGACGTACAAATAACCACTGCTACTAAACTCCATATCTTGTGCCCACTTCAGAAATACATAGGTTTCCTAGATGCCCATTTTTTACTCTGCCTATTTCGCTATATGAATTGGTCTATACTCTGTACTCAATGAAAAATCATTGTACTGTGCAGCTCAGTTGTTGGCTCTGGGTACCTTGGGTTCCTGGACAGCCTACAAACCTGATATATCCCTGCAACCAGAAGGATCTAGCGGATATATCAGTATATTGCTTTTGTAAATCGGCTATTGTGACATAAAGTTACAGATGAAAATGCTGTCACTAAGGCTCGTTTTTCCTACTCATTTTTAATATTTCTTTATATCAACAGTTATTTTCCCATGGGTAAACCTTAAAGGATCTACACATATGACACCTTGCTGAATTCAAAATGTTGTCTACTTTTTAGAAATCTATAGCTTTCCTGGATCATATATTGTTTTTACACTGGTTTCCACCACACACTGGAAGTAGGTTGAGAGAAGAAAAAATAGGGAAAATAGGCTACATCTTAGAAAAATTACAAAACTATGGTACAAACGTAGGTTTTCTGATTCAACTCTGCATGTTCCTGAAAGCTGGGAAGATGGTGACTGTAGTATTGCAAACCGTTCGTGAATGCCATTTTTAGGAGAATAAAACCAGACACCTTTATCTGGTGCACTTTTTCCCTATTTTTGTTTTTTAAACTCAAAATTTAATATATTTTGCCTATTTTCTTGGTCTCTACAGGGGAATCCACAAACCTTGGGTACCTTTAGAATTCCCAGGATTTGGGGAAAAAAGGACACAAATGTGGTGTGGATACTACATTATGTGGAAAAAAAAGTTATAGGGCCCTAAACTCAAACTACCCCAAATAGACAAAAAAGGGCTCAGCGGTGGGGGGAGCCCCTCAGTTTAGGGTTAAGAAACAAAGGCCATCCCAAAGAAAGACCAGTTGTTTTATGTTTGCTGTAGAAAAAAAAGCATTCCTCTTATGCATGGTTACAGCCTTTGTTTAGAAACTTGCACTGCATTGTATCCTTGTTAATTTTTTCTAAAATGAAAACTGTCAGTTTGTGTTGTTTGAAGTATGGCAGTGTTATTAACAATCGTAATGAAATTATAATGATACTAATACTATTACCACTACTACTACTAAAAAAGATGCTGATAATAATAATGATGATGATAATATTCATAATAATAAATACTATTACTGCTACTAATAATAATGATAATATTATTAATAACAATAATATTATCATATCTATTTAAATCGCGCGCAACCCAAATTGAATATTGTACAGAAGCTGGAATAACACTTAACAATAACAGCCAAGTCAGTGGTACATTTTTTTGATCTTCAAACGGGTGAAAGGTTGAGTTGATATTGACCTGTAACTTCCGGTTTTAGGTTGGGAGTTCAACTCTCCGAGTCACCTGCGGGCTAAATAAGTTGTGACAAGCAAAAACGTGAATCTAATCGCAGGATAAAATATGTTTTCTCATTAACCTATTTAGTCGCAAAAGAGGAAAAAAATGAATTTAACGAATCTCTGCATGTACTGTAGATGTAAAGAAAAAAGATTTTACCTTCGAATGTTGAAAACGAGTAGAGCGAAAACCCTTTCTCGGTTTGGGAAGAGTAAATATACAGAAGAGCACGTCAGGTTTTAGGGTTGCCAAGCAACATCTCCAAATGTTTTACTAAACATAAAGAAGAGGGGAAGGAAGGGAGCATTACAGGCTCAGATGTTCAGGGGAAGTGATGAAGTGCAAGACAGTAAAAGCCATTCAAATGGACTCCACCGAGTCACAGGAAAGAGTATTCTTCAGAGAGGGGTTTGTTTGGAGAGGTGAGGTGTAGAGGAGTGACACCAAAGCGATAGGACTAAATGTTTCCAGCCTCTCTGTAGAGGCTGCGTTACAGGTGGACATACTGTAAATCAGGGCGGCGCTAGGCATGGGCAGTGTGGGCAGCTGCCCAGGGCCTCGCACTCAGCCCACCAATATGGGGCGCCCCATCAGTTCAACACACCACCAGCCCTCTTGTACTCTTGCCGATTCAATTGAAAGAAAGGCGTCTCTTTGCAATTGGGCCCAGGAGAGGTAGGGGAGGGGGCCCTCCCTGGGCCTCTTAGGGATGGTGTCCCAGTTGCGAGGAGACGCATAGTGCCATTATCGGCAACTTCTCCCACCCACAGTCTGAGCATGCAAGAATGAATAAATACACAAGACAACTTTTGTTATGGGAAAATATTGCCGCAGGTTTATTCCATACAAGAGTATGCAATATGTGGGTTATCTTACGGGCGATCCAAGGGCGGGCAGCTGTGCCATCCTATGCTGCCCCCGCCCGCCTGGTGAGCCAGCACTGTGGGACACCCCTTCAGTGCAACCTTTGATGATCCTCTTCCGGATCACGTGACACGTTGGTCTCTTCTACTCACGCCCTTTTCAGGGCGGAGCGTAGCACAGCAAACCCCCGGTTGGTCAGGCCCCCAACCGCCCGAAGGGCTAACGGGGCGCCGTCGCGGTTTTCCAGGAACCTGCCCTGAGGCTCCTGGTCTTTGGCTCTGGCACCCCTACTGTGCCGCGCAGAGGTACCCTTACTGTACCGGTCTGCCGCAGAGATACCCTTACTGTACCCGTCTGCTTCCAGATCGCCCTGTAACTCCGCCTGCAACACAAAAGGAAAACATTAAATCATTCAGAGTACCCTGTCCACCAGCCAGGACGCCGGGTAAGAGGTAGGGTGGGAGACGGCGTGGCTGGCGAACAGAGACCGCCAGGAGGGGCGGGGGAGGCTTATATGCCCTCCCCCCACCTGGCGCACCGGAAGGACGCCACAGTGGCGACCTGGCTAGAGGGCTCCTACAAAATCCCTCCAATGACTAGAGCGGGTGGGCGGTGCCCAAAATGGCACTAAAGGGCCGCCCTGCTGAGTTGGCCCCCTGCGGGGGCCGCGGACAGGTGTATAGTGCCATTATCGGCAACTTCTCCCACCCCCAGTCTGAGCATGCAAGAATGAATAAATACACAAGACAACTTTTGTTATGGGAAAATATTGCTGCAGGTTTATTCCATACAAGAGTATGCAATATGTGGGTTATCTTACGGGCGATCCAAGGACGGGCAGCTGTGCCATCCTATGCTGCCCCCGCCCGCCTGGTGAGCCAGCACTGTGGGACACCCCGTCAGTGCTACCTTTGATGATCCTCTTCCGGATCACGTGACACGTTGGTCTCTTCTACTCACGCCCTTTTCAGGGCGGAGCGTAGCAGGGCAAACCCCAGGTTGGTCAGGCCCCCAACCGCCCGAAGGACTAACAGGGCGCCGTCGCGGTTTTCCAGGAACCTGCCCTGAGGCTCCTGGTCTTTGGCTCTGGCACCCCTACTGTGCCGCGCAGAGGTACCCTTACTGTACCGGTCTGCCGCAGAGGTACCCTTACTGTACCCGTCTGCTTCCAGATCGCCCTGTAACTCCGCCACAGCTCTGGAGGCGGCCCCCGTCGCCGCGAGAGCCCCCCCACCAAAACAGCTCATTTCCAACCTGCTTTCTAGGGCCTCGTGCATGTCCAGTGGAAAGTGTCCATGCCCACCTGTGACAAATGCACCCCATGTTTGTCAACCTAACCTAGGCGTACGCCTGGATGGCCATGGTGACAATGGACCCCATCTTTAGCAAAGTAGCCTTTAACATTAGCCTGGATCAGCTCGTGTCTGATGAAACCCAGACCCCTCTGGTCTGCGAACTTACGCCATGAACTGTTCACTCTTACAGGGATGTTCAACGGCCTCCTCTGACTTAGCTCTGTGCCACCTCTGCGGGGGATCATCTCGGACCACCAGAGTTACATTGACCCATGTAGTTGCTGATCTCACCAAAACAGCTCATTTCTCACCTGCAACCTCTCATTTCCAGGCCTCCTGCAAATCTAAGGGAAGGGATCCCTCCCTACTGGTGATAGATGAACCCCATCTATATCACAATAGCCCTTGACGTTAGCCTGGATCAGCTAGTATCTGATGAAACCAAAGGCCCTTCTGGCCTGTGAACCTGTGCCAAGAACTAATCACCCTCCTGCGGGAAAGTTCCACTGCCTCACATGACCCAGCCCCGTGCCAACTCTGGGCGGGACGATTTCAGACACCATGGCTCACATTGCCCCATCTATTTGCTGATCTCACCTAGCTGCCGTCCTTCTAGCACCGTGTGTGCCTGAACACCTGTGTCCCCCATCTATGGGACAGCAGCCCACATGTTAGGTAACCGCTCCCAACCCTGCCTGCCTACTTTGGCTATTCGGGCAAGGAGAATTGTGCTTAACATTTGCACCGTCCCTTTGCTTTCTAAATCATGATGCATGGGCATGGTCATAACTAGAAGTATGTGCCAATGATCAAGGGTGCCCTCCTGCCCTTGCCATGCATCCCTTATTCCTTATGGGAATTTCGCCAGCTCAACTCCCTCTGGTGAAACCCCCTAGGCATACCAGCTAAGAGAATATGTCTGATTTCATACAGTGCGCACTGTTTGCGATATGGTGCCTAACATTGAGGGTTGACTAAGTCCTACTATACCCTCATCCTCGAATATTGCCGAATAGGGGGGCAGGGGCATTCACACTGCCCACCCCTGGGCAACCCCAGCGGAGGAAAATTACCTGCTCAGTTAAATTCCTTTTGTTGATCACTGGACATGCCAAATGTTCTTTTACATAGTAGCCTTTTGTGCTTGACACCTTGTTTCCCCATTTCTTGGGACGGCAGCACACTGTTGGCTGACAGCGTCACCACCCAGCGAGGCAACTATTACTAACCAGGCGGGCATTTGCGCCTAACTGCAGGATCATATCACCTGCCCTTGGTTCTGGGCTGCACTTATTTCGCCCCGTTGACCAGACGGATGCACAAACCCCTTTGATTGCTAAACCCTGGTGAACACCTTAATGGTATCAAAGCTGGTTTGAAACAATATATGTCTTGCGCCCACTATTGGAGACACCTCACCCTTTCGTGCAATTACAACTTACGCAGCGCACCACGCTTGCCTAACTGCCGTCGGATCATAGATGCACAGTACCTACTGCCCATCTCCGACCCTGGCTGCTTTAGACCTGCCAAAGTGACGGAAACCAAGATTCCCAGTTCCCTGTTTAGCTGCAGTACACCTTCAGTGGGTCCGCTAGGAGATACCACAAACCGCATTGGTCATGCAAACCTTAAGTACACAATTTCCACCTGGGCGTACCTCTAAATGAGACAGGCTCCACACAGCTGTAAGGCCAGAGACACCCATATATGTATTGTGCCCGCTACTGGAGACAACTCACCCCTTCGTGGAGTGACAACTACACAGGTGCCTGCACAAGTCACCCAACAGACAAGTTGGCCCTGACTACCTTGTGTTCTGGTGACAGATTTGGAAAGAAGCCGGACGGTGTGTAGCCGACCGGCGCACCCACCCTGGTGTGGCTTACCCAGTACCCAGGTTGGGAGTAATGCTGGGAAGCAGGAGAGGAAAAGCAGGTTGCTTTGCTATCCTTTGTCCGCAAGCGTCCTATCCCCAGTGTACCCCGCACCTAAGGGCACCTTGCACTACCTGTGGACCGGGTATCCACTCTGTAAAGCTTTCCCCTGTGTTGTCCATTATAAGCTATGATGGTTCGTCCCGTCCACAAGCATAGAGGTAGACCCTAGTTGTGTCACCCCAACCTGTATTTGCGTGCCCTGCACCCGTAGATATCTTGGAATCTTGCCCGAATAGCAAGCACCACCCCTTGCTTCCCCGTAGGAGCTCCTGTTGGTGGAGGAGGGTGAAGATGGCTTGCTGGCTTGGCCGCCACAGGCAGATCTACCTTTGTAGCCCTACTCCCCAAAGTACGCGCCTGCCCAGCTGCTGGTGCATCTAAGCAAGAGGCCTAGGGTATGCCTGTCCATGTTAACAATATAAGTAGTGCAGGAACATTACGTCAAGATCTAACATTAGCAGGGCATGTCCTGGCGCGTCCCCGTTTATGAGCTTCCCCTGGACGCCTAATTTGCGTGACATAGGTACCTAGTCCAGCTCGCATGGCGGCCTGTCTGTGGGTCAATACACCAGCCCCAACTGAACGTACTGCTGCTGGCAGAGTCTACCGCCAAGTGCCACCTTGCCCCTACTGAGCCTGCCCCCCTTGATAAGTCCTTCCTCATGTCGGTTAATGGGGACCGGATACATGACCGGTCAAATGAATTCGTTGCTGTCTGAAAGAGTGGACTACTAGGAGCCCCCTGTGGTCTTTCCTTTACTGGTAGGTACCAACTATTGGTACCTACCCAGAGGATACAGTGTTAAGTGGGACCTATACTGGGCAGGAAGGGATAATACAACCATGATAATTAGCCAGTGCAGATAACGAGAACGATTGAGCGGTGCCCTTAAATGCTATGTAGTCACCGCTCTGTATGGAGATCCTCTACCCCCAATTTGCGCAGCAGTTCAGAAGATAGGATTCTTATGCCCCCACCAATCTGAGGCTATACAGATTATCAGGAGCCACATGCAAACTACACGTATGGATTAGAGCCTGATGCTTCTCCTCCATCTGATTTCTGCATGGTGCATGCCAGCAGGGTATGTCAGAAGTGCCCGATAGATCTACGGTAGTGCGGGGTACGAGTCGGGCCTTCCTCTTGTGCCCAGATATACCTAAGGCACTGCACTGCCTGAATTTAGAAAGCTGGGGCTGTGCAAGACTGATGAACCTTGTGTTCAGGTGTTAATTTGTAAAGGGCCTAGCGAAACATTCTGCGGCTTTGCCTCAGGGTCATTAGTTGTTAGGAACGCTGGAATCTTCCAGCACAGCAGGCACAGAGGAGGTATTAAAAGGGTTTGATTTACAAACTCTCCTCTGTGAACTTAGTGCGTTCTACACTCGCCTAGATACCCTTTCAGAGTGAAAACATACACCTATCATGTTAGTCTCTTATCCTTGAGTTACTTAGAACTCTGTGTATGTAACTCTAACCACTAATGTCTGTATTACTTTTTGTGCTTCTACCATACTTATGTCTATTGGAGCTAATCGTCTTTTATCGTGGATGTATCGCATGGCTCTGGAGTATCTATGTAAAGTGACTGGTCCTATTAAGAAGCGCTCTGACACCTTCGGGTAAAGTTTGCGTTATAAAATTCACAATAACTACATCCCAATTAAATGTGCGCTGGCAGACATGTCCCTTCACATCCCGACGAGCCTCAGCAATCCCTGACTGCGCAAAAGTCGGTTACACACCTTATACATGCTCGGCTGCTGCAACTTCGTGCCTGGACATTCACCCTCAAGTGTAGTTATCTTACGGGCATCACTGAGGTTGAACACAAATCACCGCTGTAGCCTGCAGCACCGTAAAAGGGGGAGCAAATACGACCGGACTAATCTACCGGCACCGCCCTGCCAGAAAAGCAGAAGACACCCGGACTGCTACCCAACCCTGCGTGCCCATTTTGAAATGGCTGAAGTGTCCCCCATATTTGTTGAAACGTCACACATTATTACGCTGAAAGGCACACGTCACACATGGCTATCTACAACCTTGGCTGCTATGTAAAGTTATTGTAACTGTAACTCACAGTACACTTGTATCCTGCTATGGTTGTGAAGCCCCCCGGTGCCTCTGGGCCAAATTCGCGCTACCTGGGAGGCTGAACTTTAACGCTTGGTACAACTAATAAAAGTGTGTATCACTGAAACTTATTGTGGCCGGGTGAAATATGTTTGAGTCCCTCCCTGAGCACGCCACTCCTGCACCGCGGCGCCTTCACGAGCTGCCCCCCAAGCAGTAGCTGCACCTAAGATTGAGCAGGTCTGGAGCCCCTGTACAGGGTGCACTGCTCTCCACTGTCCGTGAAATGCGCTTGCTGTGTACACTAGCTGCACCAAGTGGCCTCCTTCTACCAAGGAGCCCATCCCCGTTTAGAGTGGAGGGCCAGAATCCCCGAGAATGCCACACAACCAAATACAGTCTCCAAATACATTTTTTTTTTTTTTTTTTTTTTAATCCTCATAAGTATAGGGCAGCTAACCCAGCCTCTACGTCCGGGAATAAGTGTAAAAGTGTATTCCTCTTACACTCCCCTTGTGGCCGACAGCAAATCTTGCGAGCAAAATCAAACAATGATACGGTGCATATCCAACCTACCCGTGCCAGCTACCCCCTGCACATTTCAGAACAAGGTAGTTGACAGAACACTATGAAGGGGGATTCAGTGATGAAACGTGTTGTGGAGTTCATCAACACTATCGAAAACTTTATTCGAGTATAATGTCAACGGGGGCCTCAGACTCCCCATCATACATCACCGACGACCTATGCTGCCACCGGGCTCAAGGCACCCCGCAACACAAAGCAGGGGGACAACAACGTATCCAGCGAGACCAGGGACCGCAAGGGCACCCGCGACATGACCCGACGGCGTGACCAGGAGGAAACAAAGGGGGAGGGGGGCGACGTTTTTGGGGAGCACGCCCGAGTAAGCGCTCCCTCCCCCATGGCGGCGCAACTTGCCCGAGCCATGCTGATTGGGTCGCCCTCATGTTGCAATAATCCCTCACCAATCCCTGCAACCCGAACCTCCTTATTGGTCCCGAACGACCAGCTTCTAGGAATGGATCCTGGGCTGTCCCTAGCTGTGAAGACAGTTAAAATGTTATCGTCAGCAGAGGAGCGCGGCCCTCACCCTTCAGCCTGACCCCAGCAGTCGGCTTAAGACCAGTAGGCCCTGTGTTCCCATTGTGGACCCCCGGCCGGCGCGGCCCGTGCCAGGTGGCCAGCTTACAGTGACATACGCTTACCCTGACTGCTCCAAACTACCGGTGCCTCTCGATGACCTATCCGCCGGCGGGACCCTGTAATACAAAGCATAACATCAGCAAGACATGAGGAATAGCCCAGCGGGGGCACCTGTCCAACACCTGGAACTTGCCCTCCCCTAAGGTGTAACCTCACCACGCCTGAGGCCTGTGCTGGGAAACAATTCTGATGGATCATTATTTCAATTGGTACGTTAGCAACCGGAAAACATTAGACAGTGTACAGTCCACTGGTCACTGTGCCCACGTGGAGGTCATACTCCCCCCACTGGCGTGCCTTACACCCCTCCTATGGCGTAAAGACTCTATCAAGGGCCGTCTTTAATCTGGGTGTAGACTTTGCTTCCGTGACATGGTTAAGGAGCCCACTCAGCTGCTCCAGGTGAGGCCCGCACACACACACTCCGCAGGGCTCAGGGCAAGTGCTGCTGTAAGTGGCGCACGCTAACCGTAACCCCCCTTACGAGCGCCCACGGACCTAGCAAGCATCAGCAGTCCTTGCCCCGCAGGACGCGCCCCCACCCTGTCCCCGCTTGCACCGTGGCAGCCCGCCGTGCAAGCACAGACCTTGAACCATCACCGGCCGCGCACCTGGCGGCGCAAACACAAGTCTCCCTCTGATCAGCCTAACAGTGTCTAGCTCATTTGCTTACTTCAAAAGTGCACGAGTGGTGGCCCCGCCGGCCGGAACCGCTATTGTCTAAACGTGCGGCCCCCTGCATGCCATCGGGCCGAGGACTCCCCCGCCCTAGCCCGCTCTGATGCGCACACGCGCTTGCTTGCGACCAAGGGTGCCCTGGACCAGCCCCGTACCCACCGTAAAACCCCATCGGGGTTAGCAGGCCCAACCAGTCAATTCAAATCGTGGCTGCTCACTCCACAATATTTCAAAGCCTGGGCGCAATTGCGTGGCTGCCAAACTAATGTAGCACAACGGGGTAATACTTTGGCCCAATCATACGGCTCACCATTAGTTAAATATGGGCACCTGTGACAACGATGCGCACGTAAAAGACTCACACCTCGCGCTACAATGTGAACCATCGCCGCGTGGAAATATGTCGCATTAGTCCAATGCTACACCTCATAGAATGGACCGTTATTTACAAACGGAAAACTGTAAGGAGGCACCCGTAATGCAGTCCAAGCGTCGCGCTTAATATGCGGTAATGGAAGGGAGACATAATTGCATAAATAAATTAACACATCATGGCTTGATGGCTTGATGGAACCTGTGCACATTGCTATTCACAATACAATTAGCATTCAAAACAATCGGAAATCCCAATCGGGGTCCCCGCCCCGCGAGGAGCGCAGCCCGCCACTCGAACATGTGCACCTTGCAAAGCAACAGCCAAATTTGAATCGGAACGATCGGGTCCCAACCGGGATCCCAGTCCCGCAAGGAGCGCCCTGCAGCTGTTAAACCGAGCCCAATAACACAACGTTGTCCTGCGCGCTCCTGGTGTTCTCGATCAGGGATCACACACAGACATCCCCAGTGTGCGGTGGCTCGTGCAACTTGCAAACTGAGCTACAATTTGCGTGTTACTTTTAATTAAAGAGGTCACGCTCCGTCGACGCTAACCTAACACGGCGCCCGTGTTAAAGAGCACGAGCTAAAAGTATTGGAGGGAGTGGTGCGCGACCACAGAAATAGGAAAGCGAAACTGTCGCTCCACTCGCACTACCCCACACGCCCGCGAGAGAACGGCGCGCGCCAGACCCCGGGGCTCGACACGAGCGTTTCCTTCCCACAATGCCTATGAGAGAGACACCCTAGCTGCAGACACAACGGCTCACCCAGGAGCACAACCTAATCATGTTAGGCACATCGAGGTTGCATGATCCCGGCAAGCGTGTGCTGGAGCACTGCGGGCCCGGTGCCACTAAGCAGGCCCATGACCCCCCAGCCCGCCGGGAACCTTGGAACCCCCCCGCAGGATCCTCGGTTGCTAGCCACGCCTGCATCCCCCCCCGCCTGGGCCCCGGCACGCCTCTACGCAGCACAGGCAACAGCTGCATAGCTGTGGAGGCAGGGGACACTCTACTGCCCCGCCCGGGGACCCAATACAATAGGGGGGGGCGAGCTGGGCGACTTCCTCTATCAAATGTGCTCCCGCGCTGTTCCCGACGCGAAACCCCAACGACGGCGTGTTCCTCAAACGACCCACACGACGGCGTGGCTGGCGAACAGAGACCGCCAGGAGGGGCGGGGGAGGCTTATATGCCCTCCCCCCACCTGGCACACCGGAAGGACGCCACAGTGGCGACCTGGCTAGAGGGCTCCTACAGAACCCCTCCAATGACTAGAGCGGGTGGGCGGTGCCCAAAATGGCACTAAAGGGCCGCCCTGCTGAGTTGGCCCCCTGCGGGGGCCGCGGACAGCCGCATTTTGCAGGTTTGTCCTGCAATTGGGCCTCCTGCTCGGCTGCCCATTCAGAGACACTGCGGGACGGCCATTGTCAGCACTTTAGTGCCCCACAGGTTTAACTCTGAGCCTCCAAGCAATTCTCACACCTTCAGCCGGAAATGGGCTGTAAAAGTGTTGCTTGTATGTGGCTGAGAGGAGGAGCTGCGGCCCAGAATGAGTCTGAACAAAGCAGCTTCTGGAGCCCTGAATATGTCATGTATGCAAATTTCAGGGGCCTCGCACATTCCTTTTCGGCCCAGGCCCCAAAGATCCTAAACCGGCCCTGTTGTAAATACGGACAGGTCGCTCGCCACCTCGCGGCTGTCACATCTGGCTCGTCTTGAGATTTTCATGGGTGGTTGTCTGTGAGTGTTGTAAATCCCTGAGTATTAAAATTCACCCTCTAGCATTTTTTCCAGTAAGCATTGATGTCATTGGGCTAAAGGCCATGCAATGTCTCTTTCTAAGATGTCATCGGGAGTCAAAAGACACGGGTTGTCACTGTCGCTACCCCTATGATTTTGGGAAATGACAATACTCTTTTCTTAACAGATTTTAAGCAAAGCGTTGGATGTATTGCGGACAGCAGCGTTAGCTTTTTTCTTCCTTGTTGATGCCATATTGACCAGGCGTATTGTATCCAACAACCTTTAATTAAGATGTCTTTGTAAAGTCCCTGCAAATATTACAACACACTCTTGTTTGTGTGCATTAGAGACCCACAATATTTCTCGACCAACTGTGAAACTTTTCATTATTGCGACAACTTGGTGAGCCATGATGTGGACCTCTGTTTGATATAGGTCCCCGGTTTTAGGAGCTTTTAGCGATCAATATATATATATATTCTTAATTCTATAGTTGCATTTCCCCAGAGTTCGTTTTATAACAGAATTTTAAAGCTCTATTGTATGCACCTTATATTTTCCTGAACTGTATGCATTTGCACTTTTATGGTCCGAGGACCGAATAAAGTTGATTGATTGGAACACACTCTTGTTTTCGTCAGTGAGGATGATGAAAATGCGGAAAGGCTATTCTTGGGAAGGATGTATTGTTAAAAGTTGCCAAGGTGGGACTGGAAAAAGAATTGGTAGAACAATTATTTGAAAAGCCATTAGCTCTTGCCTTGGTATCATTTGTGTTCATGCATGTGACTGTGTCACGATTTATTCGCACACGTGTTGTGATGCAGCAGTTATCATTTTGGCTTTTTAACTGTACTTGTCCAACACAGCCTGTGGCCATTTTAGAACGAACAGTAAAAAATAAATAAAGTGCCCTGCAGAACGAAAAAGAGAAGCACGCATAACTGTAGCACTTTCAAGCTTACGCGCCCTTAAATAGTTTTTAAAAAAAATTTTTTAAAGGGGGAGGGGGACAGGGAAGCACCACGTCATATTTCAGATAGAAATGAACAGTGTATATGTGCACTTCGAATTCTACTGAACATGCTTTGAGAGTTAGTCACTATTTTAGCGTGTTATTAATATCTGCGAAACGCGGAGGGCTGATACCAACATTGATGGAAACACCCTGCTAGCCTTTGCCTAAATTCAGCTGAAACACAGTAGCCAGTGGTTGAAACAAGCTGCCCAAAAGTCAATTTCTCTAAATACATATGTATGTGGGCAATAGCTCTAGCCAGACAGCTAAAGCTAATTGTGGTTGAGAACTAAAAATGAAGATGCCGAAAGTGAATGAAAATATATGGCAGGAAGCAAAGTATGAGGGAGTGAATGTGGCAAGAAGGGAGAACAGAGCATAGCATCCTAATGATTTGGCTAAAAATGTGTCCAGGCACTGAGGTGTTCAGCTGATTGGAGTGGTTTTTCAGTTTACATTTATTTGTTTGATGTGTTGCCGATTTGGCAAAACAAACATTACAATCAACGCACAACATTAAAAATTACAAAAACTGTAAAAGGAATGAATAATACTATACATTTAATAAACTGTATGCTATAATTACAAATAGATCTAGTTTCAAGTGTATATAAGTTATACAATCAAAGGAATAAAAATGTGAAACTAATCCCATTCATGCTTTCGGATCACATAGGTAACATGCCTCAGGACGCCTACCCACCCACCACACAATATATAACATTTCATCTGTCCATTAAAACAAAGAGGCCTCCATAAAAATTCATACCAGACATCAAATGTATTTCAGTAGAGTTCCTTCTTCTAACTCCCTTCTAACTCCCTTCTGCCTATCTTGTCAGCTAAGCAAAAATGAAAGCACCAAAGTTCTTTAAGTACACCAAAGTAATTGCGTATGAAGTGCAAGGTACATATACTTGTAACATTGACTCCATACGGAATTCATTTTAATACCGATATGGAGAAAATTTCAGATAAAGTGCGCCGTGTAATCACTGTGAAAAAAAATAATTATCATGTAACTGCTAAATATATTGTTACTACTCTTTCTTCTTAACAGTCCTCATCATCCAGGCATATATCGCTTCCAACACCCTTAAATCTACCCTCTTAAAAGATTAATAATATTGCATTAGAAAACAGGGATAAAATAGTGCAAAGAGGACAATGCTAACTCCTTAAGGGGCATATTTACAAGGGCTTTATCTCCGCTTTTTTGGCTTAAAAAGCCAAAAAAGCAGAGATAAAACTATCGCCCTATTTACAAGAGGGTGCTAACATGCATAATCGCATGTTAGCACCCTTTTTCCCAACGCCTCCCTTTGCATCTCTAATGAGATGCAAAGTGGGCGTACCCCGGATGGACTACCTTGCAAATATCGCTGATGTTCACATCGCGATATTTACAAGGCTGCCCCAGCATTTTAGCACACGTTAGTTTTTGGAGAAAACCGCTGTTTTCTCCAAAAACTAACGTCTGCTAAAATGCAGACTTACCTATCCCTAACATTGGGGTGGATTATGCTGATACGACCCTGTGGGTCGTATCAGCAGAGTTGTCGCCGCTTTGCAGGGAACATCGCTGGAAAACCAGCGATGTTCCCTGCAAAACGGCGATAACCTCGCTATCTCTGGAATTTTTATCGCCCTGGAGAAACGCGTTGTTAATAACGCGCTACCAGGGCGATAAATTCCAGAGATAGCCTGCGATAACAAAATTATCGCTAAGCACGGCCAGCGATAATTATCGCTGGCCGTTGATAATATGCCCCAAAATTCTTTACCTGTATGACTCTTTCACTCATTTATCGAACGCTTCATCTTCTATCCAGTTCAGTTTTAAAGTTTAAAAAGACTTCATATACCGGGGAAACAAAATTTAAGAAAGAACAAAAGTGCCTAGTGCAAACGCCTTATATACACAAACATCGTCCTTCATACAGCTCAGTTTAGTATTTAATAATGATTCTGATAAAAATAAGACTGCATGAGAAAATACAGAGTGCCTAGTGCAGACTCCTTGAATTGAACTTATACCTCCAATTCGCTAGCTGATACATAGCTCTCATGATATGGAGGGCTTTAGATGGCAACAAACTATCTTAAATCAGCCAGTTAGTCCTTGACAATATCAAAAAAATTAGCCCAGGCAGTGAAAGAGTCTTATATTGTCACATCTCTGGACTGGAATCCTCAGTTCCTTCACTCAATGAATCTTTAGTAATCTAAAGACTGGAAGCAGTATTTTTTTACATATAAAGAGGAGAGGTGCCAACATACAGCCTTGACGTAGCCCATTTGGCTTATACATTTTTTTGAGTCAGTGAACCATTTTTCCCAACTACCACTCTTGTCCAGGCACCATCATGTAATTGCTTTATCAATTTCAATAGGGCTGGTGAGATATTCGATTTCGCATTTCTTCCCACAAGCAGTCACGATTTATGGTATCGAATGCCATAGATAGATCAATATACGCGGCATAAATTGGTACTCTCCTCTAGACAGTATAATTCTCCACAATTAATTTTGGGCAAAACACCCTTTCACCATGGAGAGCCTTTCCTAAATCCCAACCAGGACTTTGGCAAGACTGCTTCTTCTCTAACCCATTCCTCTAAGAAGTGTAACAAATGCTTAGCATACACTTTACTGGGTATATCCTATAATGTAATCATACGATAGTTTTTAGGTAAAAAGCATGCACCTTTTTATATATTCGCACCCTTATACTGCCCTTCCAGAACTCAGGGGTATTTTGACCCTTTATTAAGGCTGCAGAGACTGGGGGATAAAATGTTGTCCCATTCCCTGAGTACAGCCTTTAATATACCAGCACATAGTGCATCCGGTCCTTGTGCCTGTGAACTTTGCAAGCTTTTAATAATTAGTTCAACTTCCTTCACGGATGGTATTCAATTTTCCAAATCAGGTTGAGTAATAAAGCACTGTAAGTTTTGTCTGAACAACAATGGGTTTTGGTTTTCATCATTCTTATTTTTTACTCTGTAGATCTCTGTTATGTAATTGCATCATTCCTCTTTCGTAATTGGAGGGGCTTCAGCATCCTTCCATTCCCTCATCATTTTACCTATAATTTTCGAGTAAAATTTGTTTTTCATAAGTCTGAGAGCTGCTATTGTTTTGTCCATACTTTCTCTTTTTCCAGCCAGGCAATCTTTTTAAGTTTGTTCTTATAATCCCTTCTATGTTGTTTAATAAGATGCTCTCTCTTTTCTGCCACACTTTTAAAAGCCTCCCTAATATTATTATCCTGCTGTATTTTTTCCTTTCTCTTTTAAAGACCTCTTTCGATCCTTTAGGCAATATTCTTCTTTCTTCGAATGGGGACGCTGTTTGTCTAATTGCACACATTAACTTTCCATATTCTTCCAAGAGAGTTTTTTCATTCTTCTCTCTGAGAGATATTAAATGACTGACTATCAATGTAACTGTTGCCCTTTTCACTGCTGAGGACCACTTAATCCTTCCATTATTCTTACGATATATTTGATCACTATTACTCCTTTTTTCCCATGATTTCATGGTATGGAATAAAGATGGACTCGGGCACTTTTGATCATTTCCAAATAAGTCTCCAATATCCATATTGTATATAAAATGGAAATGTTCAGTAGAAATTACCACACAATCTATTAACGATGTAGTTCTACCATTGTCAAATGTGTCTTTCCCAAGTTGATCGCTCTTTGTCCTTCCATTGATTATTGTAAGATTTAGTGTATCGACCACAGTATTTAATCATTTCCCTCTATGATCACCCAATGGATCTACTAACATCTGTCCAGGGATGAGCAAACCCCTCTCTTTTTCTTGCTGGAATTCATAAAAAGGTGGTACACTTGGTATTTTTGCATTAAAATTGCCCAGTAGTAATATGGGGGACTTTGGTTAACTTACCCCAATTTTCTCTATTAGATGTATTAGATCTCTAAGTAACTTCTCTTGGGATTTTTTAGGAGGAAAGTATGCATTCACAATTATTATCTCCACTGTACTGTTTATCATACTACATCTATTAGAGATCTTCGTCCCTGATATTATTACTAGGCCTGGGCGGAGTTCTGTGAAGCGACCCAAAAACTCTGCCACGCTCCGCGGCATTCCGCAAGTGGCAGAGTGCGTTTCGTTGCGCAGCGTGCGCTGCGTGTGCTGATTTTTAGCACTGGGTGTTTGTACAATGCTTTAAAATCAGCACAAAAGGCACCACGCGCAGTGGAAGAGGGTGCTGCTTATTTCTACTACTCGAGTAGATGTTCTACTTGAGCAGCAGGTTCAACACGAGCGCCCACCCACGTTGAGAAATCTCACCGGGAGGTGGCCTGAAGTAAGATTTTCGCCGCTTGCACTCGCCAACTTCAAGCTGGCGAGTTGCAAGAGAGGAAAAATGCCACTCGGAGCAGTTACATGGAGTTTTTCGGAACTCCGCGCTCTACGCGGAGCACGGCGTGGGAAAAACTCTGAAACGTCCGCGAGAGGGGCAGGATTTCACGCCCAAGCCTAATTATTACAGTAAGGAAGTCATCAAATTCTTGCACTATTCTCATGCTTCTCAATGATTTCCTGACAACTGTTAAAAGCATTAGCCCACCTAATGATCTACCGTACTTGCATTTTACTGCTTTTAAAGACTAAGTGAGATAGTCATTAACCAAAACCTCTTCTATTTCCCATGTTTCCTGCAGTGCCCCAATTGTAATGTCTTTCTGTGAATGCAGAGATGTTAAGGATTTCCAATTTTTTTTCAGGCCTGCTATATTCTATGAAATGATGTGAAAAAAAGTGTTGTCAGGGCTTCCATATTAAAGGCTTTGAGACTGGATGGTCCTGATTTATGGCTGCAGCTACCAAGAAGCAATCTTCTTAATTAATTGAAGCACTTTCTTTATCATTAGTGTAAAATGTCTTCCAGATGCCAGATTTGTTATAACACTTAGGGGTCGATTCCGATTTGGGCCGGAAAACGTACCGACCGACTCGGTACGGAAAATTAGTCCGACCGACACGTACCGGCGCTGCCCGACCCGGGTAGTACGATGAAATGCATGTGAATCACGACCGACTCGTACGGAACACAAGCCGAACGACCGAACCGGACGGAAACAAGCTATCCGGCCGGGAAACCACGCGAATCGCACCGACCGACACGCACCAGGAATGAACACGAATTAAACGTACCCGCGCAGTACGATGCAATGCGTTGAAAACCAGACCGAGTCGCACGGAGCTCAAGCCGTACGACCGACACGTATACAAAAGCCAGCCGAAGCAACTCAACACTCCGCGACCGACGCGAACGCCGCACAATAAACCTAGCTGATACACAGCGGGAACGACTCGGAGAAGCTCGCACGAGACAACTGCAGCGTCCGACTCGGTCAGAAGAACGTCTCCGACATGCACAAAAAATACAAAGGAAAAAACACACAAAAAAGGGCCAAACAAGCAATGACAAAGTCAATAAATACTGGGGGGGAAAAAAAATTGAACAAAGACACACCCACAACTCCACCCATATAAAGGTCACAAATCCCTACCATGATCCTTTGCAAATTCCACTGACCTGCCAGCACAGAACACCATCAGACAGCAACCACAGACACACTCACAGCTCATCCATCACACAAGCCACACACCATCAGCACCCCAACAAATAGCACCCTCACATACACCCAGCAAAACCTACAATCACCCACCCTCACTTGCACACACACACACACACATCAATCACCACCACCACCCATCACCATGCCCCCAAAGAAGAATCCAAAGTTCCTAGATAGTGAATTGGAAGTCCTGGTAGACGAGATCCTCAGGGTAGAGCCACAGTTGTTTGGTACTTTGGTCCAACAGACCCCCATGTCGCATAAAACCAAGATGTGGGAGAGGATCGTCGACAGGGTCAACGCACAATCACCATGTTTGCGCACAAAGGAAGACATCCAGAACAGGTGGTATGATGTGCGCAGGAGTGTCAGGGACCTACTCAAGAAGGATTACATCGTGAGTCAGCGCACCGGCAGTGGCCCTCCTGCCAAACCACTATACCTCAGGCCCTGGGAGGAGAAGGTGCGGGCCATCCTACCACCAGTGAGCGTATATGGACTAACAAACATCCCAGAGCCTGGTGAGTACACAACAAATATACACAATATGGTGTGACAATACACACACATCACTGTCAAGGGATAGTCAAACCATGCACCCTTAGCAAATCCACAGCAACCAAAAGATAATCACCCCAAGATGTGTCTGTCAGTCAGATAAACACAATACATGCCATCGCATAGTGATATGTAACTGTGTCATGACACGTACAAACCTAACAACAAATAGAGCAAGGCAGTGGCACAAATATAACCAACAAACACTGTCAGATAGTTTGCCACCACTAGAACACCACCTCACAGGGAAGCTCACTGAAAGGAAGGAATTCTGGGTATGCTGGTGAAGTCAGTGTACCCAATAGCATGATGGGAGTGGTAGTCACAGATATTGCTCACCCTCACAATTGGCCCATCAACACCACTCTCAACCATGCTCACATCACAGGGAGTGACAAACAACTGACAAGATGGCTGACACTGGGTACTGCTGTGGGGAACACAAGGCCCTGCTGGGAACTGTGCACCAACCAACAGCAGGACACCACATACTGACATCCTGAAAGCCAACTTGCACACCCTGCAATGGAAGCACATTCCATGGTGGGATATCTGGCTGGGTGGGAAGGAGGACTGACAGCTATGACCATAGTTACAACCAGCTCTCCTCACACACCCCCTTAACACAAACTCCACATAACCCACCTAGGAGAATGCAATGCCTCACACTCCAATTGAACATCCCACAAAGAACCACCACCCTGGGTCATGCTGCGTGAAGCACAGGGACACTCTTGGGACTTGTAGCCAAACAAACGCCAGGACAACACTGTCAGCCATCCTGTCAGCACAGGCACACTACCCCACAGGGACGCAGAGTCAAAAGGAAGGAAGTATGGGCATGCTGGGAAGGGGGGGTGTAGGCAATTGCATGATGGGAGTGGTAGTCACAGCTCAACATCCCCCCCCCACATGGCCCAGCAAGCTCACACTGAAGCATGCACGCCTCACAGGGAGTGAAAAGCCACTTCAAAGATGTCTGACACTGGGTACTGCTGTGGGGAGCACAAGGCCCTGCTGGGAACTGGGCACCAACAAACAACAGGATCACACTGTCAGCCATCTTGCCATTGCTGTCACACACACACACACAGTGAAGTCCACTCAAAAGGAAGGAAGTATGGGCATGCTGGGAAGGGGGGTGTAGGCAATAGCATGATGGGAGTGGTAGTCACAGCTCAACATCCCCCACCCACATGGCCCAGCAAGCTAGCACTGAAGCATGCACACCTCACAGGGAGTGAAAAGCCACTTCAAAGATGTCTGACAATGGTGCTCTGTTGTGGGGAGTACCAGGCCCTGCTGGGACCTGGGCACCAACCAACAGCAGGACACCACTGAATGACATCCTGAGAGTCAACCTGAACCCACTGCAAGGGTGGCATGCTTCATGGTGGGAGAACTGGGCTGGGTGGAGAAGGAGGGCCGGATGTCCACCAAATACAAGCAATGCTGGCCATGCACACACCTCAACATTCACATTGAAATGCCTCAGGTTTGCAGGACAATGTGCTACACCAATATCAACCTCTTACTGTGACAACTTAGGACAATGCAATGTACAGGCCCGCATCCAGAGGTACAGTCACAACTGTCAGGTGTGTGAACCATTGATGGCTGTAGAAATATAACATACATTGTGTGTCTCTTCCAAAAACAGGTGATGATGGGGACACAGCAGCAGACAAGGAGGAGTCCCTGTCCCAGGCTCCGGGGGACACTGAGCCCACTGGTGTGGAACAGCCTCTGCCTTTCTCGGATGGCGAAGACCTACCTGGCACCTCCGGCGTGAGTCATCATGCAGCACCAGCAGGACCAACATCTGCACCCCCTGCACCCACTCCTCCAACAACTGCCAACACACAGACCACCCCCGCCGACACGGACAGACCAAGGACCACCAATGACAACAACACAGGGACCCTGGCCCAACGTCGAGCTACGGACGACAACCCCAGTAACAACCCCCAAGGGGGCCCAGGGTCACCTGTGCGTGCCACCGCAGGTCCCGCACGTGTCGCCAGGGGTGGTGGGAGGGGTGGTAGACATAGGTCGCTGTTTGCAGAGGGGTCTGGACTGCATGATGACCCACAACTGGCACGCATTGCCGATGCGTACCAGAATAGCACCAGAGAGGTCACCCAGGTAGTGGGGATCCTCAAGGACATTCAACAGCAGCAGGCTGCCCATCATGCCCGCTTGGACTCCCACATGTCCCGTGTGGAGACACACATGTCTCGCATGGAGTCCAAGTGGGACACATTGCAAGAACTGACAACGGTGCATAGGGACATATTGACAAGCCTCCGCCAGATTAGCACCAACATGGCCACACCTCCCTGTGTGCCCACAACATCTGGTGCTGCAACAACTGCAACTGCCACAGGGAGGGAGGAGGACTCTGGCAGAGAGTCCCCTGCACCGCAGCAGCCTGCACGTGAGGGTCCCCCCCCAAAGAAGAGGGGTCGTCCGAGGAAGGAGAACTGAGAGGTCGATGGCCACGTACATCCCCCAGGAAGCCAACACCTGTTCTGGAAATTCTCCTTTGTGTGCAAACTGTTCACCCTGTCGAATGCAACACAACTCTCCCACATGACATGGGGAGTTTAAGTTGGACTAATGTATCAGAGACTGTGGACTTTACTCAGGACATTTCTGCTACCAAGACTTCCAACTCATCTGGGAACTTTGGATCACAATCCCAATGTACAGCACCCACCATCCTGTGCACTATACTCACACATGTATGTAAATAAACTCACTAATACACCATACTTGCCTCTGTAGTGATTCCAACGTGGTTTCTGTCATGGGGATGATCTGCTAAATTACACTGTGTATGCTAACTGCTACAGCAAGTACAACACCGTCATGTGAGTCATGGTGACGTGACACATATGAGGGAGACACACCACTAGGGCTACACAACACAGAGACACCAGGGCCATCGGACTCATCGCCTACACTGATGTTGCCAGGAAATACTGTGGAATGCACAGACACCATACCTATTCAGAGTCTGTGTTAACTAGCACACAGGTGCAGTAAGCAAATGTCAGTCAGATGTGTGACCACAGACAACGCACATCCCAAAGTGAAGCACAGGTTTATTACACATTTGCAACATGTTGTTCCCACTACAAATGCAAGGTAATCCCACGTGGCAGTGGCCACACTGTCAAAAAGTGCAGAAGATATAAAGTCCAGGGGTGTGTGGCACATCACCTGTAGGGAAACGACCGCTGCCACCCTGAGAGCTGAATCATGGTGTCGGGGGATCCAAGTTGACCAAACAACTCTGTAAGCACCCTGTGAAGGACAGACATGACACACAGTCAAAACCACTGAAGAACAGGACAGAACTGCAATACTCATGCACAATACATGTCACAAGATAACTACACAAAATCAAGTTACCATGTCAACACTGTTGGGGAGTACAGACTACCCGTAAGGACACATCGCTGCACGCATCCAGTCAAGTAGCACATGGCCACACTCAAACAGCACCAGAGCACCACCCACACATATGCAAACTCACATCATTGACATGACAACTCTCTGGATACTCACATTCAGCTGAAGAAGTTGGTGATGAGCTGGGTGCGGACATCACCATCATCACTCGTATCGTGGCCCAGGCCAGGATCCTCCACAGGTGGCGGACGTTGGTCATCGTCATCCAGGATGAGAGGCAACTCCTTCCGCACTGCCAGGTTGTGTAGCATGCAGCAGACGATGACAATCTTGCACACCTTTGCTGGGGCATATGGGAGGGCCCCTCCTGTCTTGTCCAGGCAGCGGAAGCGGCTCTTCAGGAGACCAAATGTCCATTCGATCACTCTCCTGGTCCGACCATGTGCCTCATTGTAGCGCATCTGGGCTGGTGTCACAGGGTTCCTGAGGGGTGTCAGCAACCACGGCATGTTGGGGTATCCGGAGTCACCTACAGACAGACAATTGCACATTAGCTGAGTTGGAAAAGTGGGCGGAATACAACATAGCAGAACACACACAATGGTACTAAGTCAGTACACACCGACAAGCCAGGCACGCTGGTTCTGCATCTGTGACATCATCCTCGGGATGCGACTACTCCTCATCACGTAGGCATCGTGTGCCGAACCGGGGAAACGGGCACACACATGTGTGATGATCATATCTGCAAGACATACCACCAGAGCATTGATCGAATGATAATGTTTGCGGTTCCGGTATGCCTGCTCATGTGCCTGTGGTGGTACCAAAGCCACATGTGTCCCATCAATGGAGCCAATTACATGTGGCATCCTCCCCAGGGCATAAAAGTCACTCTTAACGTCAGTGAGTTGTCGACGTTTGGGGAAATAGATGTACTGGTTCAAGTTCCTCAACATAGCCTCCAAAACATCATGTAGCACACGGCTGAACATAGTCTGTGACATCCCACCAGCAGTCGCCACAGTGTGTTGGAAGGTACCGGTGGCAAAGAAGTGTAGGGCTGCCATCACCTTCACCTTGGGGGTCAGCGCTGTAGGGTATGGGCGGCCAGGTTGCAAATGTGGGGCCAACTGCACCGCCAAGTCCTCGATCTGCGCCCTGTTGAAGCGGTACTGTCGGAAGCAGTCACTTTCCACAATCGTTGCAAGGTCTGGGAATGGTCTATGGACAGCTGGTGCCCTGCAGTGCATAGGTGTGGAAAGAAAGATTGTCAGTCACCCCACATATGTGCCATTGACCATACTCAATATCACATGATACATTATTACGAGACACAAGTACATGATGTGTGTGCCGTTCTGAATGGACAGATATGGCATCTACATGGCCAACATCTAACATCACAGTTCAACATGTGTTGACAACAAGTTCCAGGTTCTGCAATGGGAAATCATCAGGCTGTGTCACAGTACCCATTTACTGCTGTCACGTTCCAAACACACACCACAGTGACATGTCTGGACAGATGCGCCACAGGCATCACAGCTCATTGACAGGTAGATTCCCAGGGACCCTGTATTGCCACATGGACACTGCCATGACATGGCGCATCATGTACACGCCAGACAAACAACCATGACTCCCACAGGTAGTGGCCCCTGTTGCCTCTGCAGGACAGACATGGACGTCTGTGACACACACACGCACAACATCAAAGTCCATGCACAAACAACGTGGATGTGGAGACTGTCTCCCATTGTGCACATGGAATCAGAGACATTGTAAACACAACATGCACACAGACTGTGGAGGGCCATCACTGTTGTGGCAATGGGTCACCCTGTGACGTACATAGCTTCCCACATGGGACTCTGGGGGTATGTGACATGACATACACATACACAACCTGGAAATGTGACCATGCCACATGCTCTGAAATGAACAGTTGCACATGACAGTGGTCATGTGCACAACACACACAGGATCCTGTCCCCATGAACACGTGCACAGCCTGGGAGTGGCTGCCCCCAAGTGCCACCCCAAAGACCACATGTTGACCCCCATACACAGAAAAGGTAATGCAGCCTTACATGCCTTAGGATACAGTGTGGACAGGCTGTGGTGTTGTAGGTGTGCCCCTGAGTCCCTGGCAAGTATATGTGGCTGTCATACGTTCACCAGTGACATGCATGGTGACATATGCGAGTGACCTGTACAGGGACGCGTCGTACAGCAATGGACCGATTGGTGTGCACGCATTGGCCATTGCATATGATGTGTGCGGGTACGTGTTGTTTCCCGGAATACGCGTTGTACAGCAATGGACCGATCGGTGTGCACGCATTGGCCATTGCATATGATGTGTGCGGGTACGTGTTGTTTCCCGGAATACGCGTTGTACAGCAATGGACCGATCGGTGTGCACGCATTGGCCATTGCATATGATGTGAGCGGGTACGTGTTGTTTCCCGGAATACGCGTTGTACAGCAATGGACCGATCGGTGCGCACGCATTGGCCATTGCATATGATGTGAGCGGGTACGTGTTGTTTCCCGGAATACGCGTTGTACAGCAATGGACCGATCGGTGCGCACGCATTGGCCATTGCATATGATGTGAGCGGGTACGCGTAGTACAGCAATGGACCGATCGGTGCGCACGCATTGGCCATTGCATATGATGTGTGCGGGTACGTGTTGTTTCCCGGAATACGCGTCGTACAGCAATGGACCGATCGGTGTGCATGCATTGGCCATTGCATATGATGTGAGCGGGTACGCGTCGTACAGCAATGGACCGATCGGTGTGCACGCATTGGCCATTGCATATGATGTGTGCGGGTACGTGTTGTTTCACGGAATACGCGTTGTACAGCAATGGACCGATCGGTGCGCACGCATTGGCTAGGGCCTGGCATTGCAACGGACGCGTTTTCGAATCTGTAACGAGTCTGATGCAGTGAATTCACTTGGCCAGCCACAACAATGTTGCAAATTCAAGGGTGTCATGAAGTTTAACTTTTGAAGGATGCTGTGGGCGTGTATAAGTGGTGCAATACCATGGATTGGCCAGATTCAGAAGATGCAAACGACTTGGACCTATCACTTTGGACACATGGGACAGTATCTGCCTCTGCAGCACACATATAATGCTGACTGTTCCCCTGAGAGCTCACTTGCCTGCACTACATGCTCCAGGACGACATCTGCCACCAACACTGCTGCTGTCTCTGCATCCTCTGGCTACTGCAATGGCACGTACTGTGGAGAGAGCCCCAGCCTTCACCAACGAGGAGAACCAGGCCCTGCTGGACAGCCTCCTTCCACATTACAGCAAACTGTATGGGAAACCAGGGGAGCAGGTGAGTGTGCTGTCCACTGCCTTACTACATGTGCATGTTGTCTGACTAGCAAGACTTACAGTGTGCACACCACTGGCTAGCATGCTCACTGAGTAGTTCTCAACCCCCAAAGTGTGTAGTTACATGCACTGAACAGGTATAGTGCAGGAACTGTGCATTCCAACAAGGTATACTTCCCAGGCACTGATACCATTTAGTAACTGCTGGTAAACTGTTCATAGCCATAGTTGCACTGCCTCTGTACATCATGTGCCCCTGTGATTGAGACATGTATATCCAACTGTGTGATGCACGGAGATGTTGCATGTGTAGTAATGGCCTTTTTCACTTTGTCATCCTCACAGGTTGATGCCCACCAGAAGCAGGAGATCTGGCTGACCATCGTCCGGGCAGTAAGATCCGTGGGGAGTACAAGCGCCGGATCCGCAACTGCCAGAAGAGGTGGCAGGACCTTCGGGGCTGGACCCGGAGGATCGCAAGGGTCCAGCTGAAGCTGTCGCCTCCTCGCAGGAGGGGCGGACACCGGACCCTGACCCCCCACATGCTCCGGATCCTGGCGGTGGTCTTCCCTGACCTGGATGGGCAGCTGAAGGCCAGACAGCAGCAAGGAGGGGGTGAGTCCATGACTGCACTGTGAACTTTGTCTGACATGCTATGTGCTCTCCTCTGGCCTGGTTAAACCTCCACAGTACATCAGTCTTGTGGTCCAGGACCCATGTCCCTCAATTGTGACATGCCCACTCCCCATCTGATACCCAGGTGTGGCCCTTACAGTCTGGAAATTGTGTCACTTGGGTACTGTGTCCTTGCATTTTGCTTAGCTCAGGGTGGGGGACAGCATTTGTTAGCGTACCTTTGTGGTGGGCTTCAGGGGTGGGTCAATTGCTTACACAATGCCTGAGTTCTGACATGTAATCTGCGTGTAACTTTGTTATGTCTTCCAATTGCTGCTCTGACTCACCACATGTGCCTGGGGTATTTGGCACACCCCCATGCTGCGGGTGGGAACAATGTTTGGGCCTCAGGAGTATGTATATCAAGTGTGTCACACATGCTTAGCCACATGCCTACTGTCCAGGGCTCATCCCTCATTCACGAGGAGCAGGACAATCATGCCTACTCCAGGGCATACAATACACTCTGTACTCCCACTCCCATGTATCAGCTGACATGTTGTGCTCAGTGAAATGTTCCCTCAGGTGTCTGCCTCTGTGTCATTGTGCTGTGGCCTCGTTGTCAGGACTACTGGGCTGTGTATCGGTTATGGCTCAGCATGCCATCTGAGATGTGACCATGAGAGACGATACTTGTGTGACATATAGGTGTTTGATCACTTGACTGTGCTGACTGGTGCATGCTACTGAGAAGTTCAGGCAGCTGTTTTTCATTCACAGCAGACTGTGAGGTGCTCAGGTTCAGAGAGTTGTGTTTCATGTCTCCCATATGTCCAATTGGTATGACATGGACAAATACGAGTTGTGATGATGTGGGGGGGGGTTGGACATGTGCACTTGTCAGCTACAGAACTTGCATTCCCCATGACCTAGGATTGTGACACAGTGCAGACTGTTGTTGGCTGGCTGCCCTGCCCATGTGACTGGAGACAGTGATGTATGACTTTGCAGGCATGCCTGTGCCATGGCATTAAACTTCCTAAGAGTGATCCTGCAGGGGAGTGACATGTGCTACATGCACCCCATTGTGGCATTGACTATCAGGACATGGGTGCATCATGGTGTCTGGTGCTGGGATGCATCACATGCATTTCAAATTAGACTCTGGCCATCCCTTCATCCGGACACCTGTACTGACTCAGGGGCAAGAGATGTGATGTGTGCATGTTCACATACTTCACCGTGTTCCCTGTAATGTCCAACAACTGGGTAGGTGGTGCATGTGTCCACACTGGGGTATTACCATCCGGCAGGCACCAGACAGATGGGTGCAAGCTGTTTGGGGGTAAATGGGTGGTCACACCCTTCTGCTTACCGGCTCATGACAGCACCAGCCGCACACTGCTCGTTCACTTGATGAGAAGGTACAACGGTGTTAAATACAGTGGCACTTTGTTAAGCAATTCAGTTACACCGAGAACTGTTCATTTGATGCTGCTCCTCAACACATGAGCAGGATGAAAATGAAAGCATCAACAATATTACAAATCATATGTCAAGTGAAGCACTAAGATCTATGTAACTATCTATCTGTGAGCTACAGCCTATGGGGCAAGTCTTAATAGAGGGATCATGAATAGGCAAGCGCCTACAAGGCAAATCTTAAATAAGAGAGCAAGAACCATCCAAGGCTACACAGTTTGAGCTGGAATGAATGCAATGAATTGGGTGTGGATGGGCTAAATTAGAGAGGCTGACAAAGGCAAAAGGCTAGCAATCAGAAAAGAGCATTACCACCTTGATAGTAGAATTTCGAGGCACAGGATCAGGAGAACGGCCGACCGTGAACCCTCCCCATGCAATGCACTGGTATGAAGAGTTCAGGGCGTGGACATGGGTGCAGAGCTTTTATATGGCTTGATGCTGAACACCTACCCACAGTTGACGTTTTACCTGACGTGGGTCCTTGACCACACGCTTACAGTAACTGTGTAAGGTGTCTTGTAGAACAGAGAAGTGGTATCATGGTGTAAACAGGGGCTTTTAGCAGGTGGTCGAGGCTCTTGACCGCAAACATGAGAAAAAGATAACTTTTACCGTAAGATGCTCAGAATTTGAGGATTATATATATCATTTCTCAGTCACGGAGCCGCATTTTCTGTTTGAGTGGAGCAAGCGTTGCAAGTTTCAGAAGTGAAACATTTGCACACGTTGCTTGTGAAGGAGCAAGATGTACCAGCAGAGTGTCACATACGTGTGAGCCAACCTTATTCTTGTGACTGTGGACATTTACAAGGGGGGCTGGTGCCGCCGTGGATGGCACAGGTCCCTGCTGTCAGGTCAGAAAGGCCTACAAGATTTGTTGTATCAGAAGAATGATGGCATAAGGCAGTGGCCTCTTGGGCCTACATGTGTGTGTGCATCTAAGGAGGTGGGTTTGGGCCTAAGTGTATGTATCTAAGGGGGTGTGGACCACTGTCACAGGTACTAAAAGGCAAAAATTATATTGGACAGCTTAGGTCATCTATCAGGGTCTGACTGGTGGGGCCTATATGGGAGTGCCATGTTTCATGGGCAGAGCTGAAAGGTACATAGGTCTGTGTTATTTGGTAGAACAGAACCCTACTACAAAGGCCAGGAGGGGTGTGAGTGCCATGGTTGACCATCAGACTGACAATTGGCTTCTCCTAATCTGTGTGAGCACTTTTGGCGATCTTCAACTAAGGATACCAGGGCTTGCTCTGTAATGTGCTGTACTTACTGTGGTGTGTGCGGTCAGTGCAGGTGACTAATGTTTGTCTGTTTCCCTAATTGTTTGCAGATACATCCACGGCCACAGTAGGGGACAGCTCCACGGACCAGGAGGAGCTGCAGAGCCAGGCTGGGTCAGCAGCCGACGAGTGGTCGGAGGGACCCAGTGGCACGGAGGGCGAGGGGAGCCACACCGAGGAGTCCTCAGCACCATCCACCTCAGCTGAGGACCACAGCAGCTCGGAGGATGACTCCCTTGTGGAGGCGGGTGTCAGCAGCCACCACACCCCAGCTAGTGTGGCTGGCCCCGCCACCACCACCACCACCGCCCTCCCATCGGCTCCCATTCCAGAGGTCCGTGGAGGCTTCCGTGTTCGGGAGCGTGTCTCCTTCCTGCCAGGCACCGCACCCCCTGCCCCTGTGTCCCCTGCTGCCCTGAGTGAGGAGTCTGTGTACTTGCTTAAGCAGCTCCATGTAGGGCAGACAGCTATGCTGAGTGTCCTCCATGCACACACCACTCTGTTGACATAGCTGGTGTCGTTCATGGAGGGCATCTCATCTGGCATGTCTGCCCTACAGAGGAGCAATAAGTCCATGGACTCCTCCCTGACAGCAGCAGTGTCCCTCCTCCAACAGTCCCTCACCCCTCCTACCTCTGCCCCATCCACACTTCCTGGCACCCTACCTGTCCCAAGCACATGCACACCTGCACATTCACCCAAACACACAGACTCAAGCAGCACAGACACACCGAAAACAAAGGCTAAACGTGCACGCAAGCATCCTCAGGGGACTGATACCACACCCACAGGGGATGGGGAACAGACACACACACAGGCATCCACAGTCACGCCGCAGTCCTCCAAATCCTCTCCCTCCAAGACCCCTTCCCTTGCCTCACCTGCAACCCCACCTAATAAGCAGCTCTTCCTCTGTGACCTCGGCCTCTTCCCCTCTGATCCAGCTGATCCAGCATACAGGGGGAAGAGGAAGTCCACCCACACAGAGGGGAGTGCCCCTCACCCCCGGACACCCTCCTCCAGGCACGGACAGACTAAGGCCCCCACACGCAGGTCCCCCCGGTCCCGGAAGAGCAAGACCCCGCCACCGCCCTGCAGCTCAACCAGACAGTCTCCTTCCTCCATCCCTCAGGCCCCCACAACACTGGTTCCCCCACCACACCCTGGTCCAGGTTCCCCCACCCACAGATACACCATCCCCAAAATGATCCGGCCTTCTCCACCTACCACTTGCTCTTCCAGCCTCACACCCCCGCTGCACATGTTTGTGCCACTGGTGTGGAGACCGTGTCCCCCCCCCCTGTCCTGCCCACCTTACCTGAACCCCATTCTCCTCCCCTGGAGATAGGCACTGCAGTGGAGTCCACTACCACCCCGTCTGACTTGGGCACTGCAGTGGGGGACCTGTCCACTCCATCTGGCCAGATCACTGCAGTCGTGCCGGCACCCACACCATCTGACTCATGCCCCCCAGTTGTGCCGGCACACACCATGTCAGACACCTCCACTGCAGTTGTCAGTGACTCTCCAGCACCAGCCACCCCTTCCCTGCCTCCTTCTGGTGAGCCCTGATCCTGTACTGCGGTGCCTGGCCTGCGCCCCCGTATGCCCCTCTGAGGGGACTGTCCCTGCTCCATAGCGGTGCAGGCAAGCAGAGGGTGACATCTGCCACTGTCACCCTGTTCGGACTGAACTCTTGGACTGGCCATTGGCCTTTGTATTTTCTTGGACTTACATGTTTTGAGACACATATGCTGAATAAAGCTCCTTTCTGTTCTCTGGTGGTTTAGCTTCAGATGTACATGATGTTGATGATGCTAACCATGCCCTTGCTGCAGTGATGGTGATATTTGATATCATGAAAATGAAGTGTTACTGTGCAGGACCCCATGTGGTCCAGGGGGAATGTGTCCTATCCTGGTGTGTAGCCATGTCATCCTTTGCAGCAATATGAGGGTGTCATGTTTTCAATGTTAGCCAATGGGATTTCCTAAATTTATTTGCAATATCACATCTGTGGCTTACAACCCTGCACATCAGTTGTGCTTGCCATTGTTCAATTTGTCTGTTTCCCTGACCGTGTGAGCATCTCCACTGGACATGCAAGTTTGGGCATCAATGGGGAAGGACTCATCAGTGTTATCAGTGCAACTTGCTATACATGTGTGTTGGATCTGTGCAGATGGTTCCGGTGACACTCCCATGACCAGGCTGATGTGACGTGAGGCTTCATTTTGTGCTAATAGTTGACTGAGTGACCAAGTGTACTGCTGACATGATGGAGCCCTGCAGAGACAACGTATGGCACAGCTTTCCTTACACAGGAGTGGAGTCCCCTCATGGCAGTGTGTAATTCCGTGACATTGCCTGGGCCCGTGTTGTGTGTTGTGTGAGCATGTCTGTGTGTGTTCCCTTCCCTTTTCCTACACAGGCTGTGTCCCTAGGGATGTCCCTGTTTGTGATGCTTGCTGAGTTGTCCTGTGTTCATCCAGCATCTTGGACCTGGTATCTCCGGGATGTGGGTGCATGGCATACTAATGTTCCTCAGGTTGTCATCCCTAGTTGTCTTTGTTGTCTGGGCTGGGGATGTGGGCAAACACAAATGGGACACGTCAGGATTCCCCTTGGCACTTGTTGGTTACACAAGTCATGTAATTCACAGTTTGTGTTAGCTTTCAGTGATTGTGACACGTTGTGTGTGTGACTGCTCCCACTCCTCAGGGTCTGAGCCTCAATGTTGGAAGTTGTCTATGTGTGTTCTTTGTGGGTGACCTTGACTTCTTCATTGGTGTGTGACTGTGTCCGGGATCCCATTGATTGTGGTGGATTTCACGTCATGCCCATGTACGGCGTACTGTGCAGTGTGTCAGACATTCACGAGTCTTGTTGACTGGCCATGTGTGATGGATTTCTGCACCTTAGTTCCCACCACCTCCCCTGGGATTGTCATGGGTGCATGTACAATGTCACCAGTCCATGTGAGCTTCACTGCTGCACATTGGTGGAGGTCAAGGTGTGTGGTGTTGAGTGTGTGCAAATGTGAGTTGTTACACGGCTAGACCCCTACCTCCATATTGGCCTTGGATGACAGGCCGTGCTGATTGATTTGTGCTTGTGTAGGTGTGATGGTAGATTGTTGCTCAGGACACATGACTGTGGTCCACAGTGTGAACGACATCTAGCTTTGTCATCACAGTGGGATTATCATGCAGGCCATGGTCACCACAATGTGGGGTCCCTGGGGGTAGTGCTGTGGTGGGTCTGTCTCTTGCTGTGTTATTTGCTGTTCCCACAAGCTCGTGTGACATGTGTAATTTGGGCTCCCTCTCATCTGACAATGCCTGATTGCCCACATACGGGAATCCGATCCATGAGTTACTTTTGTGTGGCACTGTATACACATCTGTGTAATTGTGATTCAGGCCTCCTCATGTGTTGTGTGGTTGCCTGGGGACACTGGCATCCCCCCCCTCACCTGTTGTGTTTGATATACAGTGTGAGGCTGCCTGTTTGTGTTTGTGCATCTGCACCACTGCATTGGCATATCTTTGTGTGCCATTGGCTGTATGTTGTTTGGTGGGGTTCCCCTGCTGTCCCTGGGACTGCTAGGTCATCAGTCAGCACAATGATCATGGTTTGTATGTCCCATTGCTGCCATGGTATGGTATACGTTCATCTGACATCTACAGTCTCCACAGGATATCTACATTTGTGTGTCCATTGGTGCAGATATGTGGCTCTGCATTATGATGGTCACTTCTGTCATTGTGTTATTGACGAATGCTGACAATGTCAGCCCCCATGGGTGATGTTTGTCTGCACATGGCCAAAGGTATAACTCATTTGCACTGCACTGTTTGCCTCAGCCAATGTATGTTGCTATGGGACACAAGCACTACTATGCCACAGATGTGTTTGTTGTTCTGTGACCAGGAATCATCCATGCTGTTTGGCATTTGCAGTTTTTCCCATTACAACACTTACCTTTTGGTCACTGTGGTGATGGGGGTTTAGACCCCATTGCCACAATGTTCAAAATGTGCTTCAGCTGTGGACCCCACACTTGCATTTTGGTCACTGTGGTGATGGGGGTTTAGACCCCATTGCCACAATGTTCAAAATGTGCTTCAGCTATGGACCCCACACTTACCTTTTGGTCACTGTGGTGATGGGGGTTTAGACCCCATTGCCACAATGTTCAAAATGTGCTTCAGCTATGGACCCCACACTTGCATTTTGGTCACTGTGGTGATGGGGGTTTAGACCCCATTGCCACAATGTTCAAAATGTGCTTCAGCTATGGACCCCACACTTACCTTTTGGTCACTGTGGTGATGGGGGTTTAGACCCCATTGCCACGATGTTCAAAATGTGCTTCAGCTGTGGACCCCACACTTACCTTTTGGTCACTGTGATGATGGGGTGTCATACCCCATTGCCACAGTGGTCATGGTCTGCTTGCATTGTGGAGGCCACACACATTTATGTGTGACACATGTGATAGGGGGTCACATTGTATGCTCAATGTCATGTTCAGTGTTGTAGGCATTTGACACAGACTACACAAGCTTGTCATGGTGTTGGTGGGATGTACTTTCAGACATTCCTTATGTTGGAGTATGCTGGTTGTGTCATGCATTTTCCATCCTATGTGTAGGGGTGGTGTGGGTGGTAGGCATTCATCCCCCTATGAGTGGGGATGGTAGTAGTGACAGGCATCCAGGCCCCCCTGAGTAGGGGTGGTGGTAGTGGTGGGCATCCAGGCCCCCCTGAGTAGGGGTGGTGGTAGTGGTAGGCATCCATCCCCTATGAGTGGGGATGGTAGTAGTGACAGCCATCCAGGCCCCCCTGAGTAGGGGTGGTGGTAGTAGTAGGCATCCATCCCCCTATGAGTGGGGATGGTAGTAGTGACAGCCATCCAGGCCCCCCTGAGTAGGGGTGGTGGTAGGAGTAGGTATCCATCCCCCTATGAGTGGGGATGGTAGTAGTGACAGCCATCCAGGCCCCCCTGAGTAGGGGTGGTAGTGGTGACAGCCATCCAGGCCCCCCTGGGTAGGGGTGGTGGTAGTGGTGGGCATCCAGGCCCCCCTGAGTAGGGGTGGTGGTAGTAGTAGGTATCCATCCCCCTATGAGTGGGGATGGTAGTAGTGACAGCCATCCAGGCCCCCCTGAGTAGGGGTGGTGGTAGTGACAGCCATCCAGGCCCCCCTGAGTAGGGGTGGTGGTAGTGGTAGGCATCCATCCCCCTATGAGTGGGGATGGTAGTAGTGACAGCCATCCAGGCCCCCCTGAGTAGGGGTGGTAGTAGTGACAGCCATCCAGGCCCCCCTGGGTAGGGGTGGTGGTAGTGGTGGGCATCCAGGCCCCCCTGAGTAGGGGTGGTGGTAGTAGTAGGCATCCATCCCCCTATGAGTGGGGATGGTAGTAGTGACAGCCATCCAGGCCCCCCTGAGTAGGGGTGGTGGTAGTGGTGGGCATCCAGGCCCCTCTGAGTAGTGGTGGTGGTAGTGGTAGGCATCCATCCCCCTATGAGTGGGGATGGTAGTAGTGACAGCCATCCAGGCCCCCCTGGGTAGGGGTGGTGGTAGTGGTGGGCAACCATGCCCCCCTGAGTAGGGGTGGTGGTAGTGACAGCCATCCAAGCCCCCCTGAGTAGTGGTGGTGGTAGTGGTAGGCATCCATCCCCCTATGAGTGGGGATGGTAGTAGTGACAGCCATCCAGGCCCCCCTGGGTAGGGGTGGTGGTAGTGGTGGGCATCCAGGCCCCCCTGAGTAGGGGTGGTGGTAGTGACAGCCATCCAGGCCCCCCTGGGTAGGGGTGGTGGTAGTGGTGGGCATCCAGGCCCCCCTGAGTAGTGGTGGTGGTAGTGACAGCCATCCAGGCCCCCCTGAGTAGTGGTGGTGGTAGTGGTAGGCATCCATCCCCCTATGAGTGGGGATGGTAGTAGTGACAGCCATCCAGGCCCCCCTGAGTAGGGGTGGTGGTAGTAGTAGGTATCCATCCCCCTATGAGTGGGGATGGTAGTAGTGACAGCCATCCAGGCCCCCCTGAGTAGGGGTGGTGGTAGTGGTGGGCATCCGTCCCCCTATGGGTGTGTATGGCATTGGTGGTAGCCATCCCGCCCCTATGGTTCTGCTGTTGCTTGTGTACGTGATTTCTGCATCCCTATGTGTGTGTGACATATGTTGGGTACGTGTCGTTTCTTTGTGTGGTGGGTGTTTGACTTACCGTCTTCGCCGTACGCGTCCGTACCGGTCCCGGTAATAGATGTAGAGTATTGGTAGGACCTGCGCGATGGGATTCATGGTTGGTTCGTCTCGTTTGTGTTTCTCGTGGCTTCGACTCGTACTCGTCGCTGGCTTGTTCGTCTCGTCGCCGTGGATCGTCTTGTGGCGCGAATCGGAGCTTATGTGCAGCTCTCCCGGATGCTCTGACGTGCCGGACGTAGCGACGAGTTCGGCGCGTACTGAGCACGCATCGTACTAGTCCGGCCGGAAGGTGCTGTATATTTGGTTCCGTGCGACTCGATTGGACGTTTACGGATCCGGCTCGGGCGGGGAACAGGAGCTGAATTGGGTAAGTACGGCTCGCTCGGAATCTGGGCTGTTGTGCGCATCATACTTGTTCGTTCGGGCGACTGTTCGAATCGGTCGGGAAACACGCGTTCGGCTTGTGTTTTTTCCGGACGAATGGTGTTGGGTGCGCTACCGGCCGAGATCGGATTCGGCCCCTTAGTGTACCTGGAGGCATATTGTTAATTGCGGATTCGTTGTTACATAATCTATGATCCATGTCATGCCTCCAACATTGAGAGTTATCCCATTTCACATCCATCACCGGAGGAGGGCCTTGCCCTTAACATTTTAACTTTTTGTATACATCGTAACCTGAACGTCTCAAATCATCAACTGAGGCTAATACCTCATTAACAACAGATCTTGAGTGCAAATAGACTAGGGCATGTGGCCAGGTCTTAGATTGCTCGCTTTCTCGCAGGAGATAAACCAGTTTTATGTCTTTTGATGATATTTTAGAAAGCTTTGGGAGTGACTTAAAAATAGGCAGTATTTTTGATCTATTTCAATATGCCTCATGACCCCAATTTGCAAAGATATCCATCATTTGAAGTACACAGTCTTTATTTGGGTAACTTACTACATGATTCGCAAAATCTGCTTCTCCTGCAAATTCTATTACCACTGACATATGGTCCCCCATTAACCCTCCTTGATATTCGGCTGGATAATGTGTTGTATACTAGTTACTGGGGTGGCTCCATTTGCAAGAACTGATTTATTTTACTTGCCACTACCTCTTTTGGTACATTTAAGGGTTGTGTTTTCCCCATTTGTTTACTGATGTTTCCAAAAATGGCTGGGGTAGATAGGTGCTCTACTATTGCGATTTGTAACTCCCGGGATCGAGATATAGCATCTTTTAGGTGATTATCTACTTCTGATTTTATCCCTGGTCTTTGTTAGTGTACTTCTTTTTCTCCCGAGTGTATTGGAATGAATTTTGCTACAGATAGATCCAGTGCCTCCTTTTTTTGTTTTAGACCTGTTTCCAAATTCTCTGGTGCAATCTCTTGTCCAAAAGTAACTGAATCCTCTGTATAATTTGTAGTTGACAAATTGAACCTTATAACTATTCTACCTTTCCTAGAGATTTTTCTATTTTTCTTTTGTCATAAACAGGGCCTCTTTTGTTTTTGTGACAAATAGGAAACTCTCCATTAACTACCCCAGGTTCCATTTTATGGGTGGAACCATATGTCTGACTTTCACCTTTACTTAATACCAGGGATATTACTTCCTTACTTAATGCATCAGTTGTTTTAGGGATCTCGCCAACTTCTTCTCTTATTCTACTCCTTACATTCGGAGAGCGTCTATGGTTATCAATCCCAATCATTTCAGTGTGGGTCATTTAATCATGTCTTTCACTGGTGTAAAATCCACCCACTATACTTTCGGTAATTTTTCCACTCTCCATATTCTTATGGGTTTCCAGTATGATCCTCTTATCCCTGGTTCTAGACTCTAGTAGATGCTATAGTATTAAAAGATTTGCATCTACATTGCGGTTGGAGTCATTCACTCATTTAGTTAGTAACTGGACCACAGATTCCAGGAATTTTTTTAATGGGACTAACAGAGTCACCATGTGTACTACCTCACCTGGCAGCCCTCCTTATTGTGTTCAGTTTTCTCTCTAGTGGCTGCTCCTCCTGAACGTGATTACTGATGTTACTTTGTGATAGGTTAATTAACTTGCCACGTGGGCAGATCTTCCCTGCTGATGATGATTGTTTACATTTCAGCGTTTTTCGATCTCAGATGTTGCCTAGATGTTACTCAACAAATTTTGTATTTCTATTGTGTTCTAGTGATGTTTTCTATTGAACGCCAAGATAGACGAGCTAGGATTTAAGTGGCGAAAGTGGCTGCCAACTTTAGCACACACCAAACTGAAATTTGGATGATGAGGGCAAAGAAGACACCACAGAGACATCAGTCATTGGCCTCTTTGATTGGCCCCTTCTCAATAATCTCCCCCGAACCCTGTTGAAATCTGCAACCACCCACTACCACGGTACTGTCACACCTGGCTGCTTCCATGCCTGGAGCTCTAAACCTGGCAACTCACCTTTTGAGGCCCCCTGTGGCACTTGGCACAGAGGAGTCCAATAAAATCACCAAGAAGGAGCCTCAGACTTTGGGACAGACCAGGTGGGCAAGCAGAGAGAGGAGGCTCAGCTGGGCACACTAACAAACAAGGGATGGGAAGTGGAATAACCAAGGCAATTAAGGCCTTAGTTGTAAGGGTACGTAGGTCTTACCCTAGGGAGGCAAATGCGGACGAGTGCTCCAGGGCACAGACGTGGTATTAGGTTGGGCTGGTGCATACACAACCCGCTCATCTCTTCTGTATCTCCTTATTAGCCCCCCGCTTTGGATCTACACAATGGTCACTATGGTCTCACCAGTGGTCTCAAAGGGTAGATCTCAACAGTTCAGAAGAACTCAGTGGTAGGAGTTAGCAGCAGTAAGCAGGCCATTATTTAGGCAGTTTTTAAACTTTGTTGAAGACAAAATAGAGAAGAGTGGAGTAGACCACACTTGTTACCAGCTCTCTACTCTTCGCCACGCGCCTACTGCACTGCAGCTCGCCTAAAGTCAACTGAAAAGCTTCTCTCCACACCTGTTGATCCCTTCTGCGTCTGTTATCTTTCTTTACTCACCTCCAAGTCTTGCTGTAGCACATCTGAGGTAGGCTACCCAATCACTCAGAGCTCCAGCACAAAATGCTCAAAGTGCCAGCAACATATGAAGCATAGAGGTTATGATGATGTGTGATGGCACAAGGTAGGCACAAGGTGGAAACCAGCAGGAGCAGCCTTGATGTCAAAGGCAGCAACGGCAATGACAATGGTAGTGGTATACGGCGTTGGGCCTGCATGGCCTCTTACCCCTTGTCTCGTCTTGAGAAAGCCACGAGAGAGCTGAGGCCACTGGCCGACCCCAATAGAGATCCCTGTATCACTGCGGCATAGTGCCAACAACACCGCTGCATTGTGCCATATTTTCCTGCCGCTTTCTCCTGTGCTTCGCAGCCTCCTTACTTGTTGCTCCTTTCTCTGCACTCTCCCCTCACATTCTCGGTCGCTCCTCCCCTCACACAGTAGTGTAATGCGTAGTACACAAGTGGAGTGATTTCCTCATGCTTCCCTTTCTTTAAGGGTTTTTCACTGGCCCTCAATCAGACGCAGAGTTGTGGTGAAGACCCTGTGTGTAGTGCACCGCCATCCCTAATATGTCGGCAATGTGCTACAACCATAGCCAATCACTGATTCCCTCTGATTAGCTAACCGGATCTGATAAGTTCCTCCAACTTTCAAAGCTAGCTCAAAGCTAGTTTCTGGATGTCGCATGCTGTGGATTGCAAATCCTCAAATTAACTGACAGATCCATGAGTGACTATAGATGAAAGCTGTTCCTGATCAATTCTTTTATTACTAATTTCTAGCCCCAGAGTAATCCATAGCGCAGTCTGATATCTTGCATTTATTTCTGTGCTACAGTTATCTGCAGATTTTTATTGTCTACCTGTAATGATGGTCCGTTCCTCCTGGTCGATCTAAAATTGACCACAGTACATTTGAGAGATAGGCAATAGAAGAAACTACGGTTTATTAAGTCCAATGACCTGGAGCAATAGAAAAATCATTATATATTTGATTGGCAAACCTGTTGCTTGCAGGTTAAGTATGCTGTATTGAAGCAGGAGAAAAATCATCAGGCACGTAGAAAAAAGACAAAAAGACCACCTATATTTTGTTCAAAACAGGAAGTTGAGTCAGACTCCTATAGTCTCCCTCACCTGAATGTCTCGTCCTGGCCAGTTTGAGATACAACTTTCAGGACTCCTCTCTTTAGAACGAATTCCCTCTGCCTCCAATTGAAGTTGCAACCTCGCTCCACGTCACCACGGATACTGATCCCAGTCCTCAGTTTTCGTATGAAAACGTAATGCATTCTGGGTGTTGTAGTCTAGGTTTGCTTCCATTGAGCACCCATTAACCTAATTAGGCAGGGGACCCAAATATCAATGAATTGTAGCTAAACAGCCCAGGACTGGGCTAGCATCTGTGATGATTTGGAGAGAGAGATTGACATCCTGCCTTCATTATTTGGACTAGAATGGCTGTCTGTTATTGCCTTATCCCCCAGCCTCGTTTGCTCAATTAATGATTTGAATCAACCATGTGCCGCATTGTTGCCTACAAACATGGCAAGCAGAGAAAGGAAAATAAAATAAGAGGAAATCACAGATTGTCAGTTCATTTAATATTTAGGTCTGCCTTGAAAGGGCAACTGTCTGCAAAAGTATTGTTATCAATTCTTCAAATTATACATAGAGTGGGTTTTAGCTCCACACAAAGAAGCATCACTTCCTCGCCTATTGCTATTGGCCATTTCACGTAATTCCGCCTTGCAAGAAGTGCTTCCATTGGAATGCCCGATCGACTATATATATTTGAAAGGTACACCCGCCCATCACATTGCTTTATTCATTAAACATCACACTTAAGAAGTAAATTTCGAGGATTCAACAAAAATGTTTGCAGTTTCTTTCAAAGTCTGAACGCTTACACAATGCTTAACATGTAATTCCTGATCTCCTTGAAGATGTTGCAGAAATTATAAGGTCCCTTTTGCATTTGTTCCAGTTTTAAGTAGTAGGAAAGCAGATAATCTGAGTTTTTACACATCTCTTTGTTTGGGAGGATTTCTGAAAACAAATTTCTAGTCGAACTATCCCACTCCCTGCTGTAGGTAACCTAATGGTTCTGCAGAGGACGAATGCAGAGGGAGATTGATCGAAAAGCAGTCGTGGCCGGCATGGCTCGTGGGTGGGGGAGGGGTGCGGGTGGTCGCACGGGGAGGGGGGGGTCACGGGGGAGGTCGCACAAGGGGGGGTTTAATTACAAAAATTAAACTTACCTTGAGGCCGAGTTCCGCGTCTTCTCGACTCCTGTTCTCCTGCCTCCGACAGGAACAGGAAGCAGGCAGCCAGGCTCCTTCCCCTAAGCCAATCACAACGCTGCATGCAGCGTTGTGATTGGTCGGAACGGCGCCCAGCCAGGTGCTTATGGGGCGGGCATGTTCTCCATGCAGGCTGCATTGCAGCCTGCATGGAGAAGGGCAAGTGCGCCTGACTGGTTTGGGCTGACCAAACAGTCACTGCGCACTTTTAGGAGTGGGCAAACAACTCCTCCATTGCCCTTCTCGGAGAGCAGAGAAGCCCCGCCCACCTGCCCGCCAGCACCGCAAAAATAAAATAGTAATAACTAAAAGTTATTACCATTTTATCTTTCTACTTCTCCGCCATAGCGGAGGATCCGCCCCAGTCAAAAAGTAGACTATGTAGGGAGGCCAGATGTCCTCCCCAGAAAACTAAGCCTGCACAATTCCTCTACAGTGGCTTAAACACTACAGCATCTAAACAGGGGGCTCGGAAAAGTATTCTTGAGAAACATTTGATGACATTTGGGGAGTCCTGCACTAATCATGTTCACAATAGAAACACATTAAGGACACATGGGCGTGTGGTATTTCCAAAGGTACTTGACACATGCTCATCATTTAGAAAAAAACGTAAATATAAATATTTGTACTAGCATAGTGATGCTCACAAGTATTTATCCAAAGCATTTAATTTAGGATTTGACTCTGTTGCAGCCACAGATAATATAAATCAGCACATATCCTCAGGTGGCTGAGTACAGCTAGACTATCGAGACAGTGAAAAAGACAAAAATGATTTTTATGTTAAAAAAGTATGAACAGTCAATGTGCTCTCATCTAACACCAGGAATCCCCCAAACAATCCCAAACCCCAACCACACTGTAAACAGTAAAGCAAGGCGATCAACAAAAGCCGAGCAATCAACAAAATCACAGGACAGGGATCTCTTGCCACCAAATTATAGGGCGTGGAACGACACAGATGTCTTCAGCAAAGGCCCGATCATCCCACAAACAACCCGGAAAAAACTGCAGCAAATGTGGTTGAAAGGCAGCTACATACCCTAACTTTAACAAATCTAGTTAAATCCGCTATCTTGCAGCTTTGAACTCAATTTTGTTTAGTCTTGTTTTTTTGCCAAGGGGTCCCCAAATTTCTCATTTTATTTGCAAAAGGTATATTCTTCTAAGAGTGAAACACCCGGCAGAAAGTGGTCTCAAAGATGGACGCAGCAGTTGACCTTAGATTTGAACGCTTGATGCACATAAAGATATGAATAACCATTCTGCAATAGGACCACAGCAGTTCATCATTTTCATAGTCCGCCATGTCGTTGTATAATATATCTTGACTCTCTTGAGGCTGTGCCAGAAATACAAATGGAAGGCTGAACTGAAGCTAACCTATCATTTTGGGTTCCCTGCAGCAAGCCTCTTCCAAAGGGGTTAACGCGCATTCGATCTGACATCTGTTACGTACACAGGAGATGTTTTAAATCATAACATTTGCGGTGTGTGGTTGCATGGACTGGCAGCCATGCTCTTTTTGTGGCTGAACCTTTGATGAAGGAAAACAGGAAAGAAAGAAAAAGAAGAGAACCTTGTTCTCCTTAAACATACATTTGCCATTGGAGATGTTCCAGTGCAAAAGTGTTTGCAGGGCTGCAGCGGGAGGCCTGCTGCAACATATGGGGCTATCTTTCGCGATAAGAAAAGGTTTGTTACTAGAAGAACCATACCTCCTTTGTACACAGCCCTAACGGGGTTCTTAAAATGGCGCCCAGTAGACCAGGTGAGCAGCATGAAGTTCCTTCTGAGCTGTACTCTTGATATTCTCCTACCAGTCGGTGCAATCCTTCTGTAACTTGCGCCCACAACGCAAGCATGTTTGCCGCTGGCCTCACAATAGTAGGGTTTCAGATCCCTAACAACTAAGGAAGAACTTCCAAGCACGAGATGCCTTACTTGAGTAAAATTAAACAAGGAAATAGAAGAACATCATAACCTCGCTTGAACTGCATCACACACAACTCCCAGAAGGCACTACCTCACTTAAGTACTTGCCCGCATGAGGACCCGACCCCTCTCACACACCTACATACACCCTACCCACGTGCACATGCACAACTGCATTCATACACATAAACATGCGAACATCTGCAAACCCCAGTCGAATGACAAACCCACCTATGACCTCTCCCAGGAGATTCAGTTTTGCATAAATAGTCTGCAGAAGATACAATCCACACCTTTCATGAACAATGGCTAATCCTTCTAAGAAACTACACATGTCTGAAACAAGTTGTACCCCACAGTCTGTTACAAGGCACTAGGGGCCAGGTGTCCGGCCGTTTTTGGCGGTCATAAATGGAAAATCGGGCCGTTTGCGACTGCTAAAAAGGGTTGTAGCAGGTACAAACCCTTTTTTGCAAGTCAGTAACCTATTACCGACTTGCAAAATAGGGTTTGCGAGTCGCTATTAGGAAGGGGTGTGCCAAGAGCATCCCTTCCTAATAGCAAGTCTCTGGGGGATGTATGATTGTTTTACGACCGGAAATGTGGTTGTAAAACAATCGCAGTTACCACCAATTTCAAATTGTGGCAAGCCAGTTGCAAAGGGGAAGGGGTCTCCAGGGGACCCTTTCCCCTTTGTGTTTGGCAGCAAAAATATTTTTTTAAAGCAGGCAGTGGCCCCAAGGAAACTTAAAAAAAAAAAATTTAACTCATCCTGTTTCCCTTTAAGGAAAATGGCTGCATTTGAAAAACAAAAAAGTTGATTTATTTAAAAAGCAAACACAGACATGGTGGTCTGGTTTCCCCAGCAAGCCACCATCCCTGTGTTATTGCCCATTCCCAATGGGTCGCAAATTGTGAGCTGCCTCATGAATATTGACGAGGCAGGTAATTTGCGACCTCATTGGGAATCGTTAAATGTGTCTGAGACACATTAGTACATTCCGTTTTGTGAGTCGCAAAATATCGCAATTTGCGACCCGCAAAAACGGAATGGTCGTACATGGCACTAGGTCACTCCCTCATCCTGGAGGCCCTTGTCCAAAATTCGATCATCAAATTTCCCTTTACTTCCCCAAAATACCACCACCCATGTCAAACTGCAGACAATAACTAATATGTATGTCTTTCCCCATTCAAAGAATTGGGTGCCAGGACATTCTAAATAATCTTTACCATAGCATTGATATGACTTTCACTGGTGACAAAGATGATACACTGACTCCCTGCCTTTACACTGCCAGCAGAAATCACGTATTATTTCACGAATGCACCCACTTCGGATTCCATCTCTTACAACCTATATATTGCCTAATTCTTCCTTTGGAAGCATTGCACCTTTTGCATTGAGAGATGTAGGGCTAATGTCTTTTGCAAACAAAAGATGAAACTAATATCACCACAACTGGTCTATATATCCAAGATGTTATTAAGAAAATGTAGGGAAAACCAATTCATATTCATCTTGCCATTTCCATCTGGCAACTGAGCTGAAGCAGTTGTCAATGCTTTAAGCAGAGACCTTTATATGCCTGTAAATAGAACCAATCCAGACTACAAAATTTGTAGTACAACACCTAAGGAAAAAACCATATGATACATTTTGACCAAAAAAGTTCTGAATTCCCCGATCACACTTATCTGCAAACTTTCTATCATTGAATGCGTCAAACCCTTAGGAGTTACTCTCATCAGAAGACTAAGGAGGTTATTTAGAGTTTGGCAGACGTAGCAGAGTACTCTGTTTGCCAAGCTGATAATCTGGCTGCTGTATTTAGAGTCAAGTGAACTGTCATGTTTACATATTCCAGCGGTGCCCCACTGGCTCCCCACCCCGGGGGAAACCTGAGACTGACAGCCCAATGAACATTGAGCCGTCGGTTTACATACCTCAGACTGTCTGCCCTATTTAGGGTGGACGTTGTGATGAACTTATTTTCCTGTTCAAGACCCCCAAGAAAAGCTTTGCAGGTTTGAACAAAAAAAAAAAAAAAGAATGACCCTCTGTGGTGCAGTATATATAGAGCCAGTTTCTTACACCCTCACACTCCTGGAGAAAACTCACAGAATGTCAGGGCCATTAGTGCTTTGATTTTCAAGTTTGTTTTCGGAAGGTGTAAAGAATAAGAAGATAACTGTTAGGACATCAATTAACATCAAATCTCTTGGACCTCAATTTCAATACGAAATATATACCTGACAGTAGAAATGTTATAGCAGGTTATTTATCTAGATTGTTGAAGGAGGATATAAAGAATGAGGAAGCAGAAGAGGAGATTTGAGGAATGGAATTGCTGAGGTGGGTGATTTGTGGAAATAAGGAAGAGTGGTATGAAGAGGTTGGTAAGGATGATGTGTTGATGGAAATTTCTTGATATGTGGTAATAGGTTTGGCCTAAGATGAAGACTTTGGGGGAAGATGTACAGCCTTCTGGAAGGTAGCTTATGAGCTTTCAGAAGTTAGTGGTAACATATTGATTCCACCTCTAGATTTGAGGTGACACAGCAGAACAGCGTCAAGGATTAGGAATAGCTTTTTTTTTTTTTTTATATATATATAGCGCAAACTAGACCCGAGAGATCGGGTATCAGAGCGCTTTACATGAGCACCAGTTTCGTTACAGATGAACACATTCATTTTTTTTTTTTGTTAGGCATAGGGAGATTAAGTGATTTGCCCAGAATCACAGGATGGTGAGCGTCATTGCCGAGACTCGAACCCGGTTCCCTAGGTCCGAGGTTGACCGCTCTAGCCGTAAGGCTACATCCTAGTTGTTTCTACGTTTTCTCTCAAAAAGTTAAAACACAGCGCTCTCAATGTGAATAATTAAATATTTTACTAAATACATAAAATTTGAATGTCATATAAAAATAACAAAGCCATTATGGTTAAGAGAGCAAATATGAGAGCCTATTGTCTTCCTGGTGAAAGAGATTTTGATAATTCAACCCACACATCAATAATTTGAATTTTCAAAAACTACCTTTAAGCAGCATCATATTCTAAAAACAATTGAGACTCCTCATCACAGATAAGATTTCAGAACTGGTATCTAAGACATGGTCCTTTTTACCAATAGAACTGCGACTGTCCATAGAATAACCAGTGCTAAGAGGTCTGACCATGTCTGGCCCCTTTAAATCAATCTCCATTGGCTACCACTGAAAAAGCAGAAAACCTTCAAGGCCTGCTGCTTGGCGTTTTCGGCACTCTATCTCTTTCAGCCATTATACTTTAAAGGAAAACACACTATTGCTGAAGGATCTAGGACACCAAGCAAGCTGTATTTACACTGGACATTCCACACACCATGATGTGAAGGCTCTTTAATACATGTTTTTTCTTTCACCCAAAAACCTTTAGCTACCCTTCCCCAAGAACACCAAGTCACACCATGCCTGTTTACCTTCTTCAAGGCTCATAAAGATCTTATTCTTCTGTTACCACTTCGTAACTTCTATACATTTTTCCTTCCGCTCCTACCTCTCTCTTCTTTTCCTCTGGGACACCAGAAGATCTTCTCTCCCTGTTATATTGTTACCTCTTTTTCCCTCCTTAGTTTGAAGTCCTTGCAGAGACGGTTGTGCTCATCAAATGCCATTAATAAATATGTAAAGTACAAAAAAGAAAAGAAAAAATTATGTTAGACCTGTCAGCCTTAGGGTGGTCTTCCCCCAATCTTTTTGCTTTTGCCTTCACGTTTTGCTGAATCTTTTTGTTGGCCTTAGGACTCTGAGCACTATACTACTGCGGACCAGTGATAAAGTGCATGTACTTCTTCCCTAAACATGTGTGAAATTGGTGTATGCCTGAGTGACCTATTTAATTTTTTTGTAAGTCCCTTGTAAGGTGGTATACCATATACCCAGGGCCTGTAAGTTAAATGCTACTAGTGGGCTGCAGCACTGATTGTGCCACTCACAGAAGTAGTCTTTCAAACCTATCTCAGGCCTGCCACTGCAAGGCCTTTGTGTGCAGTTTACTGCCACTTCAACTTGGCCCTTAAAATTACTCCCCTTTTTCTTACAAATAAGCAGGAGCAGCCCGTGCAGGTAAGAGCAGTGGGGGGGGGGGGGAGGGATTCGACAGACGACGATGAGGGAAAATTAATCATTTATTTAATTTTCCCTCAGCGTTGTCTGTCGAATCCCCCCCACCCGCCCCACCGTTCTTACCTGCACGGGTCACTCCTGCATATAAGTCACCTCTAAGAAAGGCCCTAGGTAGCCCTAAGGGCACAATGCTATGTAAGTAAAAGATAGGACATGTACTTTTATGTTTTGCATGTCCTGGTAGTGACAAACAGCCTATTTCGTTTTTCACTACTGTGAGGCCTAATTCTCTCATAGATTAGCATTAAGAATTCCTTAAAACACTTTTAAGCTGTAATTCCTGATCAAAGAGGAGTAGCATTTTCAAGTTTCATATGTTTTGAATGGCATAGATAAATCCTACTTGCTGGTGAAGTTGGAATTAACATTACTATTTTAGAAATGCCACTTTTAGAAAGTGGACATTTCATTGCACTTACTGCTCTGTGTGCATGACAGCCTGTCTCCAATACACGTCTGGGGTGGGTGACAGCTACACTTTGTGCATACCCTCTAGACAGCCACAACATAGGAATGATAGGTGTATCCGAGTACCCATCTACATGCATCTGCATTCTGATGGCCTTGCCAGGGCAGGATGGAAGGGAGTGGCTAACACTTCACTTGAATAGGTAGTGTCCTGTCCCCACACAAAGGGCTGATTTACCCCCCATGGATAGCCTGAAAGACAAGACTGGGCTGAAAGGGGAACTTGTGCACTTCAGAGAGCTGCTTTGAAGTCACCTCCCACATCAACTGCACTTTTGGGTATAGGTCCTGGGCCTCTGACCCCATCAAATCAGACACTTCTGGATCTTGCCCTGACCCTCTGTCAGAAGGACTGCTGTGCTGCTTAAAGGACTCAACTGGATTGCTGACCTGGAAGGACTGCTTTTCCATTTGTTGCCCTGCTGCTCTTTGACTCTACTGAAGGAGAGCTGGACTCTGCCTTTCCTCAAAGTGACCTCCAAGGGCTTGTTGTTTGCCTCATGTTGCTTGAGACTAAGAGATATCAAAGTCACTACCCTTGCTCCTGTGCCTGGCTCACTGGAAGTGGCCAAGATACTTGCAACATGCATTTTGATGCATCTCCAGTCTGCGTGTAGCAGAACCGGTGCATCGACTCCGTTGAGAGAGAAAAATCAGCACATCGCATCGGAACCAGCGCTTTGACTCCAGAGATTGACGCCTCGGACAGCGTATCGCCGCCCCTGCAGCTTGGTGAGATTGACACATCCACTCAACTGTGTGTCAGAATCCGGCGCATCGCTGAATGCCTCTCGACTCCAGCACCAGTCTTCGGAACTGACGCATTGCCTTCACTGGAGAAGATCAACCCATTTTGGTGTTTGTGACCAGGAAAGGTACTTTGTTCACCGGGGCCTGTGTGGGTCCTGTAGCTGGCCAGCACGCAATCACGGTCGGCCTGAACTTTGACTTTGCCCCAGTCCGGCACAGCCTAAAGTAACTTTTTTTAGCGCTACTTGCTTCTAAGCGCTTTTCTGCATTTATTATTTTAAAATTTCCATATCTCTACTTCTATACATTGGATTTTTGTCGTTTTGGTCTTGTTTTGTTTATAATATAATAACCAATTTTTATAAACCAGTGCACAGTCTTTTTGTGGTATATTCGTGTTACTGTGTGTGTGTGTGTGTGTTTGTTGCACAAATACTCTACACATTGCCTCTCTAGATCAGCCTGACTGATCTGTGCCAAGTTACCAGAGGGTGAGCACAGATTATCTTTTAGTATGTATCCAGCTTACCCTGGCTAGGATTGTTGACAGGCAGAGGTGCATTGCTCAATTGACATATTGGCATTGTCAATCTAAGGTCCACCAATAATTACCAAAGCAGTGGAGTGCTTTGGTGAGAAAATGAGCAACCTCTGAAGCCATTTTACAGAAAAGATTTCAAACTTTTGTTTTATAATTTTGGTGTTGTTTTTCTTTGTTAAAAAATGTTTCTTTGTCCTTCAAATATGTTGCATTATTGTACCAGTGAATGTGAAAAGATCATTTCACCATGCGGCCTAACTAATACATATCATCCCTCGATGAATGTGACTTCTTTTTCAATCGTTGGCATCTTCTGGATATTACTGGTATTTTGATGACCAGGGCAATACCACAAAAACTCATTTTAGTTTGGGCACTGAGTGGAAGTGAACTCGGATGCTCTGCAGTAAACGTGTAATTCACTAACCCGCAAGAGCTGCATAACCCTCAATCACATTTCAAGTGGGTTGGCAGATTCCCTAATGAAACATATGAGGAGCGTAGCTCTTTGCCATGGCCCTCCACCGATTAACCATTAGCCAAGTATCTGTGAAATAAGTTGGATGCTTAGTTTTCCTACATTCATCTACTTTATTATCCATCTATTAATGGAAAACATGTTGTAAGTGTTCATTTTCACCAAGGCTAATGCTGTAAGCACATGCCAGTATCAATACTTTATTTTGACATATGACAATTAGTTTCCCATTGTGGGTTCTAACACACACAGCGCTTGTCACAAAAATGACGTCTGACTTTTTTTTTCATGATTTAGCGAGGAAGCAATACAACATACCCAATCATCTGCATATTGCCTCAAATTGTTGAAAGCCCAGCACAACCTGGAGGATGTCCCAATCTCACGTTTGACTGGCTTGATTCCATCAAATAATAGGCGCAGAGTAAAATGAGCTAAAATAGAAGTAAATATGGACATTAGGGCCACTATGAATAGAGCCCTTCTAGATGCTATATCGACTTTAGATAGCCCAATGACACAGCAAGGCAAAAACTCTGAGTTTCATTTACACATAGAAAGCTCTTCAACACCATTTGTCAATGTTTCCTAGATAACACCCTTTGGGGAGGACCGTCAGAAAAAACAGCCAGAACATAGTATAATAAGAATTGTAGGATAGCGAATAACGAGCTGCGCCTAGTCCTGGAAAGTGGTAATGTGGAGGGTAGTAGACATAAAAGGAAACAGTACAATGCACTCTGAATCTGGGATAGCAAGATCTGGGAGGAATTATACAATGCAGCAAAAGCTAAGGATGCCAGGAAATTTTGGCAGTTGGCAGCTAATGGGGGAGACAGCGGTAGGCGCTACCTAGCAAATATCATCCAACCAGAGACTTGGCATAGGCATTTCTCGGATCTATACGGTCTGCTCCCAGGGTCGGAAGTAGTTGCTTGTGCTTCCCTTGACCATGGGTCACAAGGAATCATTCACACCCTATCCATAGAGCTAAATGAAATGGTGTACGCAATTAAGAGCATGGTAAGGAAGCTGGGCCTGATGGAATTCCTGTGGATCTATTTCATGCAGACCTAGTAAATTGGGCCATGTACATAAATAAATTGTCCAACGCAATATTAGAAGGTGTGGATATCCCAATTAGCTTGAAGGCAGTGGAGATAGTCCTAGTTCATAAAAAGGGTCCTTGGGATTCACCCCTAAATTGTAGATCCACAAACTTCTTGTGCAGGCAGTTAATGAACAAACTTGACCTCTGGATAGAAGAGTGCGATGCCTTGCCTAACCTCCAGGCGAGTTTCAGGCGTTACCATTGACCAGGTCTTCAGACTTCTTACAATCTCTTGGAAGATGGTAGTCTTGCAGAAACCCCACTTATACTTAGTATTTGTGGATTTGAAGTCTGCATTAAATTCCAATCCACCTCCGTGTTGCTCAACCCCGGAATATACTGTGCCTGCACCATAATCTCCTTGTCCAAACAAAACTTCCAAAACTTCCAAAACTCCTTCGCCAAGTCCGCTAAGTCCCTTGACCGAGGACCCCCCAACTTGTTCACATAACGCACTGCCGAAATGTTGTCCATCTTCAATAGAACACAACATTTTACCTGATCCTTCAGGAAACTCTTGACCACAAACGAACCTGCCAATAGCTCCAGACAATTTATGTGAAGCTCTCTCTCCTCCTTGGACCACTGTCCTCCTGTCGACAGCGTCCCACACTTTGCTCCCCAACGAAACAGACTCGCATCCGACTCTATCTCCACCTCTGGAATCTCTCCAAATATTGCTCTTCCGTTCCACACTTCCAAACTCATCAACCACCAATCCAACTCCTCCTGAGTTTCTTCATTCTCACTTTCTGTGAATACTTCGCACCATGCCTCAAATGAAGTATAAAAAAAAGACATCAATAATCATAAACAGTAAACATAAATTACTCATAGTAATCATTACTAACATGCCTGATACAAACACCAAGTTCATTTGAATTTTTTTTACTTATCTGTGAATGAGCAGCAACAAAAAAGGAAGATGGCTGCCTGTTCTTGTGTTATATGCATGTTCAGTGTTCTAGAGTTCTAATGTGTTCTAATTCTAAGTTTGATGTTGCTGCTGTCTTTAAGGAGCAATAAAGGATTATGCATAATATTGGCCTCCGGGCCTTGCCATAAAATCATGATTTTCTTCCCATTAAAACTGTGGAAAATCTGCATTTGAAGTCTACATTTGGCCTCGTCCAACATCACAGATTTAGTGAGGTACTGACGGTGAATGAGGTCCCTTCTGACTATTCTCATCCGTCTGCACCAAGACATGTATGCTCAGGTGTGCTGAGGACCCTTGGGCGAGTTAACGGATCACATAGTGATTCACAAAGATGTACGTCAGGGCTGTGACTTGACACAACTTTTTTCTCTCTCTACCTTAATATTGTTGTAGTTTGCCTTGAAGATTGTGAGAGTGATCTGCCTGAAGATTGTGAGAGTGACTGGCCAAGGATTGGAGGTCAAAAGGTCCCTCTGCTTCTTTTCGCAGGCGATACCTTGTTGGTGTCCAAGACCCCAGTCGCCTTGCAGATCTTTGTCAATACTTTTGCAGCTTTCTGTGCTGATCGTGGATTGGAGATAAATCACACAAAATCCAAATTTATGACTATTAGTCCTCACAGATTAAGAGGCTCCATCTCTCTTGAGGGAAACCGTTTAGACAGAGTAACCTCCTTTGACTATCTTGGAATAAGGTTAACTAACAATGTGTCTTGGTATCCTCAAATCAAAAGAAGTAGTATGAACCTAGCTCACCATGCATCTGGAATTCTGAGGCTATATCAGACCACAAAAGAGAGGCGGATCCAACCAGCTTCAAAGATTTACAGCACCAAGGCAGAGGGCAGCGCTTTATATGGTTCTGAATTATAGGGTGTCTCAGGGCTGGCTGTGTTGGGGGCAGCCGAGAATAGATTCTTGAAGTCTTTGGTGAGTCTTCCTAAAAGTACATCTCTCCTTCCTTTACAATGGGATATGGGTGTTAAACCTATTATTCCCAAGGCACAATTAAGATCTGTTTTATATTGGCTTAGGCTTAAGTACAACCTGGCTCTTGCGGAGTACTACAATGCCTTAAAGGAAATAGTTGAGATAGACCAGAACTATAAAATAAAGTGGGCGTGTCGTAGTAAGGACATGTTGTTTCATCTAGGTTTGAAGGATCATTGGCATGACAAGGGGAGTTGTTTGTATCTCTCTAAAGAATCTCTCAAGGATACCTTCTGGGCTTATGTGTGGAGCCTTTAGGTGAGCAACAATAACTATGGCTTGCTCATAACAGAATTTAAAAATTTTAAACCACATAGCCAGTTTGAAGGTTTTCTTGATTATATCCTAACTGCGGCTACTAGACTTTTATATGTCAAGTTTCGTCATGGCACCTTACCACTCCAGTCCTTCTGCTCTAGATGGAAAATTAAAACAGACGTAGCATCATTTGTCCAGTGTGTTTACAAGAGGAAGAGATCCTATTACACCTCTTTTTCTCTTGCCCTGGCTATGAACACCCGAGGAAGTGTTGGATCCTTCCGATTTGCAGAAAGATTGGGGCTAGACAGTTCTCAGTAGCACTTAGGTTGCTACATGCAGAATCTAAAGAATCTGTATGTGCTGTCGCCACATATCTACACTGGAGCTGGAGTATTAGAGGCTTTTTTTTGTATTTATGGATTGACCATGGTATTTAATTTTTTTACACATAAATTATTGATTTTTCAATTAGTTATTATGGCTTTTCTCCCTTTTAAGGTTTGCAGGATTTTGCACTATATCTGGCTGCTAGTTTGAGGGATTTTATATTTTTGATTTTATCCAGATGTATAGTAATGCTTGTATAATTGTGATATGTGAAGGATGCCTTTTTTAACCTGATTGAACATTTTAACTTATTGTATGTAAATGTTTTATTGTGTTTGTTCCTGTACCTTTATGGTCCTTGCAACCAAAAAAAGTATTTGACTGACTACCTCTTCTGACCTTTTGTTTTATTAGAAAGGGGATCTGCCATGAGAATTCTATAAATCTTGGACAAGAAGCTCTTATCATTGGTCTGGCGAGAAACCATCTCTTCTATGGGATCAGCTGTCTTCCTGCCACATCATTAATCTCTCTGTGGTAGACCCAATGCCTAATTTGAAGAAGCGCTGTCTTTCAGTCTCCGGCACACAAAAGTTGTTTTTGATTGGACCGAATGCTTTAAGGCTGTTAACATCATAAAAATCCTGCACTCTCTTACTGCCTTCCTTCTGTTACATTAAATTTTGCCCCCAGTCCGTTGCTGGAGTAAAGTCTAGGTTACCTATGATTGGGGTGAGAGGAGAGGGGCATGTAGACAGGCCTTTCCTGAACACCACAGCATCCCATAGTTTTCCAAATATGATCGCCAGCTATTGCTTGGTTCATTGAGCACCAAAACTCTCTTACCTATTCCACTCCATCATATATTGCAACTGCACTGCGTGATAATAATTTAGAATATGAGGCATTCCTAATCCCCTCTCCTAAGAAGTTCGAAACATGGTCTGCATGGCCAGTCTGGACTTCCGACCCCACACAAAATTATTCAGTGCCCACAGAACCTCCCCCAGAACTCCTAGTGTCAGCTGAAGTTGCAGTGTCTGTGTCATTTTGAGAAATCTTGGCAAAGATATTGTTTTGACAGCGGTAATCCTTCTTAGCCAGCAGTGACCTCCCATGTGCCACAATTGCAAGTCTAACTTCAGTCCAACTTCAGAGAGTGTAACCACTCTTCATGGTTTGCGTACGCCGTTTTCTCCGGTGTGGAAAAAATCCTCACCCCCAAGGTAGAGGATTGTGATTTCTGCCCTGGTCAAGGGGAACTTCAATTGTAAGTAAGCTTTCGGAGCCACAGGGGTAAACAGATTAAAGAGCTGGGACTTTTGGAAAATAATTTTGAAAACTGAGACTCATTCATATCTTTCTGTATCGTTCAGTAAGGGTAGAAGCAAGGTGATCAGCTCTCACAATGCTAGCAGCACATCGTACGCAAGCAGACAGATCCTATGCTAATCACCTCCATTTGAATCCCTTTAATTTTCCTCATTGCTCTAACCCTGTTTGCCAGTGGCTGCATATTTAATGCAAACAGGAAGGGCGACATGGGGCACCACTACCAGGTGCCCTTCTCTATTTGGAACAAACTGGAGGCCTCACTGTTAACTGATACTCAGGCCATTGGATGTCTTTATCAACTACACACCGATGCATGAAATGCCTCAAGCTTTCTGAAAGAACGGCCAATGTACTCTATCAAATGCTTTCTCCGCATCGAATGTTAAGAGGAAGACTGCTTTTTTCGTTCTGTTGACATTGTCTAATATAAAAGGGCACGCTTAGTATTGCGAGAGAATATCCTCCCTGGGATAAACCCTGTTTGATTCGGATCTGCAAATGTATTTCCGATCTACAGGAAAGAATCCCAGTAAAAAGTTTAGCATCCGTATTTAATAGAGACAGAAGATACAGCAAAGAGGCAGGTCTTTCCCCGGCTTAGGCAAAACTACTATTGAGGCCTCTCACATGAACTCTGCAATGGCTTCCCTGAAATAATTATATAAACTTACAAGATACAGGCAAGCAGATGGCAGAATGTTTTATAAAACATGGCTGTGAACCCATTGGGGCCAGGGGCCTTATTTTGCTGTAGTTTGGAGATGCCCACTATCACCTCCTCCAGAGTAAAGGGTTTGTGTAACGAGGCTGCTTACCTCTCCATAAGCTGAGTCACCACTGCTGGCTGAAGGTGCTCTCTGCTCTCTCGTCATTCGCCCTTGCCACAGTGTACAGCTCTTTGTAGAAGTCTCTGAATGCCTGTCTAATCATCATCATCATATTGAGCCACGGTTCCCACTTTGGTCTTGATAGACGCGACCTTTGTCTTTGTAATCTTAGCCTTACATGCTAGAAGCTTCCCTGCCTTATTCCTTCCTTTATAGTAGGTCTGTTTCAGTCTAAAGAGCACATATTACACCCTTTCTGTGTCCAGCACTCGTAACTAAGCCCAAACCAATTCCAATTGGCACTATATCTGCCGAGCCCCAGTTTGCTTATGTATCTCTTCTAGTTTTCTGACCTGAGCTTCAAACTCCCATCCCTTCTCCCTCTCATCCCTATTACACTTAGGTGATATTAGCTGATATCAAAATCAGTAGCCCTCTAATAACAGTCTTCACAGTGTCCCAAAGAATATGTGGCTTAATTCCCTCAACCTCATTCTCTTCAAGGTACATCAATATGGCTTCAGCGATCCGGGCCTTATTAGTAGTAGTAGTGTTGCTCAAATATGGGGAGCCTGGACAACCATGTGGACCGGTGCATGACAAGAGAGTGCCCCAGTCCCAATCTCCACCTACCCCATCTTTTCCAGCCCATGGGTGGGGTGGGGGGGATTGGGTACCCAAAAAGTGATCAAGTCTGGTGTAGGTCCTGTGTGCAGCCGAAAAGTAGAAGTACCCCCTTTCTGGATGGCCTGGCCTTCAGAGGTCGACCAGACCAAGGGTCTCGCAGCCATGTCCTGCAGCCCTGTGAGAACTCTCATGTATGGCCCATTCTCAAACCAGAATGATTGAATGCACTGATCATGACTAGGTTAAGATCGCCCTCTATAATTGCATCTTTATCCGAGGATTGCAGATCTGTGGCAACATAAACCACAAAATACATTCTTGCATCTCATTGGGGGCATATATGAACCTCGCTGTAAAGGTGTAGTCTCCTAATGCGATCCTTAGTGCCAAGGCCTCCCATTTGGGTTTTCCACAGTTTCCCTGACAACGCTTCTAAAAGCATTGGACAACAATATAGTCATTCTTTTTTTTCTTTCAATCGAAGGAAAGATAGTGAAGTGGGAACCACTTTGAGCGTATTCAAGGCCAATCCCACTTAAACAAGTGCACCCCCTGTAACAGGCAAATATTATTGGTGTCATGCAGAGAAGACAGTACCACAAGCCTTTTGGCTGGTGCATTAAGGCCTTTAACATTTAGACTCACAATCTTAAGCAAGTTTCCCAAGTTACCATTTCGAGTTTCTGTGGACATACCAAGTTGGTTCGTGCATGCAGACATCAGTAAGAACGAACATTCCTAGAAAATCAGAGCTAACATATGTAGCACTAATAGAGGCAACGGGTGGGATGACCTTAGCGCCCCACCTGGCTCACATGGAGCGGTTCTACCCCCTTTTTGACACCTAAAAAACATAACAGTTAACACCAAACTCATCCACTCCAATAAGATTATGTGAGCAAGAGAGACAACCATTTCCTCAATCCACAAAAGGAAATCATTACCTGCCATTCGCATCTCAATCCTCACCACACTCTTCCCCCTGCCTGAACCACTACCTCAATTTCACTGAGCTTTGATCCTGGCATGGCGAGAGCCCCAGAGACCCACCGCCAGAAACATCCAAACTTCTCAAAATAAACATATCAATAGTATCAGCCTTCCTGGGATAAAAGTTCGGAGGCAGCTTTTCGGGGCTGTGATAGAACTGCTATCCTCTCTGACGCCATTCAGGTCCACCGTAGGCTTAGCTTTGCTCTACTTGAGCTGGACCATTTGCCAACTGAAGGGCCTAGAGTCTTTGAACTAGGAGTTCATTGACCTCAGTGCTGAGGACCTATTTCCATCTCCTTGTCCATCAAAAATACTGTCACTGGTCTAACTTTCTCCTCTTGTGAAGGGTGATGGGGAGAAATCCTGATAAATCCAAATTGCATGCCCCTCATACGTAATAATGCTCATAGCTCTCACCACAGACATGATGGTGTCTTCCTGGCGAAAACAGTGAACACAGGTTAAAATGTCCGGGATGCTGTTTTCTCTGCACATTGGGGGACCCACTCTATGAGCATGATCCAAGATGAGATCCTCTTCTGCTAGGTCTGGTAGCACTTGCCTGGACATCTTCTTGACATATGCCTCAATGTCACTACCTTCCGCACTCCTCAGCATCCCTCTGATTCTAATGTTATGGCAACTCGAGCAATTTTTGAGGTCTTCAAGGTGTACATGGAGGTCTAAGTTCTGATCTCGTGCTGTGATTAGTTCCTGGCCTATCGCTTCCAGCTCATCTTCCTTTGCGTCCTGAGTATACACCCTATGGCCAATGCCATCATGTCAGCTTAATGGTTTCCAGATCCCTTGCAAAGTCCTCCCTCAAGTGCGTGATGTCCTAGTGACTGCCCTGGCATAACACCTCAAGGAAAGAATGTGTTACACTTGGCTAATCCTCTGAACCCCCACCAACCCGCTTATGGTCAAACATAGGGGTTGAAAGTCAACTCTTTGTATGTGAGCCTGAAATTTGCACTGACACCTGAGTAAGCATTTACTTCAGCTAAGACTCTTTATAACTTTTGCTCGAGGCTTTCTCGGGGACCGGACCCAATTGACAGGAAAGTCTGTCCACCGGAACCTTTTAGTGCACAGGCACAGGTTTCCTTACTCCCTCTCCAGTGTTGACTTGAGCCCCTCAAACAGCCCCACATTGGGTCCACTCTTTAGCAAATTGACTGTTGAACCCACTTCGAAGCACTGCTATGTTCCAGGTACTCAGCACTTGTTTTACTTGGCCACCCAGGTGTTCAACTTAAGCCGCACTGCCGACTATGTTGTGCTTCAACTGTAACTCAGATTTATTTCATGTGGGGGAGGGAGGGCTGACCACTGCCCACCCTCTTCTGTTCACTATTCGCTCCTTTTTAGGACCTGTCATCAGTGACTGACTTACTCTCCACACTCGAGCATTGCTGAAGCCCTCCAGTCACCAATGCAGAATTTATTCAACAATGCGCTTGTGGTGCCAAAGCACACAGCAGACCCCGCCTCCAGGGACTCCAGGCACCCCATCCTGCTTCTACTCAGACCAGATGCCTGCGCTCACTTATGGCCGGGTCCCGCCAGGCCCGTCCTGCTCTTATCCGTCGTTGCATGTCTCAGCCTAGGGGCACTCCTGATCTGCAATTGGTTACAGCAGTCTCTCAAGCCTTAAGGCCACTGCTACTGCTTCAGTTGCGGTCTCTCTCCAATCATCGCTCCTCCAGCAGAGCCAGCAGGCTGGCACACTCAGGGTCAGGCCTCATGCCCCGCTCTCTATATTACTCCGTTGGCGGCTGCCATCATATCACTGCCACTGTCGTTGTTCAGCAGCAGGTCATTCTCTCACCCTTTGGCCCTCATGATTTCACTAGTGTCACCCGTCTGGTATGCAGTGGCTGTTGGCTTCATCTCTGAGGTCGAGGAAGCCCAGTGAGGTCCAGCAGGGCACCCAATTGTGGAGGATCCTGGATGTAGGGAAAAGATGCACATCCTATCGAGCAGCCATCTTGACTCCACCCCAATTTATTTACTTTTAAAGACAAACTTGGAAAATGTTTTCATCAACATTGCAGACAATAAGGGGAGTCTGTGAAATTGGTCGGGGAGGGCCAAATCTCCCCTGAGTGACCGGCTGTATCCTCAATCGTGAGGGTTATAGCGGTTTCGACTGTTAGCAAAAAGTGTTTGTTCATGAAACACAGCTTTACGACCACCAACTCTAAAGATTTGTGAAGACTTGGTCACTGAAAGCTGAACCCCTGACAAAATGCCAATCTCCAAAACGGCCAACAGGATTGAGCACCAATTGCTGACTTATGGAATGGTCTGCACCAGCACAGTGACACTGCTTTATTCAAGTGGCCTATGACTGAGTTGTTAGGGTGTGCCCATTCCCTTTGCATCTGAAAAGTGGTACATCGTTTTACGGTGTGCAAGAAGGTTTGGAGAAGGGAAAAAGGCGCATGGAGTTATGATAGCACGGCACTTCATCACAGAGTGGAACAAGTCCATAGACGATGAAATTGACATCTTGACAAATAAAATAAGGCAGGTTTTGGGGAAGATACGTGGTACGTTACCATATAAGAAGCATAGGACGCATCACAATGTATCACATCCAAGCAAAAGAGTGTGACAGCAAAACAATGTTATGGGTCTGGGACCAGGAACTAAACATGACACAAATAAGTTTCCAATGTGCCTAGACACCGCCTGGCAAGTTTCAGTACTGATCACCACATGCAAGCTGGATTTCCATAGATGCTTTAATGCTGTAAATATAGTTAACCTATTTAACCTTTTCATGGTGCCTATCTTTATTACTCCTAAAGTGCATCAACTTGAACTTGGATGGAGCTACACATTCAGTTATATGCAGGTGAGGAAAATCCTACAAAGTATAATGCAGGGGTTCCCACTGAAACTTAATGGCCCCAGATGCAAAAAGCATGAGATATTCTTTAAATGGGAAGGTTACAGTGCTCCACCAAAGGACCATTTTATCAACGACTATACCTCTCATTTATTTGCGTAATGTATAAAAGCTATGTTGAGTTAACGATCCAATTGGTGGAAACAAATGATGGCTTTCAAGGAGAGCAGAAAGCTACGCCAGATGCACAAAAATTGCGAACAATCAGCTGTCATGTGCAAAGTGAAATAAATTTGGAAAACCTATTGCAGAGAAGGTCTGAGAATGCGCACAAAGGTAGGCACCTTGCACTTTATATTTTTATTGCCCTTGTCCTGATTTGCTACTTGATCAACTTGGAGCTAGACTGATACTCAGAAACAATTTTAGATTAATATTTGTGAATTTTACGAGAATATGATTTCAAAAAGATTATGATATACTGTATATTTTAGTCTAAAATTGGATTATGAGGTATATTTTATTGTTATGTATATGTGTGTTTTATACTGTGTTTACAACCTATATGTATTTACCCTAAATAAACTATTTTCGAATTGGCTCAGAAGTGGGGAAAAATAAAGATGGATGCGTGGTTGTTAAGAGGCACATCTCAACAAGGATATGTGGGTCCCTCTCAATGTTCAAAAGTTAGCTCTTGCACCAACAACAATGATCTGAATTCATTCTTATCTAGGCAGATCACACAGTGTCTGGCTGCGGCATTTAAAATCTAGCATTTGAGAGGTTTGTTGAGCATTTTAAATCTAGACATTACAACATAAGCAGTACTATATGAAATTGGTACATCATGGTTCTACTAGTAGCTCTAACAACTAACATAAGGTGTGCATGTGATAAAAACAAATTCATTCCATTCAATTCAATTAATTTTTTTATTCGGTCACTTAAAAGCAGATCATAAAAGATTACATATACCTATACATAAATATACATACATAAAAACATACATAAAAACACTGAATAAAAATCAAAAAGTTTCATTGGTTCAAGTCTTATAAAACCCATAAACAAAACAAATAACATCAATTCATGCACATAATACCTGACACCAAATTAAAAGATGGAGGAAAAGTCAATATCATTGGGTCCATATGAGCTGTCCAGACTTAAAACCAGGTGAAAAGATCATAGGATTACGCAAACATACAGCCAATTAAACAAAAAAAAAGACCTACTGCTACAATTAACTTGTTGCAGATATAACAAGGTCACTCTACACTTAGCAGGGTTGCACTTCCGAATAGAAGACATTGAAAAACATTTAGTAAAAGATTGATAAAGTTTACAGAAAAAAATAAAGTGCAACAAAGTCTAGGGAGAAACCTCATCACATGGGCAAGAGCATATGTTAGATGTCCCATACTGTCCCTGAGGAAAACAAGGTAGATCCCAGCCTAAAACGGGTCAATAACATCCTCTCCCATGTGCCCGGGACCATGTCCGTAAGGCTCCAACCCCAGCGTTTCTACCATGAAGTATTCTCTCACAGAGGGCTTCATAATTTCTTTACTCACCCTCTGCGCCCTCCTATCAGACATAAAACACTCACTGAGCCACCATGTGCCCTTCTTGCTAAGTTTTGTGGGGTTCTCAAAAATGAAGAGGCAGCCAAGGGCTGGGGTCGAATTTTTTTAGAAAAAAGGCTGCTGTTCACTGTACTTCCACTGTCGGACCAGCACACTTGTGTATTATAGTTCTGGGTTTATTAAGCTTATAAGCAGTGTGACCAGTTTCGAATGCTTATCCTAAGAAACCTAAACTATGTTACGCAAGTGTATTAGCTTTCTGTAGATCCAGAGAGTAAATTCATTGACTTTACACGCTTCCAAAGTACGCACAGTTGCCTATCAAATATATCAAAGTTTTGATGCGACCGACACTTATATTAACTCCACAGTATCGACTACCAACTTATCATTAAGGTAAGTAGATATGGAGTGGAAGCTAGTGAATCTGCACCACCCTAAGTATGATTATCTAGAGCAGATGTTGGGAGTCAATATTGTTGAGTCAAAATTGTAGACCTCAATATTGTGACACAACCATGCACGCGCACTAAAGTACATTTGTAATTTAAAAACCAAAAAGAATTGTGTGTGCTCCCTTCCTCCCTCATTTGGTCCTATACCAAGTGACATTTTTGGTAACACAAAGCATTTCTCTAACCTAAGTCCCTAACCCTCAGAGCGAAATTAAATGAAGTATTTATATAGCGCTACATGTACCCGAGGGTGTCTGGGCGCTGCTTCAATGATGTTGGAAGATGGTCAATTAACTTTCAAATAAATTGGCAGTCCTTTGTTACCTATCCTTTACTGAACAGTGCCAAGAAGACATTAAGCGAGGCACTGAAAGAGTTGCACATTATCTTAATTCCTCATATTTTTCATAATTATTTTTTTATTAGTATATATTTATTTGGTGACGTAACTTCCTATAAAATTCGAACTTTCTGTAGGAAAAAGGCTTTTCGTTTACTAAAAATAGTCAGTTCTCTCAATCTTTAGGGTACAAAAAGTATGATGGCACATGTATTTAGAGAATTATATGTATTCTTGCACCAGCAACCATCTAGATTTTAACCCTTTGCTTAACAAGCTCAATGAGGATGGCTGAGACATAGGCTTAAAATACACCAAGAGCTAGCTAGTGCTAGTCACCGGGCACGAGAACCTGCCTACATGGAAAATGTCAACGCAATTGTAACAAGAGCGATACCTTAAAATAACGGCTGGTATAGAGAGTGCCTGAGCAGTAAGAGAGCATGATTGAAAATAAGGATGTGAGACTAACTGAGAACCTGTTGACAACTTTGCTCAGAACTACTGCCCTCTCCCAAGAAACCCTTTCAGCAGATCCGCTTGAGAAGAAGCGCACCTGAAAAAGCACCGCGGAGGGCGTGATACCACCTGCTTCTCCGATCCCTTCCTTGCCCACAGACACATGCATACGACACAAAAACATAGACAACACTTTATGGATCAGCCATAGCAAAAAACACAGACATACACACACACACAGATACACAGATACACACACACACACACACACAGACACACACACACACACACACACACACTGCTGACCCTTGATGCTGTTCTTGAGGAGAACTTTTTTCTAACTACAGGAAATATTGCGGTGCAAATCATACCAGGATAGTGTCCCTTTGCGATCCTTTTCCCAATTTTGTTTGACCAACAATTTACACCACTTGACACACAAAGCCTGTTTGCTCAGATTCCATATTTATAGAACCTTTTTAAAGATGTAACTTCTAGATCAATGTAGGTGTGGTGTGAATGACAGAATAGAAGGTGGACAGTCTCAGTATTGACTATCTTATAAACTAGCACATTCCTTTTCTAGCTAAATATAAGCGTGGGGTTTCACGAAAAGTTGAAACGCTGCTCCTTAAATGCTAGTAGGAGAACTCAAAGTTAAAAGAAATATGAAAGGAACATCTACTGCTTGCAGAGGAGGTTTGCTAGTGGTGTGATACATTTTGACAGCTGCCAACTCCTGGAAGAAATTCACAAAAAATATTTTTGGAATACTAAACATGAATGAATCCGAGACTCTTAGCTGCATTGTGACCCTTGTTGGCAATCCTTTTTGGCAGAAACTTTCCCTAGCTACAAAGTTCCACCACTATTTAGCATTACAGTTCTGCAGGGTAGTGTATGATGTCCGATAATCGGTGGGGCATTTTCAAGAGCATTGAAACCACAATACTCGAGGGAATCCTCCCAGAGCCATTTATTTATTATTACAACATTTGTAAGGGATGGGATCGCCCCATTTGGGGACCATTTGGTAAGAATATATTTGAAACCCTTCCAAGGACCGTAAGAAAAATGGATTTCCATATGCTTCATACCACAAAATAATATACATAAATGCAAGAAATGTATTCTTCCACCTACTACTGGAGCTTACATATAGAACATCTGATTTACTTTCTGCACTTTACTCCATCACTTAATTACATCACAAAAAGTACTATATGAACTCACATGACAAAAGAGAGTTCCTGGGTTTATTATAGGAAGGTGACCCAGCAGGAACAATTTAAGGATTTTCAGTACCCCAGACAAAATAAAATTTCACCGGCTGGGGTGCTCCTCACACATTTTTGTCTTCGTTCAATAATATGGCACACCCATTAGATAGCTCTTTGTTCCTGCAGCCGTACCTTGGCTAATGCATGTACTGGCCTCTTTATGCTTCATAGGAGTATTACACGTTGAACAATGTCTTGTAGTTGCTCCTGGGTGAACCACAGACCCCTCCTATACATGTGGTGTGTGCTTTTGTTTCCTGGAACATAGTGGCTCTACTTCTGGGTGATCCCCATATACCCATGTACAAATGGTGTCTGTTGATTTTTGGGGTATAGAATCTTCTACCCGTGGACTTCACAGACCCATGTAAGCAAAGTGGCTGTTAATTTTTGAGAGACCACACTACTCCGCTCCTGCATGTTGCTCCTGCTTGCTCAATTTCATTCCATTCCATAAATATTTTGCAAAGTTACACTTTTGTAGCGAAGTGTGGTTTGTCTGTATCTTTCATCACTTTTTGGGATCTGAGCTCATACCTTGCGTAAAAAAATTCCACCAAGATAGGGCTTTCAGCAAAAAATGTTGGTCTCCAGCAGGTATCCCATGAGGTCTTTTTATGCAAAGCGCATGCTCGGGTTATAAAAGTGATATGAAATCATGTAATAAGAAAATGTGCGAATGTTTGTGAATTTTGCCTACAACGAAATTTTAAGAAATGTTGCAGTCGTAATTAAAATTTAATCTAGGCTTACAACCCACACCTAGTAACCAAGCACAAATCACAAATATTGCTCCCCACAAATTCAACAAAGAAATGATTATGTCAAATAGGTTAAGATGAACACTGTAAGTATATGTAAACATAGACCTATCTCTCCCATTGATTTCTACTTCATGCCATGATTTTGTGTAGCTACAATTTCACCCCAACATATTTGGAGGACACCTAAAGCTCACAAAGGGGGTCAAACTTCTCCGCACATAGACTACACTATAAAACACCTACTCTACCAATGATGCATAACAAACAGAGTAGATGTTTACCTATTCACCTAGAAAGCACTATGAGGTCTTGTTATGGGTAGGGAAGCGTTATATCGTTGCTACAGAGTTATTTTAACACTATTTCATCCTCTCAGTTACTAAAGCCTTTAGAGTTGCCCGCTTCCATAAATTACAATTAGCCTAGTAAGTAGGGTGGCCACCTTACTGCAGGTCATTCCGAACACTTTTTCCAGTCTTGAACTTTTCACCTATAAATCATTTATTTCAGGTGTGTTGATATAATTAGTTTAATAGGTGCAAAACAAGACTACAACACTCAGAATGTCTCAGTTTATCACACAAAAGTCCTGGGCTGGAAGCAATGTGCGTAATGACCTGGAGAGAAGGGGTTGCCCTAAACAGCTCACAGTGAAAGTTAAATATACATTTTTAGACAGAGTTCTTAATCCTTAGTGAATTCCAGTTTATAAAGTCCAAGGGAAGAAGTAACCATTAGTAATCATCACAAGTAATAGTCTTTCTTCATCCAAGCAAGTAATGTGCAGTGTTGCACAATGATCCACACTCTAGCCAATTTTATTTAACCTATATGTCAAATCATTAGCGGTGCTGCTCACCAACTCAAGTGTGAAGATATACCAATACACAGATAATGCACAGTTATATCTAAAGATGACATTGATCAATCACCATCTCATACTACAGACCAGTATAAGTAAACTACACAACTAGATGGGTTCACATTGCCTAAAACTAAAATCCCCAAAAACTGAATTTATGCTCATATCCAGAAAAAGGATTAACAGCATCGACCCATCTCCAATCACGCAACTATCAAAGTTCAGCTATAGTACTAACCCCCCAACACAACTGTTAAATCACTATGTTTCACGATTGACTGAACACTCTCCATGATCCCCAATGTCAACAAATTGGCTGCATCTGCTAACTTTCACCTGCAGCAACTAAAAAGATTGAAACACCTTCTGTCCCACAATCAGTTGAGAATGGCAGATAACACTGTGGTGATATCCAGGACAAATATAGGCAATGCAGTTTTTGGCAGTTTTACCAGCAACCTCCCTATCCCCAATAAAAGTAGTCCTTCATCAACCACACGCCTCATCGCAGAGAAACCAGATTCAACAATATGTCTTCAATCTTAACCCGTTGCGTGCGCCCATCGGCCAACGGCCGTCGCGAGCACTACCTCTGTAGTGCTGCGAACGTCCGTTGACCGACGTGGCCCCGCCCACTCCGCTAAACCGCCGCACCACGGCGGAATTGCCGCCGCGGTTAAGCGGTTAACAGACCTACATTAACTTTCTCTACAGCTAGGATACCTTCACCTACATGTCTCTCCATCAGCACAAACCCTCTTATCTAACCAATCTAGTAAGCATATCAGGAAGCACAAAACAATCCAGAAGCAAAATCTCTCTACCTGGAAACTCCCTAATTCTGATCCTCTTCAGCACTGAAACACCCTTCTCTGATTTGGCCCCAAGAGCCTGGAACTCTTAATCCAATCACTTGAGATTAGCACTGGACATCCTAGCATTCAGAAAAGGTCTTAAAACAGACCTCTGCGGTATTTACTTTGAAAAACTCACTCCCTAAGAACTGAAACCATTTTGGTGATCAACAAAGGCAATCATAAACAACTCTACCCCGTCCGCAAGTCAAGTCACAAGAGAAGTATCTTCATGTTTGATGTACAAGTTCAGTGTCCCTCCTCCAAAGTTCTAGTTTCATCTACCCTTCCTTCCCTTACCCTCTGTCGTTCGCATTTGAAAGTACACCTTGTTATTTTTCAAGTGCTTTGAATTAATTGATTACTTGTTAATTGTAAAGCACTTGAAGACCTAGTGGTGCCTTGCCCATATATAAGACTATCAAATAAATAATAACAGATCTTAACAGAAAAGTGAGAGTGTTCCGCTGGGTCAGGCCTCACACCTGTAGTATTCGATATATCAGTGGCATAAATTCTAAGAGCAAAGGGCACGTAAGCCACTACAGGTGATCTCCTTCGTTTGCACCAAACAGTGCAAAGTGTAATCTGGGGATGGTCAAAAACTGCTTTGGACACTCAGCAGAGAACGCTAAACTCTGCCCTCTGGTTCAATGAGAGCTTCAATGGGTGCTCATCTAATAACTAGCTCCCACATCAATGTCTTTTTAAGATAGCAAATGCACTCTGTATTATTGTCTACTTAAAAAAAGTTAGCAAAAAATATCTTGGTATTATATATATAAATATTTTTATGTATATAAATATATATGCCATCCAGTGGCAGTCGCCACGGGTCGTTACAGTTAGGACTACTTTTCCATTGGAAATGGGTGTTTTGGTTTGCTTATGATTTTGGCGCTGTTTGATGAATCTCACAAAGCTTTCCAAAAAAAGTCACATCCACCTTCAGCTCCGTCCTGGAAAGTTTCAGGGCGATTCATCAAGCAGGGGCTGATAAAAGGGGGTCCCAAAACGTATTTTCCCCGTGGAACTTTTCAAAGGAAAATTAGACACAGCTACAGTCGAAATCGCTGAACGGAATTACACCAAATTTGGCAGAGAGCTAGATCTTGGTCCAGAAAACATGCTTTTTGTGATTTGGTGTAAATCCGTTCAATAGTTTTTGAGAACTTAAAGTTTACAACATTATGTATATAGAGAGACGCAGAGGATCTGCAAATCAAACAGATCAAAATATAACATCTGATTTGCTGCCACAACTTCAACAAAGATGTGGCGGCAGCTATTTTAGGACTCGGGACTCTGTCCCTGTCCTGTGAAGAGATTTAAAAAACATATAGAGGGGCAGGGTAGCGATACCCTGTCACTTTGGCCTGGTGGGGGGGGGGGGGGATCCTAGAGGGCATACCCCGGGCTAAAACATGCTTTTTAAAACTTTAGTGGTATAACATTTCATAAAAACCTTGGTGTGGTCCAGGGACCTGGTGTTGGCGCATCTTAACATTAAGGGTAGGAGGTCTGGCGGCCCCCTTCATAAAGCCTTCTGAAGGCCCTTGGGGCCCCATCCTGGGGCCAATATTCTTTTTAAGGGGAGGACGGTGTACACCACCGCTCCCCGTGCCTTTGAAGGCCCCGAGCAACCCATCCACCGAGGCCAGATTAATTTTTATGGGAAAGCGGGCCTGAGGCTCTTCTGCACCAAGCCACTTGAAGGCCCAGAGTCTCCATCTCCCGGGGCCTATGGTGGCAGTGTCCTGGGACCCCATCCCAAGGACACTGAGTTGTGCCCTGTCCAGTGCAGACAGCGAACAGAACTCTAAGTCTATGGCCACACTCTCACAGGCAGGTAACATAGGTTTGCTCCTGCACCAGTGGGAGCTGAATGAAAAGCTGCTCCCGCCAAGCACCAAGAGCAACCCAAAGGAGTCGGTTCAAACTGGCACCCACGATAGGTGCTGGCAGGGATGCCGGTGGGGCCACAGGTGCCCTGGGCCTTCCCTCGTGGCCCAGTGCAGGAAAGTAGTGGATGTCCCGAGTGAGACCAGAGCACCCACCACATTAATAAAAAAGAGTGGGCTACCCGTACTGAATTTTTTTTTTTACAATAATAGTATTGTAGTGCCCTTGGTGCTTCAGTATTGAAGCAGCGAGGCCACTAATATATTATTGACTGCTTCACACAAGAGCACCCCATAATGCCATGTGCAGACTTTCAAAACTATTTTAAACTTCTTGTGGTGCCCAAAGGAGGGGGCAGGGGCACCACCAAGTATTGAAGTAGGTTTTTGTGGCTGGCTGAAGAGACTACAGCAGCACTCCAGCAATTGAAAAAAAAAACTGTAAGTCACCTGGGTCCTTGAATGCACGACCTAGGAGAGCTTACCACTCCAAGATGGAGCTGTATGCTCTTCAGCTGGAGTGCAAAGTACTCATGTGGTTGGTTTTATGGCTACATTTTGTGGCTTGAAGAGTGCTAAAGAAAAACTCAACCACGTTTATGACTGTTTTGAAACATTTATGAAACAGTAATTATTAATAATCATTGCCTTGTATGTACATTAGAATACATTGGATTATAATTATTGATAAATTAATCTGGGAATTTATTGCCAAAGACAATAGGTCTGCTTTATATATGTTGGTATTCTGACCCTTTGACAAAGCCAGTAGGTCTGGCAGTCTTAAAATGATGCCCATTAATATTGTTACTTTACGTTAAAAAACCTTAGAAATTCCCTGAAAAAATAAAAATGTTAAAGTGACATTATAGTTAGGTTATGGCAATAATAGCTTACTTTACATTAAAAAACCTTAGAAATTCACTGAAAAAAAACGAAGCTTAAAGTGACGTTACAGTTAGGTGAAAATCCATTAAAAATGTAACAGTTGAAAGAAAAATATACTGAAATTCACCAGTTATAATTGACTGGAGTAACTATAACTTGCGCTTTGGTTTTTAAATGTCACTTTACCCTTTGGTTTTTTCAGTGAATTTCTGATGTTTGTTAACGTGTGGGAAGATCTTATTACTATACCACACTGTAATGTCACTTGAATTTGTGTTTTTTTCAGTGAATTTCAACTTTTTTTATCATATTGAGGCAACTACCTCAGTGAGGGGTTGGCCACAATTCCTGGCCTCTGGTCAGGCCATGCACCCAAGCCCTCCCATCTTTGGCCAACCCTCCACCCTATACACAGCCTTGCTTATGCCCAGGCCCTGCAACCAACCCCCTCCCCCATGGGTAGCCAACCACCCGAGGGCAGCCAACCAGTGTTCTGTGCACAGCCTTATAGCACCCAATATGTTGCTCAACACCCTCTCCCCACTGCGCACAAACTTCGACCATGCGCTGTGGGGTTTGTCTGTAGGTCCTGCGCTCAATCCCCCCACAGGCGGCTAACCTATCCCTGCTGGCAGCCAACCCCCACAGGTGCCCATCTCCCACAGACACGCAACTCACATTTTGTATTTATTTCCTTTTTTTTAAATAGTTTTTTTGGCACCATGGTACTCCTGCAGTACTGGTGTCGAAGATTCAACGCCATGGTGCAGGAGTTCCATGCATACTTCCCCATGTGAAGCTTTCACGGTACACCGGAACCATGGAGGTGAAGCTTGTGTGGAGGCTCCAGCTTGAGTATCACAGTACCTCATGGCATGGCCATGCTGGAACTCCTTGGAGTACTACAGTACTGGATGCAGTATTTTCTGGTCCTGTGTGGGTTCCTCTGGTCCCTTCCCCCCCCCCAAGTGCTAGGGGGCCAGGAGGCCCATACCGTGCCCCCTTATACCTTTTTAAAAAGCATTTCTGCAAACAGGGAACCGGTCCCCGAGTCCAATAATGGCTGCCGAAATATTTTTCTCTGGGTTGCGGCCAGCCAATCAAATTACTCGGTACAACAGGATTGACAGGAATAAAATCTATGTTGGCCAATAAGATGGCTCTAATTTTTTTATTTACGGTACCGTGGGACTCCCTCTAGACCAACAGTCCACATAAACCCTATTTTTTTAACTCCTTCATGACAACCATAAGCCCCTCTTTGAATGCAAATTTCCCAAAAACGGCTGCACAGAATTAAACCAAATAATGAAAAGTGCTCTTTCTGAGTAAAGTTCTAACTTTTAGCCCAATTTGGTGTAATTCCATTCAGCTATTTTTCTGTAGCTGCTACAGAACTTTTCAAGGGAATTAACAAGGGTCGTTGATGTTTTGGGACTCCCCCCTTTTTCTTAGCCGCCACTTGATGGTTCACCCTGAAACATTCCAGGAAGGAGCAGGGATGGAAAGCAGTGAATAATAAATTAGAGGCTCTGGCCACTAATTTATTATTCACTTTACATTTTTTGTAAAGGTTTGTGGGTGTCCTGCTGCCCACCCGGGTCACCCGCATCTTCAATTTTGGTTGGAGCCGTGGGGGAAGCCATAGGGTCACCAATCGACATCCATTGTGGGTGCCAGCAGGAGACGTTTTTTGTTTATTATATGGGTGCCCACCCGGGGCACCACAGCTCAATTTTTGTTGATGGCCACAGGGGGGAGCCCCAGGGCCCCCATTATAGTGTCTTGCGAATTAGAACTGATGGAACCCTTTTGGTTCCAGATGGACTGTGATGTAAGTGTTAGAGCGGAATGCACTGAAGTCTGGTTTTGAATGTTGAGTTTGTGGTTGCATGTAGAAGAATAAAGACTTGCATTACTAAGTTCTGTGTGTGGCATAGTCCTTTGCCTGTACCCAGGCTGGGAAGAACGCCACAACTGGTGAGGAGTTAGGGGATAAGTAACCCGACGATTGACAGTGCTCTCCCATAGAGTTTGCAGTGGTCCAAGCAAGCAGCTCGTGCATGCCCCGTGTATTGCAGTTCGAAGTGAGGAACCAATGCTTAACACATGTGGAGTTAAAGCGCAACTCCAGCTGCCGTAAATAAGTTAAAAATTATCCAAGAACCTGCTGGTCAGATCATATGTAAAGGTACCGCACTGCTACGCAATAAACAGTCATATGTAATCCGGAGTGTTAACGCTAACAGCAGATACAATCAGGTTTTTAAAGAGTAGGTATTGATAATCACAAAGTACAATCAGGTTTTTAAAGAGTAGTTATTGATAATCACAAAGTGCAAGTAAACATTGCAATTAGAAAGTGGTGAAGTGCACAAAAAGACGACTAAGAACAAAACAGTTATTTACTCACCAAAACCTGAGTAAAGTGAGCTGATACGACTGCAGCGCCGGGCGCCGCAACCCAGGCCAAGCACAGGGGTTGTGCTTATGATGCACGCTGGTGAGTCTTGCCAAGCTAAATGAAGTGCAATGAAGGCAGTGTAAACAAGAACATAGCTGTGTCCGACAATCAGCCCGGTCGCCGATATCGTTGAAAAGTGAAACATTGTTTTTCAATGGAGACAAAGCCTGAAGCTGTTTTTCCAAAAGTCATCAATGATCATCCACAGGCCAGCACATCTCAAAGCCTTAGAAACAGCTTACACAAACATGTCCAAGATGAACAGACAAGGGAGCTGGAGAGAGCTCCACCCTCAATGTCAGCCACTCCCAGAAATGGCTACAACGCTGCCGCTTTCTTGAAACCTCCACCACAATTCTATAAGGCCAAAAAGCAAAATATCGGTGATAAATGGACTACTTGAATAGAAACTTTTGACGATTTTATTGATGCACTTGAAGAGACTGATAACAAAAAGATTATCAAGTATCTTAAAAATCTTGCTGGTGATGGTGTAACAGAAGTCATAAAGAGAATGCCACGAACCGATGAAGAAGTCATATATCGTCTGATTGAACAAGTGTTGAATCTCAAGATTAATCCAATGCCAAATGCTGATTACAAAAGATACATCTTCAGTCGGTAACTCCAGAAAGCTAGTGAAACCATTGATGAATTTGTGGAGAGACTCAACACACTCATCAGACATTGCAAGTTCAATGAATTTAATGATGAAGAACTAATGCGTCTGAGAGTTATTGATGGATATTTGGCAGATTCATTCAGATGACGAATGGTGAGAGAAACTACTTAGTCTGGAGCGAGTGTTAATGAGTTGGGTAACAATAAACATCTGTTATTCATCGTAAAGATGCCCACGGGTGAACGTGAACTTTACAAATACACATGTTATGTTATGTTAATGGCCGCAGAACGTTCCAGACGCGATGTTCAACGTGCACCCACAAGGCCAAGTGGCGACATCAGTTAAGACAAATCTACACTGAATGAAGTCGATTATTATCTAAATCATTGTCAAACATTTCTTCTTTATCAGTGACAGTGAAGAAAATGATTGTGCCATGTCGATGTTCACCTCAGAAAAGCGTGTGAATGTTGGTTTGTGAAGAAAAATGTCAGTGAAAGAAAGATAAACATGTCAAAGTACTAAAGTCATTCAAACAATGTCTGAAGATTACATTGAAAATAAATAGTTGTTCGATACCTTTTTATTATCGACAGTGGTTCATCACTAAACATTATGCCTGAGGAGAAATACATTGATTTATCTCCATTACCACAACTTATGCCATTGAAAACCAAAGTGTATGCATGGGCTGCATCGATGCCCTTAAAAAGTCATAGTTCATTTGTTGTGACAATGAAACACAAGAAAACAAAGGTAAAAGCACCCATTCATGTGGTTCAAGGCACAATGTCCAGTGCCTGTCTACTCAATGTCAGCACAGCCGCTGATATGGGACTGATTTCTGTGATTTACTACATGAATTGCTCACCACGAAATAGTAAGTCAGTTCCCTTCGTTCTTTCATGGTTTGGGAAAACTTAAGGCTATGAAAGTGAAGTTGCATATTAATGAGGACGTCTGTCCTGTTGCTCAAAGACATAGACAGATTGCTTTTCATTTGCATGAAGCTGTTGAGAAGGAACTTAAATTGTTACTTAAGCATGATATTATTGAGCGTTCAACTGGTCAACCGCCATGGGTTTCTCCCATAGTTGTAGTGCCCAAAAAGGACAGTGAAGGAACTATACGCATATGCATTGACATGCGTCAAGCTAACAAGGCAATTGAATGAGACACATTGCTGACATGATAAAACAATTACATGGTGCAAAGGTCTTCTCTCGTTTTGTTTTAAATAAAGGTTATCATCAGTTAGAACTTGAAAAAGATTGCAGGCACATTACAACCTTTTCTACATATGTTGGTTTGTTTTGATACAAAAGACTATGGGGCCGATTCCGATCTCGGCCGGTAGTGCTCCGAATCGGATTTGGATTCACCGGATCCGATTCGGAGCCCTGTTTCCCGACCGAATCGTACGCGGGTCCGGCCAAGCGAGTACGATGCAAGCACCCGCGAAATCGCCGACCGACTCGAACGCGGCTTCAACACGCTCCGACCGACTCGCATGGACACGACTCGCACCGCGCTATGGAGACGTTTCCCGGCCGGGTAAGTACGATGCACGCCGCGAGCAGTCCGACCGACTCGCGCCGTCCGGCTCGAAAAAGCTGTCAGAGCCGGACTTTGGGGGTCCGCGTCGGACCCCCCTGTACGCGTAGGCGCGCGAGTCGCACACAAGGGGGACCCATGGGTCCCCCCTACCTGTGCATGTACGCCGCGATGCGCATGGACGCGTACACGCTGTAGGGGGCGCCCTTGTCCGCCTCGCACCCATTGAGTCAATGGGAGCCCGCGTACGCGTTGTACGACAGGCTCCCATTGACTTCAATGAGAGTCCGACCGACTCGAGTCCGATGGCATGCGTGCGCATCGTACTCGTTCGGTCGGACTGCTAGGGTCCGATTCGGTCGGAATTCTCTCTGGGTCCGGCTCGGGCGGAGAGATTTCCGGCCGGAATCGGAATCGGCCCCTATGTTTTGGTGTGTCATCCGCTGCAGAACTGTTTCAAGACGTCATTTGGCGTATCATACAGTCTGTCATCATCGCGTATAATTACAGCAATGACATATTTGTTTTTGGAGCTACACAAAAGGAGCACGATAAAGCTCTTGCACAAGTATGTAGTTTACTTGCCGAAGCAGGTTTGACTTTGAATGCAGACAAGTGTGAGTTCCATAAGACAAAGCTAGAATTCTTTGCCCATATCTTTTCTAATGGAGGTATGACACCAGATCTTGCTACAGTACAAGCACTGTCAAATGCTGATCCCCCGACAGATGTTTTCATGGTGCATTCATTTCATGGCCAGTTTCAGTACCAGATATATACAAGACTTTGCCACTATAAGTACTCCATTGAGAGACTAGTTGAGAAAAAATGTTTCATTTCATTGGTCACATAAATGTGAGAAAAAGTTAAAGAAAACCAAGCAAGCCCTTGAGAATGTTACTGAAATGGCATATTTCAATCTGAAGCTTCATACAGAGGTTGTTGTTGACGGTAGCCCAGTTGGGTTAGGCACTATCCTTGCACAGCACTGTAGACACCTGAATGCTCAAAGGTATATTGTGGCCTATGCAAGTAAAAGTTTGTCCCAAACAGAACTTGCTTACTCACAACATGAGAAAGAAAGCTTAGCTGTGGTATGGTCTTGTGAACATTTCCATGTATTCCTGTACGGAAAACCTTTTACGATAGTAACTGTTCATCAAGCTTTACTAACTATATTTGGATATCCAAAAGCCAAAATGCCTCCTCACATTGAACTATGGGGACTACAGTTACAAAAGTATGATTATACCATTGTGCATGGTCCAGAGAAGGATTAGAACCCTGCCGACTACTTTTCCAGAGTGCCTATACAAGGACATGGTACTCCATCCAAGTCGGCTGAGGCTTATATCAACTTCATTGTAAAATCAAACACACCCGCTGCCATTTCGTTGGCCCAGATTATCACTGTCACGAGCCATGATAGTTATATGTTAAAGCTGAAGGATATAATTACACATCAGTCATGGAACCTACACAATCGACCGCTCATCAGTGATGGTGAATATCAAAAGTACAAAAATGTCAAGGATGAACTGTCCATAACTCAGGAAGGAGTTATATTATGAGGGTCGAGAATCCTGATTCCGAACAGTCTGATACAGAAAATAATTGAGGTAGCCCATGAAGGACAATGTGGAATTGTTGTCACAAAAGAGCTCCCCGAGACCAAGTTTGGTTTCCTTACCTTGATGACAGGGTTGACAAGGAATTAAAGGCTTGTAATTTAAGCAACTGACTTTCTACAAAAAATATTCACCACACTTTGAACATGTCAGAACTCCTGAAGCATGCATGGGAGAGAATAGTTATTGACTATTTCGGTCCACTTGACAATGGACATCATCTATTGGCACTTATGGATAAATATTCACAATTTCCACTAATTGAAGATCTTTTATCTACAACTTAAGAATGAGCCATTGAAAAACTAGATGACATCTTTGCGACATGGGGTGTTCCAGCCATAGTAAAGTCTGACAATGGCCCGCCTTTCAATAGTCGAGAGATCAGAGATTTCTTGGAGCATTTGAAAATAAAGCATCAAAAAAGGCCACCTCTGTGGCCACAAGGCAACAAACTTGTTGAGTGTTTTATGAGTACGCTAAAGTAAACAGTGCAGCGTGCAACTCTTGAGAAACTGGGGGGCATATTAGCAAGGGCTTTATCGCCGCTTTAGCGACACTTTTTGTCACCAAAGCGGCGATTTTTTTATCGCCCTATCAGCAAGCTGTCGCTAACAGGCGTTAGCGACAGCTTTCTGGCGATAGCGGCCGGTTTTCCCATCGCCTTGCATGCCAGCGATAATTATCGCTAATGACATGCAAGGTAGGCGTTCCCAACTAAAAGCGACTGAAAACAGTCGCTAACACAACTTCCCCTATTAGCAACGCAGGCGAAGCGATAAAAAACTTGCGCTAAGTGCGATTATCACTAGAATTTAACACCTGCTAAAAACATGACTTACCTGTTTGTTCAATGGGAGGTGGATTGTCAGGCTAAGTCCCCCATGGCGTTAATGCGTGAATATCGCTGGATTTCCAGCGATATTCACGTATTTCGCCGCTATCGCTGGATATTTTATCGCATTGGAGATAAACGTTGCTAATAGCGTGTTATCTCCGCGATAAAATCCAGCGATACACGGCGATAAAAAAAAACGCGCTAGGCGCGGTTTGCGATAATTATCGCAAGTTGTTGCTAATATCCGCCTCAGTTTGAAAACTATATTGAATTGTATCTTGAGAGCTTATCGTTCAAAATCCCACTTGACCACAGGTGAAAGTCCTGCGACTTTGATGTTCAGGAGCAAAAAGAACAAATGATACACAGAATGCTGACCAAATCAAACATTCTCCTCCCAGTCACAGATCTGGGCTTAATCCATCATTTGTTTGCTCACCACGCCACCACAGTTTGGACCCAGCCATATGCAAATCAGTCTTGACCCTGCTCCCAATGGGAACAGTCCAGCTCAAACTGCCAGGCCAGGTCCTCCCTGGACCAGAAACAAGTATCCTGGAACCGGTTTCAGGGTATCACCCCTCATCAGCCAAGCTAGCTTGAATCCAGTGGCCCAGTGAGCACGAGACCCACGTCTGGGCATACCCTTCCCACTTAGGGCAACAAAAGCAAAAAAAACAAATGATGGACGGAATGCTGAACACATCAAACTTACCCCTCCGAAGTGCACTGCTTATGACCTCACATATTACATCACTCATGACATGGTCAGTGACATCACTGATGGCATCTTAAATGACATCACTGATTACATCACTCATGACATCATAAAGTAAGTGTGTTTTCTAAAGGTTTATGAGTGTTAAACATATGTAGCAAGGTACTACAAAATTTAAAATAGTATACTTTCTGTACTACTAATGAGTGATTACATTTTTTAACATAGATTATGTGAGTGCCTGTGTAACTGTGTGTATTGTGTGTGAGTGGGTGTCTGAGTGGCTGTACAGATGTGTGAGTGGGTGTCTGAGTGGCTGTACAGATGTGTGAGTGGGTGGGTGTTTGGGTGTATGGGTGTATACGTGGGTGTGTGAGTAGCTTTGTGGGTGACTTAGTGGCTGTGTGAGTGACTGTATTGGTGAGTGAGTGTGTGTGTCAGGAACTGTATGGGTGAGTGAGTGGTTGTCTGAATGGCTGTATGAGTGAGTGACTGGCTGTGTAAGTGGCTGTATGAGTGTCTGTTTGAGTGGGTGTTTGGTTAAGTGAGTTGGTGTGTGAGTGGCTGTATTGTAGAGTAAGAGTCTGTGTGAATGGATGTATGGGTGAGTGTGCAGATGTCTGAGTGCTTGTATGGATGTGTGAATGGGTATGTAAGTTGTTGTGTGGGGGTGTGAGTGAGTTTGAGCGAGTGCTTGTATGGGTGAGGTAGTGGATGTGTTAAAAACCTGAATGGGTGAGTGGGTGTGTGAGTGGCTGTATAGGTGAATAAGTGGGTGTCTGAGTAGCTGTATGGGTGAGTGTCTGTATGGGTAAGTGACTGGTTGTGTGAGTAGTAAGTGAATTTCTAAGGTTTTTTAATTTGAATTTCCTAACTGTAACCACTAACCTTTGACAGTGAGTGTGTGAGTGAATACATGAGTGCCTCAGTAGGTATGTGAGTGGGTGTGTGAGTGCCTGAGTATGTCTTTGAGTGGGTGCATGAGTGTCTAAGTGGGTCTGTGAATGGGTGCCTAAGTGTCTGAGTGGGTCTGTAAGTGGGTGTGTGAGCATCTGAGTGGGTCTCTCAGTGGGTGTGTGAGTCTCTGAGTGGGTCTGTGAGTGGGTGCCTGAGCCTGAGTGGGTCTGTGAGTGGGTGCACAAGGTTCTGAGTGGGTCTGCGAATGAGCGTATGACTGTCTGAGTGGGTGCATGAGTCTCTAAGTGGGTCTGTGAGTGAATGTGTGAGTATGTGAGTGGGTCTGTGAGTGGGTGTGTGAGTGTTTTTTCATGAGTGTCTAAGTGGGTCTCTATGTGGGTGCCTGAGTGTCTGAATGGGTCTGTGAGTGAGTGTGTGAGTCTCTAAGTGGGTCTGTGAGTGGGTGTATGAGTCTGTGAGTGGGTCTGTGAGTGGGTGCATGAATGTCTAAGTGGGTCCGTGAGTGGGTGCGTGAGTGTCTGAGTGGGTCTGTGAGTGGGTGCATGAGACTCTGAGTGGGTCCGTCAGTGGGTGTGTGAGTGTCTGAGTGGGTCTGTGAGTGGGTGCCTGAGTCTCTTAGTGGGTCTGTGAGTGGGTGCATGAGTGTTAGAGTGGGTCTGTGAGTGTGTGCATGAGTGTCTGAGTGGGTCTGTGAGTGGGTGCATGAGTTTCTGCATGGGTCTTTGAATGGGTGGGTGAGTGTCTGAGTGGGTTTGTGAGTGGGTGCATGAGTCTCTTAGTGGGTCTGTGAGTGGGTGCATGAGTCTCTGAGTGGGTCTGTGAGTGGGTGCATGAGTGTCTGAGTGGGTGTCTGTCAATAGGTGCATCAGTATAGAGTGGGTCAGAGAGTGGGTGCATAAGTCTATGAGTGGGTCTGTGAGTGGATGCATGACTGCCTGAGTGGGTCTGTTAGTGGATGTGTGAGTCTCTGAGTGGATTTATGAGTGAGGGCATGAGTTTCTGAGTGGGTGTCTGAGTGGGTGCGTGAGTCTCTGAGTGGGTCTGCGAGTGGAAGTGTGAGCTCTGAATGGGTCTGAGTGGATGAGTGAGTGTCTAAGTGGGTCTGTGAGTAGGTGCTTGAGTGTCTGAGTAGGTCTGTGAGTGGGTACATGAGTCTCTGAATGTGTGTGTGTGTGTCTGAGTGCTCTCTGTTTTGCCTTTTCTGCTCATTTTCTTCTCTCTGTTTTGCCTTTTTTGCTCATTTTCTGCCCTCTGTTTTGCCTTTCCTGATTGCTTTTCTGCCCTCTGTTTTGCCTTTTCTGTTTGTTTTTCTGCCCTTTGTTTTGCCTTTTCTACTCGTTTTCTCCCTTTATTTTCCCCAGCTATCCCCAGCCCCTGTCTGCTTAATACGTCAGCATGGCAGCAGAAAAACTCCCCCTGCTGAAGTTAAAAAACTGTCCTCCCGCCACCTCCGCCCTCCCTTTAGCAAAGAGCCAAGAAAAAAAACCCTTGCAACATTTACCACTTGGAATTCCCCCTGAGAGGAGATAAACATTCAGAATTGGATGCAGTTTTACCAAATTCATATGTAATTTCCCATTCTGGGGGTGAGTGACTTCCCCATTAACTCACTGGCGAGTTTGACCAGTATTGTTAATTCTGGTCTGAAAGATATCAGGGGATTTGGAATGAGACCCACAATGGTTTGCCCACTCAATTTCAAATGAACTTGCCTCAGAGGTAGATTGAAAAACTGAATACACTAGCGGGTCCTATTGGTAACTACTGAACTGTGTTGGTAGCTTCTAAACTAAGAAGGGTCTGTAAATGGGCAGAAACTCCTAATCTTCTGCTCAGAATATGCAATTGTCAGCTGTTATGCTTTTACCTAAACCAAATACTGGATGGTGCTTAAATCCATCTGCACTCATTTCACCCTTTGTACAAATATATGAAATAATAAAATGAAACAAAGTTCTCAAGAGATCAACCTTACAATCAGTAACTTCTATTTTTAAGCACTTTGAGTTTTAAATGAGAGGTTGCTGTTAATGTGAAGTCTGATGGATTAAGATTAGGATTAGAGACTGGGGAGAAACTTTACAGTAGTACCAAGCATGAGATCCAGGGTTGTAATTGGGATTGTTTGTTGGGATGAGGGAAAAACTGGGTTTGATGAGGTTCATTTTATGGGATAGACTTGTTATGTATGGGTATTTGAAGAAAAGACATGGTTTAGCAAGAGGGTGACACATTTGGGTGCAGCTCGTTGTCATCGGCTGGCAAAGAAGTTGTGTGGCACCTTGGTTGTATAGGAGACTCTCCAGGGCTCCAAGTAAATGAAAGAAAGGGCTACTATATAATTGCGCAGAAAATGGTTCTTTAATAATTTTAGTACCGCCTGTTTACGCCTGTTTTTTCCCTCCACTGCTTGATGAGGATTCATGTACTATAGCGCCAAGATACCCGTTGGGTGATAGCTGCGCTCTACAAATACCGTATACAATACAATACTAATTTGAAATTTGGGGTTTTCCTAAAATAAGATTCAACAACCTAATTAATAAATACATTCTCACAACATTGATGTCTTTGCTACAACTTTGTGAAGCTAGAAAGTACATTTTGATTCTATCCGTGCTGTATACAGCTTTTATCGACTTCCACAGAGACAGTGATTCTTCCAAAAAACGAGCAGGACAATATAAAGGATTTAGACTATTTACTTTTTTAGGAGTGGCTTTCGGCAAGACCTTTTCTTTCTATTTCTACTAAAGTTATATGCATAATATACATACGTATTAGCACTTTCAGCTATCTCTTTTTATCCTTTGATCTGCTATTATGTTATTCACTTTTTTCTATGAGTGACAGCATTCTGCTCTTTCACACAAAGTACTTCCATAAGGCGGTGGAAGCAAAGGTGCGAGGGGTGCTGCAACACCCTAAAAATAACCATGCTGGTGGAGTTCAGAAGGTGAATGAGCAGTAAAGATGCCTTTAAATTTTGTTTTCATCCTGTCCCATTTGCTGTGTTCTCATGGACAGAGGTCAAATATCAGGGGATGCTTTCTGACATATTGCTATTTATTCTTTTAAAATTAAACTTATGTTTGATTTTCTTTCTCTAACTGCACAATGAGAGGATTTAGTTAAATGAACTATGTAATAAAATTGCTGGGGTGGAGGACTCGTGAAAGGAAAGGCTGTAGGATGTCAATTGTTTCCTAACACAACAAAATGTAAATACCTGTAAATAATCTGCACAAATATTTTAAAATATATAATCAGTTGGGAAAGCACAAATGAAGCACATTTTTCTTGTAATTCCAAAGTGTGATGTTAATAAATATTTTAACAGGATCCAAACATGTCAAGTCATTCAAGTTGCTGATGGGCAAATGATAAATATTCGCTGTAACATGATTCCCACATATTATTGTTTGCGAGTTACCTAGTTTTATCAGTAAAACTACTTGTCTTTGCAAATATAGTAGTCTTTCCAATGGAAGATGTCCTGTTTGTAAATGACTGTGCGCTACCACACCATGCTTTGGTAGCACATTTGAGACAAAATGCACCATCGGCTACATACTACACCCGTACCACTCTCCTGATGAATGGACCTGACCTATTTGCTATATGCTTTCTTCGTGTGACTCTTTAATTTTTCACAATCTCAAAGAGATATAACATTGATGGCAGCACCTCCACTCTGAAAATTGTTCCAGCACCACTGACACCCCCACAGAAATGAGTTCCCTTGAATACCAGTGACTAGTATGGCAATATGGACTTTTGAGACCCAAAAATATTTTTGCCTTTAGGATTTTTTTTTTTTAGATTGATGAGGGCCCACAGTTTTCACAACAACACAATTTTGCAAAACCGACGACGAAACAAGCATTGACAAATCCAAACGGCTAGCAGCCAGTGCTTGTTTGTTTTTTGGAGGCAGATAATGGCTGTGGCCACTCTACCAAATGATCATTATCTAGTTCAGGGGGTTTCGTTTAAAAAAAATTGAGGAAATCTCGATTTAAGTGCCTTTCGAGTTACCTTACTAGCAAAACAGTGGGCAGCCTTCCTGTACCCATCATACTGAACATGTGCCAATGTGAACTGCATTTTAAGCCCCTCATGTTGTATTGCCCGTCAATCACTACCGCCTAGGGCTCGAACATGAAGTTCTAAAAAACACATTTTGGCACATTTTTAAAAATGGAAAGGGGGCCGATGGAAGGCAAACAATGACAAACGACCGTGAGCGCAACAGTGTCTGACCGATTGCCAACAAAATGGAGTGATTTGTGTAGAAAACGAACAGGCAGAAAGCGCTTCTCCAGCAGGTGCAAGTTATTGAGGAAACAGGATAAGAATAAACATGGCTGCCAGTGAGCAGCAAATGGTGAGGGGCTGACAGATGCTGTGTAACCTGAGATCAGCAGGTGTGGGGACGCTGCACTAATGGTACATTGCGTCTCCCTCGCGACAATTGCACTTAACCTCCATTAGAAGCCGTAACCTTCAGCACCAGCCTTAACTTGTATTTGCGAATAGTTTATCTTATGAAGTGGCCTGCTCCTGCTGCCATCACTGCGTGAAAGATGACCAGAAGAGAAGCTGAAAGTCATCCCAAAGAACAGCAACTTGATGGATTGACTCTTTCATAGCGCTGAATGATCACACTAGGCAATGAGGCATGTTTGAATAAATGCTTCTGGATTTTTGCAAACATAATTACCGTATTTAGACTAAAATCAAGGCCTTTCTGGAGCAACCTTTGGTTTCTTCAGTTTATGATTCACTGATGGCACAATGCAAGCTTGATTCACAACGCGTTTTCCTGTGAATGAATGTGTCTCCCGCTTGGAAATTCAAAAGTATGTCAAACCCAAGTTACAATTAAGACACAACAGCTCCCAGAACAAGCATTGGCAAAGCCAATAGGCCTGGCCCTGGCAACCCTGCCATGTTTTTTTTACGTCTTGCGTTAGCCAAGGACTTTTCATTTTACTCATAAGGGCTTTCAAGAAGCCCTCTTTAATCGTTGTTCTGTTGCTGTGTCATTCACATTGTCTTCCGCCCGCTACAGCATACATCATGGGGCAGTTGTTAGCACACTTCAGCCGCTGGCTAACTTCACCAACACAAAAGATTTGGGGGCATATTAACAAGGGCCAGCGATAATTATCGCTGGCCCCACATAGCGATAGAAATATTATCGCCGGCTATCGCTGAAAATTATCGCCATGATAACGCTATATTTACAATGCATAGCGCTATGGCGATAATATTTCAGCGATAGCGGTGTTTGCCATGGAACATCGCTGGTTTTCCAGCGATGTTCCATGGAAAACAGCGATAACATTGCTGATACGACCCTGTGGTCGTATCAGCATAATCCACCTACCATTATTAGTATGCCTTAGTCTGGAATTTAACAGACGTTAAATTCCAGCGTTAAGGCTGAGGTAGCGCGATTTTTTATCGCTGCACCTCCTTGTTAATATCGCGAAGCTGCCTTCGCGATATTTTCATGTGCTGTTTTCACAGCCACGCCTTCTTTGCATCTCATTAGCGATGCGAGGCGAGGCTGTGAAAAAACGGGCTCTACATCAAGGAAACACGCGCTAGCGTGTCCTTGATGATATTGCGATATAATTATCGCCCGAAAACGGACGCTAAAGCGGCGATAATTATATCGCCAGCCCTTGCTAATATGCCCCTTGGATGCAAAAAAAATGCCTTCAATAAAGCTTGTTCAAAGTTTATTTTGTTAGTATTTAGCTTGCAGGGGCTGGGTAGCTTGAGCTTTTGCCTGTTTTGTTTGCCCCCATTTCTGAAAGTTTAACATATATTTCAACATTGTTTGGAATCATGAGGGTGTTCAAGGGGACCCAAACATCCTTAGGAATGGACTGTAAATGTGAGCACGTAATAGAAAGAATTAGTAATGATGAGAAGAGATATCTTATTTTAAGTACTACCTAAAGCAGTTCAGCTCACTGTAATTCTTTCCCAGACACACTTAGGGACTTCATACAACAACTCCAATTGCTTTCCAGAAGAAGGCTGTCTTTACACAATTTTATTAATACAAGTACATACACATGTATACACGCATTCCCACCACCACACACAGGGGTCCCAACCACACAAGGATGCACACACAGACACCAGTACATGAGTACACAAACACATGCTCTCACACAACACATACTTACAAATACACACAAATGATGTGAATGCATGCACACAAACACAAATGCGTACCTATGTAGTCTAAGAATGGAGACCAAGCCACCAAAAGTGCCTTTGAAACAGATCTGCAGTCTTGTGATGTCTTGCTTGGCTTATCTTGGGAGTTTTGTGATTTATCTCTGTAATACCTGTAACTACAGGTAGGGGGCTGGTAAATATAAAGTGCGTTATAGTCAGTGGCACTTTGCAATATGGCAGACAGGACATCTGCAACCTCTCTGATGGGATCCCTGTATACCAAACCCTCTTTATACACATATGTGAGAACATGTGCACACAAAAACATACGAAAATCACAAATTCTCTTTAACGCCCATTTAGAAGACCCTTTCACGCAACATAAACTTGATAAATTTAAAATGATAGTAATACACCAGAAAACAAGTGCCTTTTCCATCACCGGTCTGCTTCTACTGTAGCCCAGATCTAAGATAATTGCTCTATCTGTCAAGCTTAGCAGTTGTAGTTATAGGGTGTCCATATAAGCTTCATTGCAATACACATTCACACATACAAACACACGAGTGTCCATCTATAAATGCACAGTCAGACACACATACATGTACACAAATATGGACGCCCAAGAACGTACACAGACATACTCTTTGTCTCTTTCATGCAACATAAATGTATCAAGTTTTTATGAAAGGGATTTACATGAAAGCAAAATCCCATTTCTGACACTGCCCTGCTGCCATTGTAGCCTGGGCCAAGGAGAATCCCTCTTGCACGCAAACTTTAGGGTGCTCGTATCAGCACTATGTTTATGTTTTAGTAATGCAATTAGTATGCCTAGGAATTCTGTTGAGTTTATGTCTGATATAGCTTACTTAATGTCCAGCATTGTAGGTTCCCTGCTGAGCACAATGAACATGGGACCCACATCTGGGCTTAGCCTTTACACTTTAGGCATCTCACTGAGAAAACAAAAAGGTGATGTAAGGAATGCTTTAGTTCAGTGGTTCTTAAACTGTGGTCCGTGGACTCCCAGGGGTCCGCGGATCCTATCAGGGGTCAGCGGACCCACAGAACATCTCAACATTATTTTCTAGCAATAATGGTGCATATTGTGAGCTAATAACAGTTTAAGGGTGGGTCCCCCTACAAGGGTAATAATTTCAACAAGTAGCAATATTTACTTGAGGTTTACTGTGTTTGATACATGTATTAAGAAAATCAGTAAAGATATATTTAAGAAAAATAATCATAACCATATTAAAAACTTTTTAGTCAGAAATTGGTTGCTAGTTTAAAATAGAGCATGCTTGAATGTGCACAGTCTCTGGTCGTATTCAAATACCCTCTGACCTGAACTAGCATTCAGCTTCTGATTAAAAGCACTTTTGAAATGCTTATGATTTTCTAGATATTAGCATATGCATCTTCATACTTAGAGAGGCAATGTTCTAAACTTTCAGTGATCCATGCATGGATACATAGGTAGATTGACCAAAAGGATCTTTCAGGCTGCATATTCTTCCACCCACTGCTTTCAATATGACAGGACTTTCAGATTCCAGGCACCTACACTTTTTTTTTATTGGAAAGGACGCATGCCTGAACATTTCAGCAGAACGGGCATTCTTCCACATTCAGAGTAACACTTCCTCGTAGACAGGATGTACTCTGGCACAATGAGCAACTGGTTGTCTAGCTTTTACACAGTCTTTCTCTTTATCACCATTTGACGCAAAGACCCTGCATGGTCTCTGTAGCATCTTCCCAGTCTGGGTATCTGCCAATTACCACGCCACACACGGAGCTTAGTATTATACGTCTTTATTCTGCTGCATGTAACTGCGAGCTCAACATTCTAAAACAAGCTTTCATAGCATTGTGCTCTGACACAGCTCTATGGAGTCCGTTAGGAGCCAAAAGGGTTCTGTCATAAAATATCACAAGATACTACATCTCCCCCGCTGCTACATAAAAAATGACAATATTTTACAAATCAGTATATATATATATATATATATATATATATATATATATATATATATATATATATATATATATGGTTACTAGAAGCTGGGAGCTGTCATCTTCACTGACAGAGATTTTCGAAGGCAGTGAAGAAGTAACAGTAGTCACTGAGTTTTCAAGTTCAGTCTTTCTTTCACCGTCTTGATTAGAAGACAGTTGAATCAAATGCTGAAAACAAGAAGAGTCTCTGGTAACAGACTTTCCAGGATGCCGGGCAGTCACCATATGTCCCTTGGTTGACACAATGTGGAAAGGTGCAGCGTCATATGGAGCGTCAGATTTTCTCCTTCGCAGTTGTTGGGAGATCACTAGATCTCTTATCTAAAATTCAATGCGCTTTGCATGTTGCCTCTTGTCAGCATAGGCTTTCATCTTTTCCATGTTAACCAAGTCCTTCATCCGAGTTGTATTCACACTTCTCTCTTTTGTTGCTCCATTGAGGTAACTAGGTTGTCATTGCTCTCCCAAACATCAAAGTTGCAGGACTTTCACTTGTGGTCGAGTGAGGTGCTGAACGATAGGCTCCTAGGGTGGAATTCAAAACAGTTTTTAAATTGAGCCTCTCAAGAGCTGCACGCTGTACTACTTTCTTTAGCGTACTCAAAAAACACTCAACAAGTCTGTTGGCCTGAGGCCACAAAGGTATACTCCTCTGATGCTTTATGTTTAGATGATCCAGGAAAACCTTGAATTCTCGACTGTTGAACGGCGGGCCATTATCAGATTTCAAAATGGCTGGAATGCCCCATGTTGCAAAAATGCTATTGACTCTCTCAATGACTCACTCATGAGTTGTGGATGAGAGATCCCCTAATAATGGAAAACGGAAGTAATCATCCACAATTACCATCAGATGATTTCCATTATTGAGTGGACCAAAGAAATCGATGGCTATTTTCTCCCATGCATGTTTAGGGAGTTCTGACATGGTAAGAGTATGTTGAGTAATGTTTGTATAAAGGCAGCTACATAGATGACAGGCCTTGAGTTCCTTTTCAACCCTCTCATCTAAATATGGAAACCAAACTCAATCTCAGAGAGCTCTGTTGGTGGCAACAATACCACAATATCCTTTGTGAGTCACTTCAATTGTTTTCTGTCTCAAACTCCCCAAATTAGGATTCTCGACCCTCGCAGTACAACTCCTTCCTGAGTTATAGACAGTTCATCTTTAATGTTTTTGTACTTTTGGTATTCACCCTTACTGGTGAGAGGTTGAGCATGTCGGTTCCATGACTGATGTGTAATTATATCTTTCAACTTTAGCATGTCTCTATCATGGTTCGTGGTAGTGATGATCTGGGCTAATAATATAGCAGCTGGCATATTTGACTTTACAATGAAATTAATGTAGGCTTCAGCCGTCTTGGATGGTGTACTTTGACCTTGTATAGGCACTCTGGAAAAGTAGTCAGCAGGGTTTTGATCCTTCCCTGGATGATATACAATAGTATAATTATACTCCTGTAATTGTAGTCCCCACCTTTCAATGCGAGGAGGCATCTTCGCTTTTGGATTGCCAAAGATAGTCAATAAAGCTTGATGATCAGTTACAAGTGTAAACGGCTTTCCATATAGGAGTACATGGAAATGTTCACAAGCCCATACCACATCCAAACTTTCTTTCTCAGGTTGTGAGTCTGGTACAAACTTCTACTGGCATATGCCACAATATGCCCTTGAGCATGGGTGTGTCCGCTGTGCTGTGCCAGGATACCGCCTAACCCAACGGGGTTAGCATCAACAACTTCTGTATGAAGCTTTGGATTGAAATAGGCCATTTCAGTAGCAGTTTCCATTGTTTGTTTGATTTTCTTGAAACTTCTCTCATATTCTTGTGACCACTTGAATGAAACATTTTTCTTTGTTAACTCTTGTAAGGGAGCACTTACAGTAGCAAAGTCTTGTATGTATCTTGAACAGTAACTGACCATGCCAAGAAATGAACGTTTCACAGTAACATCTTGAGGGGGATCGGATTTGACAGGGTTTGTACTTTGGAAGGATCTGGTGTCATACCTCCATCTAAAAGATATGGCCAAAGAATTTTAACTTTGTCTTGATGAACTCACACTTGTCTGCATTAAAAGTCAGGCCTGCATCAGTCATGCATCTGCTGTGTAGCTCCAAACATCAATATGCTATCACTATAATTGAATGCATTCACAACTTGCCGTATGACACGTCGAATGACGTCTTGGAAATGTTCTGCAGCAGATGACACACCAAAGCTGAGTCTTTTATATCGAAACAGACTGACATGTGTAGAAAAAGTTGTAATATACCTGCAATCTTCTTCGAGTTCCAACTGATGATAACCTTTATTTAAATCAAGGCGAGAGAAGACCTTTGTACCATTTAATTGCATTATCATGTCAGCAATGTGTGGACCTGGATGTCGTTCTCGTTCAATTGCCTTGTTTGCTTGGCACATATTAGTGCATATGCGTACAGCTCCATCAGTGTCCTTTTTGAGCACTACTCCCAATGGGAGAAACCCATGGCGTTGGACCAGTTGAATGCTCAATAATATCATGCTTAAGTAACGATTCAAGTTCTTTTTCAACAGCTTCTTGTGAATGAAAGGCAACTCGTCTATGTCTCCGAGCAACAGGACGGACACCATCATTATTATATAAATTTACTTTCATCGTCTCAAGCTTTCCCAAACTATGAAAAATTGATGGAAATTGTCTTACTATTTTGTGGTGAGCATTCATTTTGCTATTCACAGAAATCAGTCCCATATCAGCAGTGGTACAGAAACTGAGCAGACAGGCACTTGCTGATGTATCTTGAAGCACATGGATGAGTGCTTGTACCTTCGTTTTCTTGTGTTTCAGTGTCACTACAAATGAACCTTGACATTTTATGGGTGTCAATGCAGCCCAAGTATACACTTTGGTCTTTGATGTTGTAAGTCGAGGAAATTCATTGTATTTATCCGCCGTAATTATGTTTATCGATGACCCTCTGTAGATGATGAAAAGTATCGAGCAGTCATTTATTTTCAATGTAATTTTCAGACAATGTTTGTAAGACTTTGGTGCTTTGGCATGTCGACTTAAGGTACACATTGATATAATGCAACTGTCTTCCTCACTTTCACTTGATATTGAGGTGGGCGAAATGCTTGACGATTATTTAGATGACAATTGACTTCGTTCAGTTAAGAACCACTTCTTTAGTTGATCACAGACACTGGTAATTTGTCTTTCCACATTCCGGTCCATCTTTTCTTTTTGCTCTCTGTACCACTCTGGGAATGTGCAGGAGTCAAGCATGAGTTTTATGCACACACAATGTTGGCTTATCCACAGTGCTTCAAATGGGTAGGTACTATTAGGTACTCAGTACCTGCACTTTTAGTTTGGAAGGGATAGTACCGGCACTTCTCATACTGCTCTAATGCGTTTAATGGGAGAGAACCAGCACTTTTCAGCAGCAAACAGGTACTCTGGGGTAAGGAATACTTGCACCTCTATGTTTCCATTTCAACCTCTGCTTATCCAGCGGCCTGGGTGTATTGTGGCAGAGATGGCTGACCCTCCGGGACAGCAGACGTCACATGGCAGTCACTGTGATAAAAGCTTTGACCTTTATGACCCCAGCCTGTTGCTCTTTTTGACTAAACTACCATTGTGTTTTATATATAACAAATGTGTACAGGAAACAAGGGACACCCTACTCACATGGAACCAGGGTACATAGTATATAAACAGAAACAATGGTTCCTGTGGACAAATGTAATTAATAAACAATAATCATAAGCACAATGGCAATAAACAGGGGTAAGGTGGATGTCAGAGAGAGATAAGACCATATACTGCGGGATACTTGTAAATTCAAATGTATATATACACAATTCTTAACAGTTATTCAGAAACAAGGTGTCCCCAGTGAACATGGAACCTACATAACAGTTTGTGACATTTTGTGACATAAAAAGATGGTTTCCAAAGTTACAAAGTCGACCATAGCATTAGTATCAAATGGTCACAGCCTTCTAATACAGTAATAGAGGCTGGTAAATGGTTCGCTTTGGGTTTGTCGACGACGTTTCGACCCCACCAACAATAAGGGGTCTCTTCAGTACCTAGCAATGCAGGGACATCTGAAATAGGAATCTGCTGTCAGAGTGAATTTTGTGCACCCCAAGAAAGTGAGAGTGAAAGGAGGGTACTCACATGGGACCCAGCCGGGAACCCAGTGAGGGGAAGGACTGACAGTTTTAACGCGTGCTGTAATTTAATTGCTGCATCAATAATTGTATAAGTCACGACAATCCGTGTGGGTAGAGTATTCTCCGTATGAGAGTCAAGGATGACTCATCGATGGATAATGAGAAGCCACGAGCGTCAGTTTCATGTGGAGTCCGTAATATAATTGTTGCATCAATAATGGTACAAGTCACGACAATCCGTGTGGATGGATGTGTTCTCCGTGTGAGAGTCAACGATGACTCAACGATGAATAAGGAGAAAAGCCGCGAGTGTCGGCTTCAGTCAGAGTCAAGGAAAGAATGAAGGAGATCCGCGTGAGTCCGTCTCCGCTTGTAGAGTCTCTACAAGCGGAGACACTTGGGACACTATGCACCTTGTTTCTGAATAACTATTAAGAATTGTGTATATAATCATTTTAATTTACAAGTATCCCGCAGTATATGGTCTTATCTCTCTCTGATATCCACCTTACCCCTGTTTATTGCCCCTGTTTATTTCCATTATTAATTACATTTGTCCACAGGAACCATTGTTTCTGTTTATACATGTAACAAAAGCACAAGTGTTGGACGTGCACGCCAACTTAGCAAAGTGGCGTGACGAGCAGGTGCATTCATGGACCTTGTGTGAATATGCAGTTCACTTCTCGCAAACCTTGCACAATTTCATAGGCTAAAATTGTTTACATGGATGAGTGCCCCTTTAGCACGAGTAAGGCGCCATGTGCAAATATGCTCTATCACGTCCTATCATGCAGTGCGGGAAGGCCTTACCTCGGCTCCCTGCCTGCTCTTTCACCTGGCTGCCAATTTTAATCTAGGCCTAATTAGGCCAATTCACGCGCAAAAGTCACTATTGTGGTCCTGCTGCAAGCAGGCAAACCAGAGAAGCAATGGGCAGAAGGGCATTCCAATGATTATAAGATAAGATTGCACCCTGGCCACATGGGAGGAGCTGCAGAGGCCACTCGTACTCAACGTCAGGCGCGCAACGCCCATAGGGCTCAAAGGGCTTAAGCCCCCCCCCCCCGTCGTGTGTCAGCCCGGGCTGAGACAGCTTCCCACCGTTCCCGGGCACACACACAGACAGTTTTTGAGCTGCTGTAGGCTGGCTGGCCTGGCGTCCGTCTTATTGCAGCCGCACCCGAGTACTTCACAGGTCTTTGAAGACCATTTACTTGTTAACAAGGCTTTGTTGTTTTTTCAACCCTTCTTATAGCCCCTGCATCCCACTCTGCCTACTGCTGGAAGAACTACCCCCCCCCAAATGTTTATTAGCCCCCCCCCCCGAAATTTGACTCTAGTTGCGTCTCTGCTCAACGTGCTTGTCTGAGCACTGTACCTCATATATCAGCATTGTTGGCTAACATCTCCTCTCTAATCCCAGTTCAATAATAGAAATATTTTAGGAGCAAAGCTGCGGATGCTAGCTGCCACAGACCCGTTGTAGAGCCACTGCAAGAATAAAGGAGCCATGTATTTAAATGTATTGGGGATGTGGGTAGTGGCATAATGAAACTTGAGGGGGGCCCCCTGCAAAGTACATAGGGGGACCCCTGTCTGGACTCACTCAGGAGCTCTCAGGCCAGGGTCGTGTGTTGTGGGGGCCTCCAGGAGCTTGGGGGCCCCCCTGCACTACAGAGGCAGCGGGGGCCTTTGTTACGCCACTGGAAGTGGGCACTGCCATCTGGGTGGCAGGCCAGCAACATAGCGCGGAGACTGAGCGCCGCCCAAAGACTTGTATTTCAGTGGTTCAAATGGTGGTTGGACCAACTCTGCTCGCCATTCATCTAGACTACGGGTGATGAAAAAAGAGTGCCACTGAGTTGTATTGAAATGTAGCACTAAGGGCCAGATCACAGAGATTTCTCAGCACTTGTGCAGTTTTGCATCATCGTTTCTGGGTTGCACAGATTACACTGGTGCCAGTGCAATTATGCACCTTCTGACAAGTGCAACAACGACCTCTGCAGGGGCCGGCCAGTGAAAAAAAAATTACAGTTTGAGCTGCTGAGTAGATCCCTTTGTAATGTTGGTACAAACGTTAGCACAGGCGTGCACTGTCATTAGTGCAATCTAAAGGCCCAATTTACAAAGCCTTTTTCCCCTCCAGTATGTGCATTTACTCCTAGAGATGAAGGACTATATCAGGAGTAAAATAAACTTAATGACAGAAAGTTTTTTATGAATCAGGACCTTGTGATTTGGGAATGTCTGTGCAGCTGGAAAACACATTCACTCTCATTGAGTGCTTAACCAAAAAAGAAAGTAGTGCCTGAAAAGTAAACTGTGGAAGCACACAGGTATGATGCTATGCTCCAGGGAAGGGACAAAAACAATAAGAGGACTGAGAGACCACACAAGCTAATGAACAAAAGGCAAGCAAATAAGCGTGACAATAAAGCCTACCAATGGTAAGAATTAGGCGGGCTTTGAGCCCACTGTATGCCGACATAGGCCATTCACAACCAGACAGTTTGTACTGTCTGATAGGCAAAACCTAAAAATATGATGTAGTTCCATAAGGGCTAACTCTCTGCTAAGGCAAGGTAAAGCAGTAGTCCTAGTGTGTTACCAATAAATGGCTTTAAATAACAAGGAAAGGCCTAAAACACAATCTTTTGCTAAATGATGGGAGTGTTATATATATATATATATATTTATAAAAGGCTTTTGACCACATTGTTTGATGTTGATAGCTCTGCGCCTAGCAACTACTAACCATACCAGTTTAAAAGAGACTCCATTCACCAGTCTCACCCAGATGAAACCCACCAGTGATCAATACATTACAATTTACGAACTAAAACAGAAAGCCCAAAAAGTTTGGAGGTAACCTTGAACGTATTTTGCAGGTTCACAAATTCTGCACACCTTACTTAAAAAATTATGACAGATTTATGAAACTTGCAATACATTATACAGTGTAGTACTGTACAACACATCTTATATAGAACTTCAGTTATGAAGTCAACATTGCACCATCTTTGACCCACGTCTTCCAATTTTCTGCCAGGAGGAACCACCTAACCTGCTTTTCCCACTTCCACGAGAGAAAAAAATAAAAATTGTTATGTGCAAGTGCCTATTCCGTCGTTGCGAACCCTTTGTTTTGGGGGACAGTCACGCTGTACCCTGACCATCCTCCCCTTAACCGTAAATTCAGAGGTTGATGGCATAGAGCCTGAGGCAAAGGCCCCGTGAACCAATAGCGGCTGGGCTGTCGATAGAGTGGCGGGCGGGTAAGGGAAAGAGGGGAACGGGTGACGAGACAAATTTAAAACAAATTAAAAACACTTACCTGCTGCATCGTGCTCCTCTCCACTGCAGGCACAGGCTCCCAGAGTCCACTGCGGCCAATCCTGACGCTGCGTTCATGCTGCTGAAAGCAGCATCAGGATGGGCCTGAGCGCCGATGATTTGCGCTCTTAGTTAGACTGGGAGCATGTGCCTGCTCTCTCCAACCTGGCAATGCAGCTCGAGTTGGAGAGAGCTTCAGTGCGCATGCTGGTTTGGCTGTCCTGATACAGCCGGCCAAACCGTCATGCGCACTGAATAGCAGTGCAAACACTCCTCCACCAGCCTGTCATCTCCCCGACCCAACCCGCCCCCAAGCCTCGTCTCCGAGAGCAAAAATAAAACGATAATAAACAAGGGTTTATTATCAGGTTTTTTTCTTCGTTTGTTTGGCTGCTGACAGGTGGGGCGATGCTCCTCTGCCATAGCAGAGGAGCCGCCGCTGCCGTGAACTGTGCCCAGATTTTCCAACCCCCATCTATGGCTCGCGCTGGTAGCCAAACAATTCTCATGCACATTAATGGACAAAACTGTGACATGTAAAGTTCTCTCAACTACAGTTTAATAACAGTTACAACACCTTTAACGAAAACAAAACAAAACCCAGGATCACCCAGGGCAAAAAGATGGGAAAGCGGACAACCAAAAGAAGGGGCTGACAGAGTGGACAAGAAATCCCTGCTCCAGGGGCTGACAGCCAACAAAGCATGCGGTTGCCTAAAGAGGGCAAAGAAGGAGCTGTTACCATGCCCCATGGTTTTCTAGACTCCAGACCTTGGGCCATTATAGATATCAGGTGCACATTCCTGATCTACGCTGGAGCACGCCCGGTGCAGAAGGGGAATGTGCATCTGATTCCAAAAAATGGCCCACACTAGCGAAGCCTGGACCGGCATTTCGACACCGCAGGCCTTCATTTGTCCGCAGGTGGAAGGCACAGCCTTAGCAGGAGGGAAGGACCTAGTGTAAATTGTTGTTCCTTTTTAGGATTTTCAAATATTAATGGTTGTTTTTTATATGGTTATTACTTAAAAAATAATTCGCATGTATGATATAATCGGGGAGTAACTGGGTATTGGGTTATGTAAAGAAAATAGTAACATTATATAATTAAATAAAAAATTAAATAACGTTTTATGTTAAATATGTATTTTATGTGCATATGTTGTATTTGAACCTCCCCCACCCCAAGGTATGTGCACTCTTACCAATATTTGTTAGGCTCCAGTTAGAATAGTACTATTGTCACACACACACACACACACACACACACACACACACACACACACACACACACACACACACACACACACACACACACCTCTTTGATTTTTAACATTTTATATTCATATTTATTTAACAATTATATAATTTTTACAATATTTTTTTTTTATTCTTTGTGCATGGTTTTTTTTTAGTTATTCACTTTTTTTAGTATTGTAACATATTTACTTTGTTATATATTTTCAAATATTATTCATGATGGGTGACTTAGTTTAAAATGTGTTTTAATATTTAGTATAAATTATGAATATGATATATTTTAATTCCAAAGTATTATATGTGTATAATACATTTACTGTGATATATAATTTAACAGTAAAATGTATAGTTAACATTTTTTTTTTATGCTTTTGTATTTAGAAAAAATTCATTAATAACTTAGGGCCTGATTACAAGTTTGGTGCAATGGCGCTGGCTCAACATCGGCTCCGCTGCGCCAAACCCGCGCATGGACAGCCGGCTGTATTACAAGTTGTAAAAGAACAACTCGTACTAACGTCGGCGGTCCTTTGGCCTTTCCCATGGCGATGCTTTGAAAACAGGCACTACAATGGGAACGGCCAAAATGTTCCAGCACGGCATGGACATTGACGTCCATGCTGTGCTGGAACTGGGGGGAATACAGATAGGGCGGACATGTTGTGCCCCCTGAATGTATCCCCATGGCGGGGGGGGTTCATGGGGGTCCTGTAAGGCCCCCTTTGTTCCTGCACCGCCAGCCTTTTCATGGCAGGGCTCCACCATGAAAAGACTGGCAGTCTAGAAACTCAAAATATGCTGAGCGGGACTGTGCCAGTCCCTGCTAAGCATAATGCATTGTGGCACTCCTGCACCACCCATCAGTTCAATGTACAATACGAGTGATAGAATGCACACCTTTATCATCATGATATATCCATGTATATGAGTGTAGGGGGTGATTGTAGAATTGTGTGTAGGGGGTGATTGTAAAATTGTGAGGAGGGAAGGGTTTGATTTGTGAGGCTTGGGATGTGAGATTGCGGCGTATGATTAGGCTTGGATATGGGAGTGATTATTCATCATGGGATAGTTGAGGGGGTACACAGTTTAGTTTGCTATAGAGGGGATCTATTCTGAGTTTTTGGAAAGAGGGAGGGTGGTTGAGAACTTTTAGTTCACAGATGGGGAAGGGGTTTATTTTCAGCACGTTATTGAGGCACAGGGAAGTACAGATTATGTTTTTTGTTTGATGAAGGACAAAGCAGTAATGGTAATTTTCATATTTAAATTTCTAGTTACCCCTGAAGAAGGGCTAGTTAAAGCCCGAAATGCATTGGGTTGGAATGCGGAATATCATTTATGATGAATTATGCATTTTCGCCGTGCTCTTGAAAGAAGCCTGGATGGGCGCATCTCGAGCATTTGAAGCTTTGAAAAAGCATGTAACCTTATTTGTAGACTCAAACAGAAAAAGGATTTGAAAAATTGAATAAAGTGTAATGGAACGGAGAAAAATGGATAATTGTGTGATAAATTGGAGTATCATTGAACATTTATGATGTCGCTGTGCAACTGGGATTGGGGCGCAACTACGCTCCACCAGTATGAACTCCTGCACCATCGCCAGGGAACGACGACTGTTCCCTGGCGCAGTTGGCGGTCCATCACCGATACTACTTACAAAGTCGTAATCGGTAAAACGGTGGACCGCCACTTCGGCCCTTAATGTTTATATGTTTTTAAGGTATGCATACATTTAAGTACATTCATTTTATAACAAATTATTTAACTTCTATTGTTAACTATAATAAAGTGTATTACAATTAAAAATGCATAGTTATCATATATTGCTGATATTTTGGACCACAATATTTTTATGTTTTACAAGTATGCAAAGTTGGGAACACTGCTGCTGCACTTTTGTTACAAGGGGCTGATTTTGCACCACTGCAGGAAAACCGGCCTCAAGTAACAAAAACAGCCCCCACTGGTCTAAAACTGACCCCCACCCTTCCAGCCCACAGGGAAACGCCGGGTGCCCGCTACGGCCAGACCAGCCCTGGATACTACGTGTAATATGGTGTCTCCTCTGTGTAACCCAGAAATAGATATGCGATGAGCCTTGGGAACAGGAAAAACCCATATTGCAAGATGAGCATCAACGGAATGTTGTAGGAGGAAGTGATCCCCCCTGCACCGAGCCTACCCGCACTACTTCACTTCCTGAAAGCCTGTTTTCATTGGTACAGGTCGAATCAGGGGCGTAACACAGCCCCCTACAGCCCCTGCAGCGCAGGGGTCCACAGCACTTCCATTCAGCTCCAAGCCAGTTACATTTTCCAAGATATGGAACACTTAGGGGCCCTTCCTCACATTTTCCAAGGGAGGGCATCATTTTGCATTACGCCACTGGGTCGAATGTTAGTCCAGGACTGCCTTGCAAATAACCCCACACATTGGTATTTTGTTCTGTGTTCTCTCCCTTCACAGTGAGGTGTAGGCATGTGGTAAAAGGACACAGTTCCGATCAAGAGTCTCAGTCATTGGTTAACCTTCAATTTTGGTCAGGAATCCATTATTTGTGTAGCGGAGCAGGAAAACGTGCGGCTGCCCCTGAGCCTGGCTTCACTCCGCAGACATTTCCTGCTCCTTGACTCAAATAATGAGTGTGAGTAATGTGTGTCCAACGTGCAGTAACTCAGCCATGGGAAAAAAGGAATTAGCCAGGTACATGTATGTTGACTTGGGCTGACAGTATCTGGTACACTACGTGCAGTAGCAAGAGAGGTTTGGCTTACGCTCCCGGTATAACTGATGGAAAAACGAGAGGAAGCAATTTCTATCAACTGAAAATTTCCATATTTTGACAGATTCCTGCCAGTAAGTCACACGTGAATTGATTGAGCTTAGAAAAGCAGAACATTTTCTCATTACTCAGACTTTTCTATGGATCATATCATTATCATTTTTCTCAGTTCATTGAACTATCATTTTTTAAAACCACTGGAAATAGGCAGCCGAATCAGGGGCGTAACAATAGCCCCGCGGCGCGGGGGTCCCGGGCTCCAGGGGGCCCCATCTCAGTGCTTAATTTGAGCAAGTGGTTTTCAGTGCTTAGCACCGATACTTAGGGCCTCATTAGGATGGTGGTGGGACAGCAACCGTCAACCCGTCGGTGGCGATCCCACCGCCATCCGTGACTGCGTTACCGCCCACCTCATTATGATGGCAGGCGGTTCCTTGGCTGTCGTAGAGACCGACTGTCACAGATCTGACAGGCTCAAGGAGCCCGTCGGTCCGTCGGAGGTGCAGTAATACCTACAATGGTGGCGGTGCCTGCCATGCACCGCCATAGGTATTACAATGTGCCTTTCTGCCTGCCCATTCATGGCGGTGAACCCGCCATGAAAAGGCTGGCAGAAAGGGACCTTGGGGGCCTGTAGCGGGCCCCCCTTCGCCCCTGGGCCTCAGCTTTGGGTTTTGGGGGGCACCTATGGTGCCCCGCTACATATCCCTGCACCATGTGGCAGGCACCGCATGGTGCCTGCCACGTAGTGCAGGGATATGTGTAATGTCCATTTTTTGTAGTGTGGCATGTGCTACAGCCCGCAGCACCCGCCACAATACAAAATATAGACATAGCGACCGCCATGGTGGCGGTTGCATTCTAATTCTCCTGGTGAGACCGCTGACTTGTAGTCGGGCGGTCCCATTTCCGAATGGATGGCGGTCGGACGTAAGTCCGACCGTCATCCTAATGAGGCACTTAATCATCAACACCAGTGCTTTTTATGTGCACCAGTTAAGGATACATACATTTTTGATAGGCACAGGGAGATTAATTGATTTGCTCAGAATCACAGTATGTTGAGCCGACGCCGAGACTCGAACCTGGTTCCCCAGTAAAAAGTCGGCAGCTCTGGCCATTACACCACACTCTCTCCTCACTTTCATGGTTAGTAGTTGGTTCCGTTTTAGGCGGCGCTAACAGCTGGTGCAAGCTGCCTCCTGGCGAGAGCCCTGGCACTTTTACCACTGCCCCCTCTGGCCCTGTGCATGGGCGGCTGGCGCAATGCCTGAGAGCTCCTGTCTGGGTTCAGAGCAATACCTTTGCAGGGGGGGCCCCCTCAAATTTTGTTACGCCACTGAACCGAATCCATTAATAATGAATGGAGTACCTTTGAATAAAGTTACCTGCATACTTCTGTGGTGTTGTTTTATCATATTGATGGAATTCAAACGCAATATAAAAACAAGTTACATATTATTGGTCCATTTCACGAAAAACAGCTCGAAATTAATTCCCATAGACTTATAACTAAACTGGGCCACATTTCTGGCTATCATAAAACATTTGCAAATGATGCCCGGATTTTTTCTTGGAAATTGATTAGTTCTGGAATTCTTTTACAATTCCAAGTACTCCCATACGAAAACATCTCCAAATGTGTAAAGGAGGCAAGTGAAAAGGTGTGCATGTGCAGATGCAGCTGAAGTGCTGTTGCCACTGACCTTTTTTATGCTCCTCTATGAGGATTTTTCCCTGTGATATACATCTTGCCATTGTCCAATCCTCGTTCCCACCCTGAATCCTGATCTACTCTTTCCCTTGCAAGGAGTAAATCTGGATCTTTTCAATGTGGAGGGCGATCTGCATAAAGTTTGAGTAACTGCAAGTTTGAGGGTCTTCACCAGATTTTGCTGGTAACCCTTTCCCTGAAATGTCACTATCCAGCTCTGTGAGCTTTACTCACACTTGCTGGTAGAATTTTGTGTGTGAGTAAATTCATTTACAAGTCAAAAACATGATTTATGATTCATAATCATGAATTTACACTGGTAAATGATACTATTTACGTACATACGTTGGAATTAGGTGGGAACATTACTTTTTTAAACAGGCTGTAAATGACCACGTTATTGGATGCTCATTTCACTGACATTCAGAGTTCAGGTTTTTAATCGAGAAAAAGCTGTACGTTCTATTATGTAGGACTTTTTTTTATTTTTTTATTGAGCAGACATAGCAGATAAATCACAATTCCATTATGTAGGACTTGACGCAACATTCACAAATGCTTCAGAACGTATGCACAGAATTATATAGTATTCGCCTACATTTCTGGCATACTCCTGTGCTCCCTCATCGTTTGCATGTGAAGTATCCAAACTGCAGAAATTCAATACACTGGCACATTGAGAGTGTCTGAAGGGTTCCAGAGGACCACTGGTAGAGGCGGATTAAGCCCAGATTTACTATGATTTTGGGTCAGGGTTGGGTCACTTGTGTAGCGCAGCCCTGGCGCAAAATCCTATTTGCAATTTACAACCCAACGCAAAGCCATTTTATGTGGCTTTGCGTGGTTTAGTATGTACAAAGTAGTGCAGCCCAGTGCATAGCGTCGCGTTGCATTACTTTGCTTCAGGTATGATTTACATGGTTGAAGAATGGGCGTTCACATCCACCCCGGCATTTTGACGCAAACCCAGATTTACACAGACTTGTAAACCTGGGTTTGCGCCAAAATCAGTGTTGGACTGGGGCAGAAAATAGGCCCGGGCACCAAAATGAAAGTGCCTCCTCATTAGCAAGCCATTTGAGGCCCATATTTGCAAATCAGGCCAGTTTTAAAGTTGTAAAGACATTCTGTATGGATATTTCACAGAGAATCAATCAATCAATCAATCAATCAATCAGGGCATTGTAAGCGCACTACTCACCTGTGAGGGTCTCAAGGCGCGGGGGGTAGGTAGCTCCGCTCAGTCGAAGAGCCTGGTCTTGAGTGTCTTCTTGAAGATGTTCAGGGAGGGGGCGTGTCTGATGTCAATCGGGAGTTCGATCCAGGTTTTGCCCCCGATGTAGGAGAAGGCTCTTCCTTCCACCTGTTCTGGCTCTTCGGATGCGTGGGGTTTCGGCGAGGGCGAGGTCAGTGGATCGGAGGTTTCTCTTGGGTGCATGGAAGGAGATTCTCTCGTTGAGGTATTGGGGTCCGGTGTTGTGGAGGCATTTGTAGGCATGGGTGAGTATCTTGAAAGTGACTTTCTTCTCGACGGGGAGCCAGTGGAGGTTACGCAGGTGTTGGGTGATGTGTTTGTGTCGAGGGATGCCGAGGACGAGTCTGGCTGCGGTGTTCTGTATGGTCAGGAGTCTGCGGAGCAGGGATTTGTTGATTTCTGCGTAGAGGGCGTTTCCGTAGTCCAGCCTGCTGGCTATGAGTGCATGGGTGACGGTCTTCCTTGATTCGGGGGGATCCATTTGAAGGTCTTTCGGAGGATGCGGAGGGTGTTGAAGCAGCTGGAGACGACGGCGTTGACCTGTCTGGTCATGGAGAGGGAGGAGTCGAGTATGATGCCAAGGTTTCGGGCGTGGTCCGTGGGCGTGGGAGGGCTGCTGAGGGCGAGGGGGGGGCACCAGGTGTTGTCCCATGCAGAGGGGGAGGGTCCGAGGATGAGGACCTCTGTCTTCTCCGAGTTGAGCTTCAGGCAGCTGCTGCTCATCCAGGATGCGACGTCCTTCATTCCTTCATGGAAGTTGAGTCTGGTTGTGACGGGGTCCTTGGTGAGGGAGAGGATGAGCTGGGTGTCGTCGGCGTAGGATACTATGCTGAGTCAGTGCTGTCTGACGATGGCGGCGAGGGGGGCCATGTAGATGTTGAAGAGCGTGGGGCTGAGCAACGATCCCTGGGGTACTCTGCAGTTGATTTCGGTGGGTTCGGAGAGGAAAGGTCTGATTCTTTGGGTCCAGCCGGTGAGGAAGGAGCGGATCCAGACGAGGGCGGTTCCCTGTATGCCGGCGTTGTGGAGTCTGGCGGTGAGTGTGCGGTGGGAGACGGTGTCAAACGCTGCAGAGAGGTCGAGTAGGATCAGGGCTGCGGTGTGTCCTTGGTCGAGGAGGGTGCGGATGTCGTCTGTGGCGGCGAGTAGAGTGGTCTCGGTGCTGTGGTTGCTGCGGAATCCGGATTGGGAGGGGTCAAGGATGGAGTTTTCTTCGATGAATTTTTTTAGCTGGGCATTGACGATCTTCTCAGGGACTTTGGCTGCGAAGGGGAGGAGGGAGATGGGTCGGACGTTCTTGAGGGCCGTGGGGTCTGTGAGGACTTCTTGAGCAGGGGTCTGAGACATTTGTTTTTGCTGCAGGGAATATTTCCACTAATATCAGGGAAAGCTACAGTAAAAGCCGGCCTGGCAGACCATAAAACAGGCCCGCAATCTGATTTAAAAAACAGCTCAAACACTGATCTGTAAGACCAGCCCTTCGGGCACTGCCTGATTGTCCTGTATTCCAGTCAAAAGCGGGTCAAAATTATGAACCTACCCGACAGAGGCATAACGAGGAGAAATATTTTTATTTCTTCTTGTTACTTACTCTTTCCATGTGTACTGAATATGCCTCTAAGGATTGCTTTTTTGCAGGAAGGCCCCCCTTCCTACACAAAAATCAATCCTGCCTGTAATGCAGGCATCCTTGCACCATGGGGTAAGGGTGCCTCTGCTGGCGCTAGGCAGCACACAGTGTGCAAGCTCAAGGAAAGAGCAGGAATGCTCCATATCTTTTTAAATATGGAGCGTTTCTGTGCTCTCCCTTTTACTCAACACAGTGCATCAAGTTTCCTTGCTACGCCTCGTTGCATGAACTATTAGTAAATGTGCCCCTAAGTGGGATGTGTCCCCACGTCATGGGAGTGACACCATGCTGTATATAAGCAGCCCAGTCTCTGGGATGGGGTTTAAGAGTCTTAAATCATAAAAGAGTGAAAAACAATATAACAAAGTATATTATCGGAATGCCACAATGCCACTTATTTCCTTTAGACTGGCATATACTTTTTCACTCAGAATGTAAGAGAGATCGTAGTGCTGGAATCTGTATAATTCCTCCAAACACATGGATTTTTTTTGTATAAGTGTGACAATTAAGTTTGTAAAGAAATGGTCCTAGTGATGGCTTAAAATTATCCATACCTAAACAAAAAATGACGCTCAATCTTAATAAGGGGTCCGAGAGGAAAAAGTGGGCTGCCTACATTTGTATCTTCCCTCACATAATACTAATCAGAAAAGAGCGAGTGAGATATACAGATGTCACAGTTGGGAGATTCCCCAATTCTAGGAGACCCTATGGCCCTTTGCAATATTTTTCCTTAGTCAAAGTAGGAGCATAATCAAAAACACTCGAAAATCAATAAAAAAAAATTTTGAAAGTTATGGCGCCAACTACCCCCCACCCCTCCACCCCCCGGGTGTCATGCTTCATCATCGGCCATCCTACCATGCCACTGCATTCTCTAGTGGCGGGTCGGCTTCACCAATAAGATAAATGGGAGCCTATATAAATGAGGGTTGGAGTGAGATTCATACAAAAAAATGAAGATTAAAAATCATAGAAACCCTCACTAAGGAGATGTCTTTTACTATCCCGCTGGGAGGAGACTGGACACCGCAATAGGTGAATCTGCAGGGTGTAACCTTTGACGAATATGTGGCTACAAGGCCATCCTCGTTTACCTCCTTCATGAGGTTTTCCCTAGTTTAGTACAGGGACCTCTTCAAAATACAAGCTAAGCATAGCTCCAATTAGCAGGAGAAAAAGACTTATACCAATGAGTATGGTGTGTAAGTGTGCTTGTTTGAATTGTAAGATGTATGATCTAAGAATCTAGGGACTATGGATCCCTGGTCCTAAAGTAAGCAGCGGACTCCGTTGGGGCCAATTGGCTGAAACTTGTCGACCTAATAGATTCAGGAGTGATGATGACCGCTAGGCATCACCTGATCTTTTAATCATCCTGTCAAACTCCCAATCAAATAAAAGCATCCCCTTAGTCTCATCTATAATCCACAAATCCACTAACAGTAAATGTCATTGGTGCAAATAAAAAAATCCATCTTGTACAGGAGGAGAATGACCACCATGCACCAGAGGGAAAGGCCAAAGGTGTACGTCAGCTGGCGCTCCAGGCTGTTGGCGCTCCAGGCTGTGAAAACTATTCTTGGCGCAGATGCATGTGACAAAGCCGCACATCCGCCTGCTGAAAAAGACAAGCATTTAAAAATATATATATTCTTCAGGGACACTGTGGTGTCCTGTAAACTTCTGGGGAGCAGGACACTCATTGTCAGTAACCCTGGGCGGAGCTGGCGTAGTGCCACTACGCAGAGTTCCACGGAGTTATGAAAAAACTCTGTGGAACTCTGCTTTGCTCCGCCACCCTCCTCCACAGAAGCAGGGCCCGGGGCCTGGGCTCCGGCGGGCCCTGGGGTGCAGGGGCCCACGTCCTGCCGCCCGTGTGCCCGAACAAGGGGGTCCCTCGTGCCCGGACAGGCTCCCAGATCCCCCCGGCCTGGCTGGGTTGAGAAGCAGGGACCGGGCCCGGGGCCTGGGCTTCGGGCAGGGCCTGGGGTGCGGGAGCCCCCGTCCTGCGGCCTGCTGAGGGTCCGTCTGCCCGGGACGGGGATCCCTGGTGCCCGGGGAGGCTCCCCCCCTCCCCGGCCTGGCTGGGTTCAGAAGCAGGGACCGGTTCCGGGGCCTGGGCTCCAGCGGGCCCTGGGGTGAGGGAGCCCACATCCTGCGGCCAGCCGAGGGTCTGGGTGCCCGTCACGGGGGTCCATCGGGCCAGGGCAGGCCTCCCCCCTTCGCCTGCATGTCAAGGTGTCTGCGGACCCCGGGTCAGAGTTCCGTCGGGGGCCCCCCTCTCAGCCCCGTGCCCAAGACCCACCTAAGGGCTCTGATGAGCCCCCGGGAAGCAGAGCCCCCGAGCCCCTTCCTTTAAGGAGCAGGGAGGGCTGATGGGCATCCTTCGGGTCCGGCCATCTGGTTGCACCTTTCCCCTCGGCCATCTGGTCATGCGCAATGCTTTCCAATGGGGCGACCAGATGGCCGGGCTGCCCTGGAAGTCCCGATGAGGGTTCGTTTGCCTCCCCGATCCCAGCCAGGGCTCCGGGAGGTCGGGCGCGTCCGCGCCTTGGGTCCCCTCCATCACTCGGTGCGCACGGGTTACCAGAAATGGGGATACTCTTCCTCCGGATTACTAGGGACAGGGTATGCCGGAACCCCTCGCGAGCTGGGGGCTCTCAGCCGGCGACCAGATGGGCTAGGGCCGGGCAAAAACCTCCCCCCCTGTCCGGGGCTCCGTCCTCCGGCCCGCTGCGTGGCAAAGTGCCCGGGACGGGCTCCATCGGGCCCGGGCGGTCCTCCTTTTGGGCATCCAGGCCCGAGAGCTCTGTCCAGGCGCTCCCTACACTGGGCTCCATCCTCCGCTCGGCCATGGGCCCGGGACCCATGGGCATTCCCCAGCTTGGCTTGGGTTCAGAAGTTCCGGCAGGGGCCTTTGGTGGCCCTGGGGTGGAGGGTGCCCCCCCACCCCGGGCTCCGTCCTCGGGCCTTGTGGAGGCCTCCCCTGCGCGTGCTGGCCTGGGACCACCGGACGGGCCCAGGGGACCGGGCTCCGTCCCCCTGCTCCGCCATGGTCCCAGGACGGGGTCCGTCAGGCCTGGGCAGGCCTCCCTTCTGCTTTGCCCACCTGTCAAGGTGCCAGGGGGACCCCAGGTCGGAGGTCCATCGGGGACCCCCGTCCGCAGCCCCGGGCCCGAGGCCCAGCCGGGGTCTCTGAACCCCCGGGATGCAGACCCCCCGAGCCCTGCAAAGGCGAAGGCTTGGGTGGGCAGATTGGCGTCCTTCGGGCCCGGCCATCTGGTCGCGCCTTTCCCCTCGGCCATCTGGTCATGCGCAATGCTTTCCAATGAGGCGACCAGTTGGCTGGGCTGCCCTTGAAGTCCTGATGAGGGCTCGTTTGCCTCCCCGATCCCAGCCAGTGCTCTGGGAGGTCGGGCGTGTCTGTGCCTAGCGTTCCCTCCGTCACTCGGTGCGCACGGGTTACCAGAAAAGGGGGTACCCTTCCTCCAGATTACTAGGGACAGGGTACTCCGGAACCCCTCTCAGCCTAGCGGTCCTCAGCCGGCAGCCGGACGGGCCACGATGCCCCCCCAGCCGGGGCTCCGTCCCCCGGCCCAACGTGTGGCGTGGTGCCCGGGATGGGGGCCCGTGGGCCAGGGGAGGCCTCACCAGTGCCCGGGAGCCCCGACGGGGTCCAGGTGCCCCAGGCTCAGTCTCCTGTCCTGCCGCTCCGCCAGGGGCCCGAGCCGGGGTTCCGCCGGGCCCGGGGAGCCTCCCCCTGCTTGGCTGGGTTCAGGAGCTCCAGCCGGGGCCCCTGAGGGCACTGGGGAGGACGGCCTCCCCACCCCGGGCTCCGTCCTCGGGCCTGCTGCGTGGCAGGGTGCCCGGGACGGGGTCCTGCAGGCCTGGGGAGGCCCCACCCTGCGCCTCTGGGCACGGGACCCCTGATGGGGTCCAGGGGCCCCACCGGGCCCCGGGGAGGGCGCTCCCACCCTGGGCTCCGCCTCCCGGTCTGCCGCTCTGCCAGGGGCCCGAGACTGGGTTCTGCCGGGCCCGGAGAGCCTCCCCCTGCTTGGCTGGGTTCAGGAGCTCCAGCCGGGGCCCCTGAGGGCCCTGGGGAGGGCGGCCTCCACACCCCGGGCTCCGTCCTTGGGCCTGCCGCGTGGCAGGGTGCCCGGGACGGGGTCCTGCGGGCCCGGGAAGGCCCCAACCTGCGCCTCTGGGCACGGGAGCCCCAACTGGCTCCAGGGGCCCCACCGGGCCCCGGGGAGGGCGCTCCTCGCCTGGGCTCTGTCTTGGCTGGGTTCAGGAGATCTGGCCGGGGCCCCTGAGGGCCCTGGGGAGGGCGGCCTCCCCACTCCAGGCTCCGTCCTCGGGCCTGCCACGTGGCAGTGTGCCCGGGATGGGGTCCCACGGGCCCGGGGAGGCTTCCCCTGCACCTCTGGGCCTGGAAGCCCCAGTTGGGTCCAGGGGCCCCGCCTGGCCCCGGGTCGGGTGCTCCAGCTCTGGGCATCGTCCCCCGACCTGCCGCTCTGCCAAAGGCCTGAGACAGGGTTCCGTCATGCCCAAGGAGCCTCCCCCTGCTTGGCTGGGTTCAGGAGCTCTGGCCGGGGCCCCTGAGGGCTCTGTCCTTGGGCCTGCCACGTGGCAGGGTGCCCGGGACGGGGTCCTGCGGGCCCGGGGAGGCCCTACCCTGCGACTCTGGGCACAGGAGTCACGACGGGGTCCAGGGGCCCCGCTGGGCCCCGGGGAGGGCGCTCCTGCCTTGGGCTCCGTCTCCCGGTCTGCCACTCCGCCAGGGGCCCGGGACGGGGTTTCATAGTGCCCGGGGAGCCCCCCCCTGCTTGGCTGGGTTCAGGAGCTCCAGCCGGTGCCCCTGAGGGCCCTGGGGAGGGCGGCCTCCCCACCCTGGGCTCCTTCCTCGGCCTGCCGCGTGGCAGGGTGCCCGGGATGGGGTCCCGCGGGCCTGGGGAGGCTTCCCCTGCACCTCTGGGCCTGGGAGCCCCGGCTGGGTCCAGGGGCCCGGGTCGGGTCGGGTGCTCCAGCCCTGGGCCCTGTCCCCCGGCATGCTGCTCTGCCAAAGGCTCGAGACGGGGTTCTATCGTGCCCGGGGAGCCTCCCCCTGCTTGGCTGGGTTCAGGAGCTCCGGCCGGGCCCCTGAGAGCCCTGGGGAGGGCGGCCTCCCCACCCCAGGCTCCGCCCTCAGACCTGCCGCATGGCAGGGCGCCCGGGACGGAGTCCTGCGGGCCCGGGGAGGCCCCACCCTGCGCCTCTGGGCACTGGAGCCCCAACGGGCTCCAGGGGCCCCGCCGGGCCCGGGTCGGGTGCTCCAGCCCTGGGCCCTGTCCCCCGGCCTGCTGCTCTGCCAAAGGCCAGCGACGGGGTTCCGTCGTGACCGGGAAGCCTCCCCCCGCTTGGCTGGGTTCAGGAGCTCCAGCGGGGGCCCCTGAGGGCCCTGGGGAGGGTGGCCTCCCCACCCCGGGCTCTGTCCTCAGGCCTACCGCATGGCAGGGGGCCCAGGACGGGGTCCCAGGGGCCCGAGGAGGCTTCCCCTGCGCCTCTGAGCCCAGGAGCCCCGACTGGGTCCAGGGGCCCGGCGGGCCCCGGCGGGTCCCGGCGGGCCCTGGGTCAGGTGCTCCAGCCCTGGCCCCGCCCCCCGGCCTGCCGCTCTGCCAAAGGCCCGAGACGCGGTTTTGTCGTGCCCGAGGAGCCTCCCCCTGCTTGGCTGGGTTCAGGAGCTCAGGCTGGGGCCCCTGAGGACCCCGGGGTGAGCGGCCTCCCCACCCCGGGCTCTGTGATCGGGCCTGCCGTGTGGCAGGGTGCCCGGGATGGGGTCCCGTGGGCCCGGGGAGGCTTCCCCTGCGCCTCTGGGCCTGGGAGCCCCGGCTGGGTCCAGGGGCCCATCTGGGCCCCGGGTTGGGTACTCCAGCCCTGGGCCCCGTCCCCCAGCCTGCCGCTCTGCCAAAGGCCTGAGACGGGGTTCCGTCGTGCCCGGGGAGCCTCCCCCTGCTGGCTGGGTTCAGGAGCTCCAGCCGGGGCCCCCGAGGGCCCTGGGGAGGGCGGCCTCCCCACCCCGGGCTCCGTTCTCGGGCCTGCTATGTGGCAGGGTGCCCGTTACCGGGTCCTGCGGGCCCGGAGAGGCTTTCTCTGCGCCTCTGGGCCCTGGAGCCCCGAAGGGGTCCAGGGGCCCTGCCGGGCCCCGGGTCGGTCGCTCCCACCCTGGGCCCCGTCCTCTGGCCTGCCGCTCCGCCAAGGGCCCAGGACGGGGGTCCGTCAGTCCCGTGCAGAACTCCCCCGCTTCACCTGCTTGTCAAGGTATCCGCGGGCCCCGGGTCGGAGGGCCTGTCAGCTCCCCCTCGCAGACCCATGGCTGAGGCCCAGCTGGTGCCCCGGGCCTCCGGCCCCCCATGCCCCGGCGCCCACTTGTCCTTTCGTTAGGGCACAGAGCGACCAGATGACCGATGGGGTCCAGGGGCCCCGAGTCGGGCGCTCCCACCCTGGGCCCTGTCCTTCGGCTTGCCGCTTTGCCAAGGGCCCGGGACGGGGGTCTGTCGGTCCTGTGCAGACCTCCCCCGCTCCGCCTGCTTGTCAAGGTGTCCGCGGGCCCCGGTTCGGAGGGCCCGTCGGCTCCCCCTCGCAGCCCCATGGCTGAGGCCCAGCTGGGGCCCCGGGCCTCCGGCCCCCCATGCCCCAGCGCCCGCTCGCCCTTTTGTTAGGGCACAGAGCGACCAGATGGCCACCCTTCGAGCACGGCCATCTGGTCACGCCTTTCCCCTCGGCCATCTGGTCGCACCTATCCCCTCGGCCATCTGGTCGCGCGCAATGCTTTCCAATGGGGTGACCAGATGGCCGGGCTTCCCTGGAAGTCCCGATGAGGGCTCATTTGCCTCCCCGATCCCAGCGAGGGCTCCAGGAGGTCGTGCACGTTCGCGCCTTGGGTCCCCTCCGTCACCCGATGCGCACGGATTACAAGAAAGGGGGGGGTATTTTTCCTCCGGATTACTAGGGAGAGGGTCAGTCAGACCTCCGTGAGGTCCGGTGATTCCGAGATAGGAGAAGGCAGGACCCGGGCCCGCCCGCTGGGGCCCCCAGGGGCCCGGTTCTGCGCCTGCCCCCCAGCCCTTCCCGATGGGCCTTTCCTCCAAGCCTGCCTGCCCCGGGAGCGGGCAGGGACGCGAAGCCGGCATCCCCCGCGCAGGGCGGCTGCAGGGGGAGGCCCCGGCCGTACTCCGATCGATTGGGCACACTCGGTCCATTTAGGGATGGACTGCTTGGCCAACCTCGGCTGTTGTTTCAAGCAAAGAACTTCCACCCCGCATGGACCGTCCGACTCGAGGGCCTGCCACCTAGCCCTTCCCCTTACCCAGCAGAGCGAAGGCCGAGCGGCCCGGAAGCTCGCGCCTTCAGTGGTCCGACCCGAGCGGAAGGGGTCGGGTGGTGCCAGGCCCGGGACGCTGCCGCCCGGCAGGTCCGTAGGCCCCGCGCGCCACGCCGTCACCCCTCTCTGCCCAGCGCATTTCCGCAGCAGCTCGGAACGACCATTCCGAGGGGTACTGCCGCCGCCAGGCTCCGGCACCCCTGCGTCTCGCTCAGGCTGCGCCTCGGCCCGCCTCTGTCCTTCCGGGGAGACGGCTGGGCCCCCTGGTGCCCGTGCAACCGCACCTCTCCACCCTTCCAGCGAGCTCTCCGGCCCAGGCGGGTG